>JASEVX010000001.1:37549960-38030293 GCA_031761405.1 Serripes groenlandicus | reverse complement strand
GTACACACTTAATAAGTCTTAATTAGCATTTTAACAGTAGGTTATTACCCTTTCCCATTTTATTGACAATTTCAACTTCATCCAACTGTGTACCTAAGACATGGCCGAGGAAGAAAAGACGGAAGGAAAAACTGACGGACAGTCAAACCAATGGCGTGGCATAAAAATCTTGATTTGAGCTGTAAACAGACAGCTCAGATGTGCTGTGCTCAGTATTTTCACCTTTTGCCTCAATATTTTTAAGATTCTTCAGCTTCGGAAGTGTGTCTGCATCCAGGAAAGAGTTAAATATCTGAATATCATACCTGGCACCTGCACTGGTAGGTGTGGGCACACCACTAGCACCTGATCGTGATGGCTTGTCTAAAGATTTGGTGTTTGTCTTAGAAGTCGAGGAATCTGTAAATAGACAAATAGTAGGATACATTGAGATATGCTGCTTAGGTCCAGAAATAAACGGTAATTTCTCTTCTTTGCCTTAACCCAACTACCAATCTGCAGCAGATGACAAAGTAAAAGAGTAATGAGTTATTGCTCCTTTTTCCAAAAATGTTTTCAAATCTACTTGTTAACCCTTTCCCTCATATAGAGCGTTTCTGACGCCTCTGCAGCAGACAGCTTTTTGAAAACATAGTGACAAAAGAAGAAATTGCACAAAACGTGCAATTTCTCCTTTTGCCACAATGTTTTCCACTTTTAGTCATAGAATATCTCCATAGATATTCTATGTTTTGACAAAATATGTTGAAAATCGTCTGCTGCAGAATTGTTGTATGAGAGAAAGAGTTAATTATACTTTCATTTATGGAGATTTTCCAATGTCTTGCAAGTGATCTGAAACAGATTAAGTAGCACATCAGAAAGGGTTAATAGTATATACTGAAGAATATCTGTTTCCTCAGAAGCACACTTTGTGCCAATTGGATTCTACCTGATCTGCTAGTTTAGCTAAAACATATGGTAAACTGTAGATAAACATTATATACAAAGTTGAAAAATGGGGAAATATTTATCTTATATTCAAAAATTATTTACAAAATGTGTCAAAATTGTTTTATGTCAGGGAAAGGGTTAAGATTTTTGATGAACATCATTTTGTCTTTGAACCAAAAAAATCGTTCTTTCCACATTCAACAAATCCGCAGTAGATAATAATGGTAACATCCAGGGAAAAAATAGAAATTCTCTCTTAACCCTTTCCCTCATATAGATGCTTTCTGACGCCTCTGCAGCAGAAGACTATTTGAAAACATATGACAAAAGAAGAAATTGCACAAAACGTGCAATTTCTCCTTTTGCCACAATGTTTTCCACTTCTAGTAAGAGGTTATCCATTCAATTATAAAGATTTTCTACTTTTTTACAAACTATGTTCAAAGTCGTCTGCTGCAATATTGTCGAATGAGGGAAAGGGTTAATTAAAGTATAATTATTGAATAGAGTTAGTTATAAGCATCAAGGCAAAAAGGAGGAACTATTCGAAATGAAAAACTGCTCATTTTGCCACAATGCTTTCAAAAGTTGCAGGGCCTCCACTGTCGGTCGCCAAAGTCGCCAATTGCGAAGAAATAATAAAAGTGGCGCAAGTAAAAAAGAATTTGCGAAACATCTTGCAAAAGAAAATTCTCGGCAAATTGAGCCGCCATTTTGTTTTATAAATGCTCTAAGCGGCCTTTTTTCTTCAATTTTGCGAAAGTGTTGGCAAAAGAAAAAAAAATTGCTGAAGATGCATAAAAATGCATTTGCTTGTGGGAAATAATTAAGCTTGAAAATAGGAGCTTATCAATCTTTTCAAGCTTTTATGAGATGTGTTTGTCTCAACCCTTTGGTCATTATTAGAAATTTCTCCTTTGGCCACAAAGTTTTCAAAGGTTGGCTGCTAAAGATGCATCAAATTGGGTCTGATGTGCATGTGGGAAAGTAACATGGTGAAAGAAATCAAGGGCTTGGCGTGAAACGGCTGTAACTAAAATTGGTATTTTTTTTACCAAGGTTAATCACCTCGCCATAAAGTCTATAAAAGCGTTAAATCATTTTCCTTGGTAAACAATAGAAATTTAGGTGCCATTGCTTGTTCTGAGTAATCGCAACTAAATTTGCATTGTTTACAAAGGGGTCAAAATTGCCCCTGAACCAGGGTTTTCAAAATAGATTTTTTAGTTTCAACCATTTCACGCCAAGCCCTCGTAATCGTATCTATAATACTATGTATTACACTCATAAATATCCACTCTAAAGGTTCTATATGACCAATGTCAACTAGTAAATAACTGTAAGTTTATTTTACACTGTTCGAAAAGAGTTAACAAAATCCTGATATCACAATGTTTTAAAAAAACGTTGTGGCAAACAGTAAACATTAACAGCATCTATTTATAGAAGGGTTTCATATAAACAATAAATGAATGTTGATACAGGAATACCTACTTTTGGGTGTTATTGACAATCAATGATATTTTTACACGTCTACGATTTCTGATCAAAATAACCACCGTTACATATTATAGGTTATTGACCCTGTACTGTGAAATCATCGTTGGACCGAGTTTTTGGGTAGACATTGCCGAGCTTGCAAGGCTACATTCGCTAAAGAACTCAGTCTAACGATGATTTCACAGTACAGGGTCAATTACCTTTTTATTGCATACTTTCATATTGTAAACTATTTGGTTAACTCGTTTGACTCTTTTTTTTTATCTAGAATTGAAACAAACTATTTGTTTACATTAGAAGTCATTTTATTGCAAATGCCGTTTAGAAAGTTGAATGATAACAGAGACGTTATTGTTTTAAATGCATCATGCACGTGCATGACCAACATTCTGGACGTGCATGACATGTAACAGTAAACTGTTAACAGGTCAGAAACATACTGTTAGCATGAGACAGTAAGAAATTGCCCATGATGAGTATATGAGAATTTAACATTACAAAGTCACGTGAGGTATAATAAGGATATTTAGGTCAGCCATGTTTGTTTACATAAAAAAGTAGTCCCTGGCATTTTAATTATGCGGAATTTTCGAACGCCCTTATCTACAGTCATGATCACTCATTGACACTGGTCATGATCGAAAAATCATGACCACTTTCTGCAATGCAAAGTTATCGGGACAATATGAAAGTATGCAATAACAAATGTTTCATCATAGAATCTGTATTGTGAACAGTGCAGGTGGAGGTCAGACTGCCCAAGTTCATCTAAACACTGTTTGCAAATGCCCTAACGTTGGTTTTCTTAGAGTACAGTTCATTATCTTTATATCCCTTTCCCTCATATAGACATTTTCTGACGCCTCTGCAGCAGACGGCTTTTTGAAAACATAGTGACAAAAGAAGAAATTGCACAAAACGTGCAATTTCTCCTTTTGCCACAATGTTTTCCACTTTTCGTCATGGATAACCTATTTTTTGACAAAATACGTTCAAAGTCGTCTGCTGCAGATTTGCCGTATGAAGGAAAGGGTTAAACTAGTGGAAAACCCATGTTAAAACATGTGTGGAATATTTTCTTCAACATGATGTTGAATTGTAATACAGTTTTAACCTCTTTCCCTCATAGAAGTCATACTACAAATCTGCAGCAGATGATTATGAAAGCATTTAGGATATTCTCAATAAATCATAAAATGAAAGTATAATTGTATACAGTTGAAAACATTGCGGCAAAAGAGAAATTGCCTATTATGAGCAATTTCTCCTTTCAGCCTATGTGTTTTCTCAAGTTGTCAGCTGAAGATGAGTCAAAATGAACCTGCAAGTGGGGAGGTTTTTTATTGGTTAACAACCTCAATTGACAATAGCTTGACATTATTCCTTAAAACGTCAGTAAAGAGTCTGATCAGACTGCATCAGCACAGGCAGATATTGACTTTTGATGTCCACTAATGTTATAAATGAGGTCTTCTAAAGGGACAATTCATATGGATTTAAAATATGCATTACACAATATACATGCCATGACCATAGCATTAACCCTTTCCCACATATAGACGCTTTCTGACACATCTACAGCAGATCACTTTTGTAAACATGGTGACAAATGGAAAAATTTATCAAAATGAGCAATTTCTCCTTTTGCCACAATGTTTTCAACTTTTTCAGTAATTATATCTTCATTAAAAGAGATTTTCCATATTCTTGCCCAAATGTATTCAAAGTCTTCTGCTGCATATTTGTTGAATATGGGAAAGGGTTAACCACATAAACACATTACATTACACATGCATATTTATGTACGCATTGTTGATCATGCTTCCACCAGACAGTTATATGTGATTCTAGCCCGCACACATGAATTACACAATATACAAGCCACAACCATAGCTTTAACCCTTTCCCTCATATAGAAGCTTTCTGACGCCTCTGCAGCAGACAGCTTTTTGAAAACATAGTGACAAAAGAAGAAATTGCACAAAACGTGCAATTTCTCCTTTTGCCACAATGTTTTCCACTTTTTGTCATAGGTCATCCATTCAATTATGGAGATTTTCTATGTTTTGACAAAATACGTTCAAAGTCATCTGCTGCAGAATTGTCGTATGAAGGAAAGGGTTAAGCCTAATTATAAATGTGTAACATAATTATGTCAAATTAGAAAAATAAGTTGAATTACAGAGTTGAAATTTTCTTCTTTTCCATTAATGTTTCCAAAAGTTGTAAGCTTCAAATGTATCATTAGTACCAAACCAACTCTCTACATTGTGGTAGTCTAAAGAATTGTTTCAGTGACACGATTATTTTGAGTACCCACAACATACGGTTCATATGTCAAGTAAAGATAACACTCAATTTATCTAGAGCTCTGCTATAGTTTCATTTGTCCAATATTTTTCCACAATAGTATCCCTTACGTCTATAAATGAGAGTGAGTCAAAGATACCTTTAGCTAACACTTCCAAACGGTTGGCTAGAACCAAATCAGGTAACTAATGTCTGGTGAAAGCATGATCAACATTGTGTACATAAATATGCATGTGTTACGTATCGTGTATTGTGTATCGTAATTATGTAGTTAAAACTATGGTCGTGGCTTGTATATATATTGTGTAATCAATGGGTGCAAGCTAGAACACAATCAGGAAGTAACTGTCTTGTGGAAGCATGATCAACATTGTGTATTAAAATAAATATGTATGTGTTATATATCTTAAATCGTAATAAGGTAGTTAACCCTTTCCCTCATACAACAATTCTGCAGCAGACGACTGAACATATTTTGTCAAAAAATGGAATATCTCTATAATTGAATGGATAACCTATGAATAAAAGTGGAAAACATTGTGGCAAAAGGAGGAATTGCTCGTTTTGAGCAATTTCTTCTTTTGTCACTATGTTTTCAAAAAGCCGTCTGCTGCAGAGGCGTCAGAAAGCATCTATATGAGGGAAAGGTTTAAAGCTATTGTCATGGCTTGTATATTGTGTAATCAATGGGTGCAGGCTAGAACAAAATCTGGAAATATCTGTCTGGTGGAAGCATGATCAACATTGTGTATATATATATATATATATATATATATATATATATATATATATGCATGTGTTATGTAACTTGTATTGTAATTATGTAGTTAACCCTTTCCCTCATACGACAAATATGCAGCAGACGACTTTGAATGTATTTTGTCAAAACATAGAAAATCTCCATAATTGAATGGATAACCTATGACGAAAAGTGGAAAACATTGAGGCAAAAGGAGAAATTGCACGTTTGAAATTTGTTCAGTTCTGAACAAAGGTACCTGTAACAGCACCATATTTCATTTAATGCAGCTAATATTCGAATGGCAAATGAATTAAGAAGCCGTGTGTTCGAATCCCGACTAGGGTTAACAATTCTTCTGACAACTAATAACCGGCATTGCGGTCAGAGTAACTGTGAATTTAACTTTTTCAGACATCTAACAAATCTGCACCAGACACATTGAAAACAACGATGTAAAATATGGAATATGTCTACAAAATAAAAGAACAGTTATTGATTAGAAAAAAATAAGAACGGTTTCTCTTTTTGCAGCATTGATTTCAAAAGTCCTGTGCTGCAAATGCGTCAAAATGCGTCTGCATTTAGGGAATGTTAATAGTGTGACAAGTGAATAAATTTAAGCCAATTAAAGAAAAATCACTTGATCGAGTACTGGTGTGATGAAGCAAAGAAGCAACAATTATCACCTTCGTATTACCGAAATACTACAACTGTATTATTTAACCATTTTACACATGTAGACGCTTGCTGACGCCTCTGCAACAGACGAATTTTTTAAAACGTTGTGACAAAAGACAATTTTGCTCAAAACGAGCAATTTCTCCTTGAGCCACAATGTTTTCAACTCTTTTCAGCAAGTACATTTTTAGATATTCCATACTTCTGTCTACATGTTTTCAAAGTCGTCTATTGCAGATTTGTTGTATGTCGGAAAGGGTTAAAACGGCATTCACAACAATCAATTGCATCATTGTAGATAATAAAATAAGGTTTTAATACACGTATTTTTCGTAAATCTTTATTTCAGAACCCGTAAAGAAACATTATATAAAATCATTCTCTTTTCACGACCGTATACTGATGTCTGCACACTGGAAAAAGTTAGGTGGCGCAGCTGGGTTATTAGTGGCGTATTGGACCTGTAAAATAATAATAATAATAATAGTACTAATAAAATAATAATAATAATAATAATAATAACAGTTATTTAATAATAATAATGATTAATGTAAAATTAACATTTTCAAAAAAAATAATTGAATTCAAACCTGGCTCAAGCAAAACAATAATCTGACTTTAACCCTTTCCCTCATATAGACGCTTTCTGACGCCTCTGCAGCAGACAGCTTTTTGAAAACATAGTGACAAAAGAAGAAATTGCTCAAAACGAGCACAATGTTTTCCACTTTTAGTCATTAGGTTATCCATTCAATTATAGATAGTTTCCATTTTTTGACAAAATATGTCGTCTGCTGCAGAATTTTCGTATGAGGAAAAGGGTTAAAAAAAACAGATGGTTGGTGGATCTGAACATACGGTTTAGGACAACATTTACAAATCGGCAGAATACGACTTTGAAAACACCGTAGATAAAGGTATGGCGTCTCTATATATAAATGCAAACAGAGTTGAAAACTGAGTGATAGAAATGAGCAGGCCTTTTTCTTTTGCCACAGTATTTTCAAAAAGTCGTCTGCTGCAGAGGTGCCAAAATGTGTCTGTATGTTGAAAAGGGTTAACACACGTTCGTATGTTTGTAAATATTTATAATTGCCAATTATTTACGAGATGCGTTTAATATTCGTAACGAAAAAATACAGAATGTTATTACAACATGATATACTGCCTGTTAACATTATAGCAATTTATGATCATGAAATAATTTTTCATTCTTATCAAAAAATGTTTGTACGTATATATTGTTGGTATGTTTTCTTGTTTCTTTAGTCATATCTGTTCACTGTTACAATTTGCTTTTATCCAAAAGCCTTTAAATGCTGATTTTGCCGAATAAAATTGAATTGAATTTAAAGTATTTTAAATCAACAACGAAGTGTTTTGGTCCATTCCTGTTTGACATCATACCGTGTTGCTTTAAAACTGTTCAATGGGTTATACTTTTGTGTTGTACTTTGTTTCATATATTTCTTTTAATAAACCTTTTGCATATAGGCGTCTGGCGAGACTGTCAAGTTGGTGAGTATCTTTGAGAACTATTAGAGAGAAAGACACGGAATCCCTCATTCGTATTTACCTGAAGTGTAAGTTCCATTCATCCTGCAAAATAAAAAAATAAAAAAATTGTTAGAAATAAATAATACACAATAGATAGTTTTCGAATAAACGAAGGCTTAGTGAGCGAGCGTTTAGATTATTAAAAAAGTATATACTAAAGAGGTTAATAGAACTAACATGAATCGGTTAAACAAAGCTTTTCTTTTGTCCCAAATAGTCTTACCCTTTCCTACATACAGTTGTTTTCTAACGTCTCTGCTGTAAACCAAATTTGCAAATATTTTTTGAAAAAGGGGAACTTGCTCATAATGAGGAAGTTCTCATTATGCCACTAAGTTTTCAACTTTATTCAATAATTGTCAACTCATACATAATTGTCAAATACAACGGCTTCCTTCATACCTAGTGGCAGCGATTTATCTAACCAAATCCCACTTGCAGATTCAGACGATGCCGAAGAGGAAGCAAACGAAAATAATTTCTCATTAGGTCTCTATGATCTCAACTCTATTTTTCGTAATTTTGATTATATCCTGCTGCTGCAGATGTTTTCTACGTGGGAAAGAATTTATACGTAAGGAAACGTATTTGAGAAAAGCGACTATAATTTTGTTTAACTTTATTTGGTAAGTTAACTATAGTTTCTTCTTTTTTCGGTGATAGCTGTTTAACCTCAGTTTTGACCTATATGTGTTAAACAAATGATCTAGATTGTAGACCATTCAAATGTTGTATTTAATGAATGATATCGAAGAAATAAAGGAAATGAAACGTTTTGATTGGTTCATAGTTAAGTTGGCGATCCTACGAGAGGCACTAATAAGATGAAGTTTTAAAATGAAATGTTCTGCATACTAACTTTTAATTGTTTTCCTTAAGAAATAAATTTCAGTAAAAAATAATCAATGAAAAAAAATCAGTGAAAATGAAATACAATATTTAAGAGCAAAATATTAATTATTTTTGAAACATGATATATGTTCAGTTATTTATCGTCAATTGAAACTTATACACCTCTTGGGAGCCTCGCGTAATCTCCAGTCATGTAGCGTATTCTAGGCCTTGATAATTTATTTATCGAAACTGAAGCTGGATGGAGATGGCCGATTAGCCTTATAATTATATAATTTTATAATTCATGGAAAATTATTGATTGTTTTGATTATTATCGCCGTTTATCTGTTTTAAAGATATTTCTTGTTTGCATATACAATACATACAACTTTCGTACATTACACCTCTGCACATCTCCGAATTTCAAAAAAATAATGCAATTAGACCATCGCATTCCTTAGGCAAGAGCATTGCGACGATTTCTGAATAGGTCAGAGAATACCAAATGAATTCCTTGTATTTCAATGTAAATTAACAAACTTTACCTCTCACATATAACACTTAAATCGCAGGAATGAAAAACATTTACCTATCAGCTTTCGTTTCATATACATGCACATAACCTCACTTTCAAACATTCAATGCAGTCAGCTATAGACAAATGAACATTATTTTCAAGCCAAAATCAGGATTTTCTTACGGACTTTGTTTGGCACATATAGAACTTACACTTTTTGGTACTTGGTAGTTATGGGACTTACATGATACTCAGAATGGCGAGTATTTTCTTATTTTTTTATTGTAGACTTTTTGTATACTTGGTAGTTAGTACATATTGGACTTACATGGCACACATAATGGCGAGTAGGTTTTTATAACAGACTATTTGGATACTTGGTAGTTGATACATATTGGACTTACATGGTACTCGGAATTTCCACATCGACAGTGTACACGTGAAGTGATGTTTCCCCATTGTCCACAACTCGAGTCAGTTCACTCACACTGGCCCCTTGGATAAGGTATAATACAAAGTAACCCTGTTTGAAATGTAAAAGGAAACAGTTGAATAGTTGTTAAACCCTTGCCCTCATACAATATATCTGCAACACGACTTTGAAAATTGAAACAATATAATTTCGCGTTCAAAAAGTACCATAAAGTGTCTGTATGTGAAGGTCCAAACTGAATAAATAATATGCCGCGTTCAAAATGTATCATATGTGACAGTTTTTCTATCCCATGGTGTCCAGCCCGGATAGCTCAGTCGCTCACACTAAGAGGCATCAATCAAGGGGTTGAGAGTTCGAAACCCGATACGGCCAATCATGACCTCCAATGACTTAATCCTTTCCCACCTGCTGTCGCATTTTGACGCAATAGCAGCAGACGACTTTTGAAAACATTGTGGCCAAGGGTGAAATTGCTCATGATGAACAATTTCTCCTTTGGCCACAATGTTTTCAATTTTATTTAACAATTAAGCTATATTTTATGGAGATTTTGAGGTTTTTTGTCATTATGTTTTCAAAGTCGTCTGCTTCATAGTTTGTGTATGTGGGAAAGGGTTAAAAAGTCACCGAGACTAGCGTCATACGCCTTCCACCAATTATAATAATAATAATGACCGAAATGAATTCGGGAAATCCCACACAGGACAGTGATTCTATAAATAGCCTCTCTATATGGTTCTATACTGTAATCATTATTTAATTCCATTATTTCGTAATAATTTAACGAGTAATGTGATTGGGTTTTTCTTTCAAATTTTCTCAAACTCGGACGCCTGTTGTTAGATGAAATGGCCGCCGCGATATATTGGAAATGATGCTGACAACGGGTACACTCTAACCAATCAATTCTATCGAAAAGTCATATTTTACGATAATGTGTTTCTTTGACTTTTTGTTGGTTAACCCTTTCCCACATACACAAACAATCTGCAGCAGACGACTTTAAAAACATCTTCGCAAAACAATAAAAACATCTCTAAATGTAGGTATAGTTGAAATCATTGTGGGAAAACCAGAAATTGCTCGTTTTGAGCAATTTCTTCTTTTGTCACATGTTTTCAAAAGTCATAAGTGGTCGAGATTCTTCTGAAATACTACTGACGCATTCTGGCCTGTCCTGTGCGGTATAAATGTTCATGCATTGAAAGAAAAACATTCATGCAAAATGTTTTACCCATACTTCCAATTGAAGTTTTATAATAGTGCTTATTTCACTCTCGGCTTGTGATGAAAGAAGTGAACGTATCGGAGTCTCGAGCTAAAACTGTGAAGACTCATATGTACTCGGGTCTCCTATAAGTTCGTAATCTGAATGATTCAAACAACGCTACTGAGGACTAAGTGAGTCTTTAGACATCAGAAAATAGTTGAACACTTGTGAGCAATGACGAAATGAACGATATATGTGTGGACTGTTTATGCTGTATATATTATTACTATGTTATATGTTAGAGCATTCGCACAGTCTAATATGGTTTTGTACTATTACACAGTTTGAAATTAAAGTCCACCTCGATGCAGGAGGTCGCGCGTTAGATCCCCGGCTGGGTCATAACAAAGACTTTCAAAATGGCAGTAATTGCTGATTACGACTGACTGGCTGGTGTCAGGATAAGTGGATCAGTAGAACTAACTTACCAAGGAAACGCCGTGATATACTAAAAATCGTTAACAGCGGCGTACAACATCAAACAATCAATCAATCAACCAACCAATTAGTCACTAGGCGTTGTATGTGGAAGGGGCGTAACATGAACCATATGACTGCTGGGACCGATTTTGTGAAGCCTGTGCCACTAGTATAAAGTCAGGTCTTCCGGTGCATACCCGCCGTCGGACCAAGCTCTATACTGTCGGCTGCTGAATATCTGGATATTCCTTAACCCTTTCATATGACAATTTAACAGCAAACGACTTTGAACGTATTTTTTCAAAACATGGAAAATCTCTATAATTAAATGGATAACCTATGACAAAAAGTGGAAAACATGGTGGCAAAAGGAGAAATTGCACGTTTTGTGCAATTTCTTCTTTTGTCACTATGTTTTCAAAAAGCCGTCTGCTGCAGAGGCGTCAGAAAGCGTCTTTATGAGGGAAAGTGTTAAATTGACTTTGGCTTTCTAAATGCAAAGCTGGACAAGTCCATTTTAAAAATTCAGCTATTGAAAGGGGGTTGAATTAAATTAGAACTGAAGAAACTGTGAAAACCTCCAAATTGTCGCAGGTGTTTCCGCCGGTCTGTCACCACATGGAGCGTTCAGTAACAAACAATCGGTAGCACCTAGAAAACACGTACAGTTGTGAGATATTACTCTTTCTCACTTACAAAAAATATGTAGCAGATGACGTTGAAAACATCTGGCAAACCATACTGAAATTCTCTTCCAAATGTTATTGAAAGGAGTTGAAACTATTGTTGCAAAAGGAGAACTTGCTCATTTTGAGCAAGTTCTCCTTTTGCCACACTGTTTTCAAAAGTCGTCTGCTGAAAATGCGTATAACAATAGTAAATAATAACACTAATAAATAAAACGATTAATTGAAGCCCTAAACATTCAATATATATAGCAGCGCCAACATTTTTGTGAACGTTCTTTCCTGACGCACAAAACCTTTGATGCGTCTGCGTTTGATTACTGTTGAAAAATAATTCGTGACTTGGTAGAATGAATAACAAATCAATCGTTTATAATCTACTTTTTTTAACTTTCGTGATTTTTTTAAGCAGATGCTTATAAACTGTCATATCATGTTAACACGTTTAAAACCCTTTCATATTCCTGGACGCATTATTGAGACAAATGCAGCAAATGACTTTTCAAAATATTGCAGCATGTCTCATTGTGTCTCACTGTTATCATTTCTATTCAGTGATTAAACATTGATTTAAAGAAAAATTTCATATTTTTGGCCAATAAGTTTTCGATGTTATCTGCTTCAGATGTATTCTGTGTTGCGTGTATTTAGAAGAATCTGTGTCACCGTGCGATGTCCCTGTGAATAGGGGACGCTCGATAAGAATGGCAGCCACAGTCTGATCCATTGCTTGAACATTTTTATCTGGATGTAAATGATGAGGGACAAATATCATCTTTCCCGTTCGCTGCGATATGACCTTAGCTGTTAAAAGCGGAATACAACCCGAAACAAACATAGTCGCCGAACGAACTAATGTAGCGGATAAAAACGTGTTAAACCTCCCGGCATATATATAACTAAAACCAAAATTCATTCGCTTCTACAAACTTTCTGATACAAAGTGGAAACAAGAGCACAGAATACAAATTTAATTATAATGTCCACATGTTAACTAAAGCCATATAACAAACCTGATGTGTTTATTCCTGCTAGCGACCCCCTCTGCTTGGGGTTCAACAGACAGAGATGGGCCGCACACAAAACGGATGTGGCCGCTACAAGAAATACGCACAATAACGACCGCATTGTACAAGTTAGGCCCAGTTTAACGTCAGCGATGTTGGAGAGGTAGGCTTTATATGTACACTGTCACAACGCCAACGCAAATAGGACAGTTCTACCGTTCCACCCAAATATATATGCAACATTTGTCGACTCTGCATCAAAGAAACAAGCCTACACTGTGAAGTAAGTGAAGCTAATGCTCATGGTGGAACACGTTTTCTTGGCACTTATTGATAATTAATGGCATTTATCTATTATTACAATCTTTCTGTTTATTTTTCCTTCGTTTAAAATGGATTACAATGAATCGACCCATGAAGTAATGAGTTAATCCTTTCGCTGCCAAAGTCAATTAAATGCTTTAGCGAACCGTGCAGATACAGGAGAGACAGATCATAACGAGCTGTCTCTCCTGAAATCTGCATTGTTTGCCAATTAAACATTAACATTTACACAATTTACTGTTGGACAAAAAATGGAATGGTCCAATTTTCAACATGGAAGAATCGACGAAGAAATTCGGCAGTGAAAGAGTAAAGAGTAAAGACGTTATCAGTTCCTTACAAAAGATAAAATCAAAGCGCTGAAAGCGCTGATGGTATAGGGGCATATGTAAGTTGAAAATATATGGCATAGATAATATAGACAAACATTGTTGAAACAATGACCTTTAAACAAACCAAACCAAAAATGTGCGAAGCACACATATTGCCTGCCTATACAATACAAATACCTAATTTATCAAAGTTTCACCCTTTTCTTGTATAAACAAAATAAAAAGATTGACAAAAAACAGAGCAGCGACCCTTAATTAAAATATTTTCAGTTCAGAAATCACTAAAGATTCACAATGTATATTGTAATCATGCTGATAAATGAAAGAATATCGAAAGCATGCTAGAGTTATGTTTCTTTTGCACTGCACATCTGTAGCTCTGAGTTTCCTATACAACAAGTCTTAAATTGATACATTGGACATCTATTGAGACAATAACCGAAAAAATGAAAAATTAGTTTTACACCTAAAAAACCCAGATCAGATTGTATCGATCTCTTAATCCCAATGTATACGTGTGACGACTTTGAAATGGATCCGCGAAACAGAAACAAAGTTTTGACCCATTTATGCAAACCGTAACGGACAGACGGACGGATGGATGAACACAAAGACAGACAGACAGTCAGTCGCTCTGGACAAAGTACAACGCTTGGGAAACACTCATTAACGAAACAAGGGCATGTGTTTTTCATGCGAAAGTCATATAATAAGTGAGAACATGAAAAGACAAAAATATACACACTCCAAACGCAGCATGCTAAAGTTATGGTTATGGTAATGGTGCACTGCAAATGTGCAGGTCATAAGTTACCTACAAACCAAGTTTTGAAATGGATACAATGGAAATTAATTGAGACAATCGCTGAACTAAATAAGGAAAAATGAAGATAACTAAGATAAGCAGACCAGAGTTATGTACCTAGTATTTTGCCGTTCTCCTGATCACACGGTATAAATGTGACCACTTTCAAATAAATCTGCCATACAGAAACAACGTTTTGACCAAAACATGCAATCCATGACGGACGGACGAATGCACATTCAGGCAGACAGCCGGCCGGACACCGGATTATACCTCCAAGCTTTACAGACAGAGACAACTTATAAAGTATTGATTACAGAAGACTGGTTCGATACGTCAAAACACGTCTGTGCTTAGGAAAGCTTAGATTATGGTATTTGTAAAGTATTTGCAATTTAATTGTATCTCCGAAATGGGACCGTACAAGGTTAATTTACAAAAACCTATTTAGACTATACTTCTAGTTTATTTGTCAACAGATACGTCTAGGACTAGATTACATGTTGACGAACGTTGAATCTTCAATTAGCGCAAATGCATATACATTATAACTTTAGTCCCAAAATCGGTAGAAGCGCCTCAATTATAAAATAAATAATGACCTTGCGGTTATAACTCGTGTGTATGTTGACATTTTCGGCCAACTTTCTTTCCGACGTTTGACAAAAGTCAATGCGACATGCGTCATTCGTCTTTCACAAATGGGCTAAGTCTATGTGAAAAAGAACCCAGTTGGTTGGGAAGATTGTTGTGTTGAGTACTGGTGTGAGAAAACCAGGAAACATATTTGTAGATGAACTGGCCGCCGTGATATAACGTAGAAAATGTTAAAAACGGCGTTAAACCACAATCAATCAGTGTTGAAATCTTATCTCTAATTTGTAGATTTAATTCCTATGTCCTAGTTGGGTCGACATACAGCGACACGTGAGAATATTCAACACAACACGCGACCTGTTTTACCAACAATTATCCAGTAGCGGTGAGACCTTCATGGCATGTATACACAGTAGGACCTCTCTCTTTGGACGGATTATGTAATAACAAGTCCTTACCCTTGACCACGTAGACTAAATATACAGCAAACAACATTTAACTAAGCCTGAAAGTATTATTTTGAATAGTAATTAAAACATTGTGGAAAAAGACAAACTTGCTGATTATCATTTATCTGTTAAGGTTAGTCAAATGTGTCTTAAAGGGGCAAAGGTTAAAATAATAACTGTAGACAAATATTTTCGTTATCTAGGTTATAGAAAAAAATTGATTCATGTTTCAAAGCATTGTTTGGAAAGGAGAATTGCTCATTGTCAGCAGTTGCTCCGTAGGCAAATATACTTTCAACATTCGTATGTAACTAAGTTGCTTTAATGGAAACGGTTCAATCCTTTCCCGTTTAAAGTCGCTTTTTGACGCATGTGCAGCAGACGGCTGCAGAATGGTTATTCGTGACCCATTTCCTCTTTTTCCACAAAGCTATGTATAAACTATATATCTTTCCTTTTGATGTAAGGCGATATTGCTCGTTATCATTAATCTCTAGCATGTTATTCAAAATGTGTCCGGAAAGGAGATAGAGTAAAAGAATATCCACAGTAAAACGTTTAAATATGAAAAGAATTAATTTGAAACGTGTTTGAAAGCATTGTGTGAAAAGGAGAAATTGTTCATTGTCAGCAATAGCTCCATTTTCAACAATATTTCAATATTCGAAATGTTATATTATGACGGAAAGGGTTCCGCTTCCATGGGGAGGATGTAACCATTTCCCGCTTACAGACGCATGTGCAGCAGACGAAAATCGGAAACATTGTGACAAAAGGAGAAATTGCTTATCGTAGGCAATTTCTACTTTTGCCACAATGGTTTCAACTCCTTTCGATAATTTTATTTACAGTGATTTGCACATTTCTCTATGTAAGTCGACTGTTGTAAACTAATGGGGTCACAGCACGGTCGACGTTACCTTACACCACTGACATTAAGGTCAATCATAGTTCAGAGTGTGTTTCACTCGTTTGAACTATTTTGTATCCGATGATTAATAAATGCAAGCGGATGGTTTTTCGTGATTCGGTCGAACCAATGAAATCATTGAAAAGGCAGATTATAACCAATCAAAACTCGATTTTAGTGTAGGTATACACATGTGGACTGTGGTTGCAGCTTTAATCCGACTTTTCGAAATCAGCATGAGTATGGGATAGGCGCGAAACGCCCCTATCCCAAATATAACTTTAAAGCAACCATCATGGTCTGAAAATGTCCAGGTAAGTTCACGCCTCCTGACCTAGGGTCCAATTCTTAATAAGGCCTACATTCTTATCTCTGGTATTATATGTGGTTATTCAATCTATATAAATATGTACAGATTAATCCTTCCCCCCACACACGCATTTTCTAACGCATCTGTAGCAGACGTGTTTTTTTTAAACATTGTGACAATTGGAGAAATTGCTCAAAGCGACCAATTTCTCCAATTAATTTTCAACTTTATTCAACTACAATACTTTTGTTTTTAAAACCGTTTAATATTTGTGTCTATATGTTTTCAGAGTCGGCTGCTGCATTTTTGTTGTATGTATGAAAGGGTAAACAAAATCATATAACGAGCCTCGTCTGGCCGTTTGGGTTTTTATTGCATCTGGTTAACAGGAGTACAACGTGGGATTATGGTAGTTACATCCGTGTGACAGCAATTCTTAATGGAGAGGTTCCCGAGATAACAGTTGGTTCGATTCATCATGAATGCGGACAGTGAAGACTCTGGTGAGACTGTGCATATGCGCAGTCTCACCAGAGTCATCATTATACGCAGATATGAAAATACCTGACTGTTTCGCAACAGTTTCGCAACAGTACTAAACACAACACAGGCAACCCTCTGCCTGCCTACTTAGACACAAATAACTCTAGTCACAATGACTGTTCCCAAATCATCGGATATATTGAATGGCCGAGTCAGGATTCGATTTTAATTCCAACTCCTGGTTCGACAAGCCTCGTATTGCAGACTGAGCCGCGTTTGGCCATTTTGGGTTTTATTGTATATGGGTAAGAGGAGTTCAACAAATGACATGGTAGTTACATTTCTTAATGGGAAGATTCCAGAGATTACAATTGGTTCGATTCATCATGCACGCGGACAGTGAAGACAATGGTGAGACTGTGCATATGCGCAGTCTCACCATAGTCTTCACTGTAAGCAGATGTAACACTACCTGTCTGTTTCGCACAAGTACTCCTGTCAACACTCATCACAGGCAACCTTCTTCCTAGGAACGGTATACTTAGACTTTTGGCGGCCGAAAAGTAATTTAGTCACAATCACTTTTTCCCCAATGATCGGAAATAACGAATAGTTCGATAGCCCTCGCATTGCTGACTGAGCCGCGTTTACCTATTTTATTGTTTATTGTATCTTGGAAACAGAAGCACAACACTTGTTTAGTATTTTACGCATTTTTCAACAATTTTTCAGTTATATCACGTCGTTTCTTATGTAAGTTACCAGTATAACTCGTCCATTTATCCTGACACCAGCCTGTTAGTCGTAATTTTAAACCAGTAGCGCTGAGAGCCAGGCATGGAAAGTATACTTACTTCCGTGTTTAAAGTCATAAGTATGACCCGGCCGTGTATCGAACCCATGACCTCCTGCACCCGAGGCGGACGCTCTACCTCTACAACTACACACCACCGTAGCGACCAGGAGCACAACAAAGGACATGGTAGCAACATCCTTGGGACTACATATTTATTTTTCTGTTCAGAGGTGACATCTGGTTATGTACCACTTGCACGTTGACAGGGAATACCTTAACCCTTTCCCTCATATAGACGCTTTCTGACGACTCTGCAGCAGACGGCTTTTTGAAAACATAGTGACAAAAGAAGAAATTGCACAAAACGTGCAATTTCTCCTTTTGTCACGATGTTTTCCACTTTTTGTCATAGGTTATCCATTCAATTATGGAGATTTTCTATGTTTTGCCAAAAAACGTTCAAAGTCGTCTGCTGCAGAATTGCCGTATGAGGGAAAGGGTTAATGAGACTTTGCGTGTGTACAGACTCACTAAGGTCTACAAGGGTGTACGCAGATTGTAACAAGGCCTCTGGAAGTCGAAAGGGACCAGATCAGTACTTCACGAGTTATCGACATGTTGCTTAATTTACTCATGGTATTTTGAAAAGAATACATTTTTTTCAGAGGTAACACGTCTGGTTCTGTTCTTTGTGAACATAGACAGTGAAGACTCTAGTGAGACTGTGCGTATGCACTCACTCACTAGGGTCTGCAGTGACTCTGCACTGTACCCAGAATGTAACAAGACCTGACTGTTTCGTACCAGTACTCTACATGCAATACGTCATAGGCAACCGTCCACGCCTTCCCACGTAGACTCTAGCCAGTTGCTAGTCACAGTTACTTTTGCCAATAATCGGTTACAATGAATTCGATTTCACAACCCCTGGTTTGATGACTCTCGTTTTGCTGACTGAGCTATCGCGAATCGAACCATTTCGTATAAAAGAACTTACGACATCTGTGGGTTGACATTGATCTCCTTTCTGTACACAGCGTTTGATAACAGTAATAGTACACATAGATGTAAACGAGAACTGAACATTGATAGGTCACACTATTTGGTGTTGGTAGGGAAAGCGGTCAATTCTGACGAAACACGTGACACATATGTCACACTTGTTTCAAACCCAGGCACAGCTTTCGAATATTTGACTGATTGTTCGTTAGGTAGTTTGCCATTGTTAACCACAAGGTGAATCCGAATGAAACACATGACACTTTGGTCTGTATAATAATTTACTCATAGCCTGCACTTTGATTGAAATCCAGGTTCCGTATCCATCAACCATTCTAACTTCATTTTAAATCTGAGTTTGCGGTTGAGCCAATCAGAAAGCCTTAGAATTACACGCATACATATGCATTTTGACGCATCCATAGCAGAATACGTTTGAAAACATAATGGCAAAAGTAGCAAAATGTTCTAATTGAGCATATATTATAGTCCTTTTACCTCATTGCTCTTAACATTTTTCAATAATAATAATACTATTAGAAGTTTTCCATATATATTTTCAAAGTCGACTGCTGTAGAATCCATGCGAGTTGTTTTGAAAATGTCAAAGATATACTCAACAAACATCCGTGGTGAATACATGGAGTGACGCTGAATCAATATACTGTGAAAACCAACATTATGGACTCTGCGTAATGTATCGACACATGCTGATCCGGGCCGACACATTCCGTCTCAGGGGGATAGAGGTATAGAGTAATGATTCCTGAAACAGAAAATCCACAGGAGGCGAAAAATGTCTGTCCGGGTAAGCCTGCGCGGAATGCTTAGGCTGATACGGGTCGTTACTTTACGCAGAGTCCACAATGTTGCTTTTCTCGTAATTAGGCTCATGTGATCGCATGTGAGCATTCACATTTGTGAACAATGTAAATCCAGATCTAAACATATATTAATTGCACAAGCTTGTAAGAAGCTTTTGTCAAATGATGTAGATTATGGTTATACAGAGCAGATGTACATACTGATTTGAACCTACACTGTTCAGAAATGCCAACTTTTCCCATTGACGCGCTCAATTTGGGGTTTTAGAATACCAGTTTACATGCGAGTAATGTCAGGATTCAAACTACGACTGTGATGTTTGAAGCCATCTTTAGTAACAACCCTCCACCATAGGGTTCTTATCAACAAGGAACGACGAATATCGATGAATTGATACAGTGAACTCGCGATAACTCGAAGTCGAAAGGGCCCCATGCATTATCGATATGTTGGAAAGATCGCTGGATGTTTGCTTAATTTAATTTAAGTTATTTTGTTTTATTACACCTCAATTCCATTGTCCATGTAAAACTCCCATTGACAAAAAGTTGCTATTTTTACTGTCAAGACAAATGTACCACGTGACCATGCGACATTTTGTACTGTCTCACGGCGGTATGCAAATTTTTTTACTGTCTCACGGACGTATGCAAATTAGGTAGGTAGAGAGATTTATGTTAATGAAACTCATTAAAACTAGACATGTAGAGCGCTCTATGTTGTACTTTTGTGCTATGAAACATTTTACAGATCATATTTCTATATTCTATTTCTAGATAAAATGTACGGGTTTTGGCGCCAAAGTGTCTAACGTATGACGTCAAAACGCTGACGTGACGTCATTTTCCAAGTATTATGTCATCTTATATTACACATGTTGTATAAATACGGAATATTACGTTGCGGGAGCGATAAAAGGGTTTGTATTGCACGACAAGTAGCGTGGAAACATCGATATCTTACGAGACCGAAGGTCGAGTAAGATATGGATTTTCCCACGCTACGAGTCGTGCAATACGTACCCATGTATCGCTCCCGCAACGTAATATTCCTTTTATTATATACCTACGATCTATGAAGAGCGAAAAAACTATTAAATATACAGATTCAATACATTGTTTATTGGGGATACCTCGCTGAAAGTATTCCGCGCACTGTCTGACGTCACAATCTTGTATTTACACCGCATGTAGATACGGAATTTTAATCTGTCGTGGTGTATTTGCGCATGTCAATCTGCATGTATTTCCACCGGAAAATGTACAGGCATATAATAAAAAGAAATACGTAATGGTTATATTACATTGGATACAAGCATTGTCATGTGATAATTATTTATAATTTTATTATTATATTTTATTATTTTATTATTTTTCGGTATAGATCTAATAAAATAAATAACACATTGCTTTGAATTGGACAGTAATATTGTCATCCTTCGGAGAAATACTGTCACCCTCGCCTGCGGCTCGGGTGACAGTATTCTCCTCAGGCTGACAATATTACTGTCCAATTCAAAGCAATGTGTTATTTATATAATGTCAGCTTCTTAATTCATTTATACTTTAAAAGTTTAATATGAAAAGCAAGCTGGTGATAAACTTACATCAAGATAACAACGCAACATCAGTTCTGGTTGCTCGTCTGACAAAGCCCGAACTAATTTGGCATGGGGTCGGAATGCTGGCAAACAGTTTGAAATCAGTTGGCACTGGAGTTGCTCAGTTGCAAAAAACATCCCGAGAAAGTACGAAAGTTTTTGGCACTGGAGTGGTGCAGTTTCAAAAAAAAATCTCGATAACATAAACGTACTCATACGGCAATTTGGTGGGACAGTCAAAATGAAAAACGACAACGTCCGAAATAATTCGGCACTTGCGTAGGATCTTACGCCAAAAAGTTATTGTCATCGACTCTCTTTTCGATTTCGTCTTTTCGTCCTCTAACCGCTCATTATGTCCATCGACATTTAACAGGCTTATTCAAACTGGTCAAGTTACAACTCGTATATTCCGGATGAAACAATGTTCATCTTTATCTCATATTACTTTGTAGACGTTTTCAAAGTGTCTACATTCAGCAAGTTTCTCTGAAAACATCTGATATTAAACTTAGCGACTGCGGATTATAAATAATATGATGTGTTATGACTTTATATCATTATATGTAAATATGTATATAAGTATACACATATAGGTGACTTATAGGCCCAAAGGGCCGGGTGTGATCATTTTTGTTTTTTTATATCATAATATGTTTCACACATGTCACTTTAATAAACAATTTCTTATCTTCTCTTATTACCAATAGCTATGATGTATAATAACTTAATAAGTCTAAACGGAGTGTTGTTGCCATTTATAATGATAATGAAACGTTGTTCAGTTCAAAATTTCCTTTTTACATGGCATGATAGACAAACATATATATATTTCTGACTATGTGACCTGGTCCGTACTTGCCCAGTAACTTGGGAATCCTATGATACATGGTTGAGATGTTGAGCCTGACAAGGTAGTCCTATCAAACTACTCATTTTGATATTTGACAGAAGATATTACTTATTCAAATGAGGAAAAGTGTAGAACTTTTAGCATATTTCTGCTTTTTCACTTTTAAGTTTAATTCAAAATCCTTTGTTATAGCGTTATTAGACTCTCTAAAACGTATCCCTTCACCACATGGATATGACTGTTAAAACACGTTGATATGAAAGGAGAAATTCCTAATGATGAGCAATTTCTCCTTCTGTCGCAATACTCTAATAAATCGGAGTATATTTTTATATTTCTTATAGATATTTTCTATAATTGACATTGATTCATCTGGAGTAAACGAGTGACAGACGGATATGTAGATATAACAGGAGACACAGTTGGAAGAAAATATTTTCTAATTGCTAGACATTTCTTTTCGAGTACAGATTTTAAGACTATTTGAGGTCCTATTTGAGATAAGGATTAAGGAAATAATCGTAAATCAAACTGAACTATGTTCCATGTATTGTTCCATTTCCCGGATCATTATCAGTCTTGTAAATGTGAAATGAATCACCCAAACACATATGTTCAATTATATCACGGCGTTTCCTGGGATTTACCAGTATTACTGGTTCGTTGATAATGACACCAACCAGTCGGTCGTAATGCTAACCCCGCAACCCTGAGCGCAAATGAGGGCAGCCATTACTAACGTTCGGTATGACCCGGCTGGGGATCGAACCCGTGACCTCCTGCACACGAGGCAAACTCCCTACAACTACACACCCGAGGCGGTTCTCCCTACCAGAAACATAGCTATGATCGGTTATGACCAGCAAGGTATGACGGACAGACAGATATACAGGCGGATAGACGGCGGAGATGTGATCCCTCTGCCTTACAGACAGATTGATTGATTGCTTAGTGTTTAACGCCGTTTCCAACAACTTTTCGTCATATCACGGCGGTCAGTTCACGTGATTGATTGGGGTTTTAACGCCGTTTTCATCATTGTTTTCTATCATATCACGGCGGCCAGTTTACGCGATTGATTGGGGTTTTAACGCCGTTTTCATCATTGTGTTCTGTCATATAACGACGGTCAGTTCACCTACTCATGTGTTTCCTGCCTTTCTCATATTCGTACTCCACACAATAGACTTTCCAAGCAACTGGTTGTTTTTCAACATAGACTGTTAGCCCATTGATGGAAGACGAATGACGCTTGTCAGTGGTCACAGTGACTTGTGTCGAACGTTGGAAAGAATGTTGTCCGAGCTAGGGTTCGAATTAACAACCTCTGAATTGACAGCCCGCGTCGCTACCGACTGAGCTACTGAGATTGGGCCTTACGATACATAAATGGAGGACACAAATGTAAACATGAATTTGTACATTTTAATATGTAATCATTGATAACAAGTAAATGATAGTATGTGCATGTTCTAACACTATAATTATTTATAACCTATACGGAAATAAAGAGCATCGTGCACACTCAATATCATTCGGAATATATCTACTCCACGGAGACATCGGCACACTGGAAGAACACGGCTGGTGCCTGGGCGTTCTTCGTGACGTATGTAACCTGTAAGAGAAATGGTTTGAATAATTATGTTGTTTAGTGGTATTTCTTCAATCGTTTAACGGCGACAGAACACGTATTCGGGTTTTGTGGTTCAGAACTAGAAAGGAAATATGTCTGGCCGAAGGACACTTCACTTTGATCGCTGCAGACGTGATATGAACCCGGTGTGGCGTGAAATATGTTCTCCCGTTGTGGGAGTTCTCATGCGCATGCGCAATGGAATTGAGACTAGATACAACGCCGGTCAACAGTGTTAGTCGCTTCGTTTCTTGATATAATAAGATAAATGTCGATGCTTATATGATGGCGAAAATGCATAATAATAATAAATATTCTTTTGAAGGTATACAGATTAGATAAAATACAATTAATATAATTATGACCATGAACAGGCTTTGCAGAGGCGTAGGTTCTGATTGATCCGGGTATTCTCCGATTGCAAATTTTAAAAATGTCGGGTATGTCACTATATTGGCATGAAAAAACAATATATTCAATTTGTATATGTCCTTTCTATATACATGTATAGAAACACGCATATTCCTAATCTGTCAACACACCAATTTAAACATTCAATAACGTTACATATTTAATCGGCGTTAGCTGTATAACATGAGTTTTGACCTAGTGTTTTGACCAAAGAAATTTTGTAAATAAAGTGCAGGGAACATAAATCAAAGTATTTCGGGTTAACACCACTGATTCTATGCAAATTAGATATCATTCGTCTAAATTTCATACTTTTAATTAATTTCGTATCTTCAGATAATGTGCGACCATATAAAATGCTCCCTGACTATGCACGATTTATTCTGTCATTTGGTAGACTTCTGCTATGTTGTTTTTATTTATTACTATTTTAATATGCCCCCAATACACCAGTCTTTCTACGTCGCTTATCTTTTTTACCCTTTCCCACATACACAAAATCTGCAACAGATGACTTCGAAAACATATAGTAATAAAATACCAAACATCTCTTTTAATGAAGGTGTAACGAAAACGTTCGGTATACGTTGCATTTGATATGCAAATTTACATCACCGCACGTTACATTAATGTTTTCGTTACGCAACAGATGACTTCGAAAACATATAGTAATAAAATACCAAACATCTCTTTTAATGAAAGTATAATTATTGAATAGAGTTGAAAACATCGTTTGGAAAGCATTATAAGCAATTATTTCTGCGGAGGCGTTAAATGCATTTTGTAGATACATGAAACGGTTTAAAGATGATTCAGAGGTTAGTTTATACTTACTTGTAGAATGTAGTCGCCATTTGCACTGAAAAGAAAAGAACGATAGCATAAAGTGTATACAATGTATGTGTTTGTGTACTTCTTTTTATCTGAATATTCTTTCACTAGTGTAACTATATCTCGTTTGGTGGACAGGCTTTCAAGTTATATTTCACTGAGATGATTCTTTTGAGTACCAACAACATATAGGGAATGGTTGAGTTATAACAGAGATATTGGTGGGATAAGACCAGTTTACACCTACTAATCCAAACCTATGATCAAAATATTGGGAAACTAAATGTTTGCCTTTCTGAATAAAATATATAAAATTATATGCTACTCACACTACACTTGGCAGAGTACCGGTAGCGGTATACAAGTTCAAAGATGGTTCCCCGTTGTCAGGAACTCGAACTAGTTCCTGTGAGTTGGGTCCATTCATCAAAGACACCACGAAGTAACCCTGTGTGAAAAGTATACGATTTATTAAATGTTTTATCACAGCCAATGATCACTCTTACAGTACTACGACATTTCATCGGCTTAATCGTTATTCGTTTATCCTATACAAGAGCTCTACACCGAGATATATAATAAACATCGATTGATTGATTTGGATTTTAAACCGTTTTGAACAAAATAATCCCAGTCATATAATGACTTGCCCATTGGTGGAAGACAAATGACGCATATCACAGTGACTTTTGTCCAACGTCGGAAAGAATGTTGGTTCGAACTCGTGTTGCTACCAGCTGAGCTACCGGGGCTCGGTATATATATTCCCTTTGCATAAAACTAAAGGATATGCACAAGATAGCTTTGATGTGCAGACAACTCTTTACGCACATTTTCGACACAGACACATCACTTACAAGGTGTCAACTCTGATCAAACATTGACCAATGCAGGGGCGTAGCTTTGCAATAATCAATGTGTAGGCCGTCTCGTGAGAAAATCAACATTGTGGACTCCGAGTAAAGTATCGACCCGGATCAGCCTAAGCATGCCACACAGGCCTACCCGGATAGACACTTTTCGCCTCATGTGGATTTTCTGTTTCAGGAATCACTACTCTATACATCTATCCCCCCCTAAGACGGAATGTGTCGGCCGGATCAGTCTGCGCGGACAGCGCAGGCTGATCTTGTCGATACATTACGCAGATGTCTATCGCCGTACAGAGCTATATTATTACATCATAGGAACCAATAAGTCCAATAAATTAAAACCTACGGGTGTTGCCTGTACCCAATGATCCAAATTCTTCTGGAAAATGACGGTGAAGTTACCTCCGGACCTGTAATGTACACAATAAGTTGCTTTGAATGATCTTTGGGATTTGTAACATTTCAAATACAGTGAAACTTGTCTTAAACAGCCTACCAGGGGGGAGAGTCAAACTTTGGGAGCTGACCGCAGAACACAAGTGGCTGCTTAATACAAGTCAGATAAAAAAGAAAAATGTTGTTTTGGTTTATCTTCAAGTGGCTACTTAATACAAGATGGCTGCTTCACAGGGGTGACCGTTAACACCAGTTTAACTGAAACTTCATGTGAAGCCATTTATGATATGAACCGTCCCGATAGAAAAACCAACATTATGGCCTCTGCGTAATGTATAGATCCAGATCAGCCTGCGCAGTCCGCGAAATTTGATCCGGGCCGATACATTCCGTCTTAGGGGGATAGAGGTATAGAGTAGTGATTCCTTAAACAGAAATTCCACCGGAGGCGAAAAGTGTCTATCCGCATAAGCCTGCGCGGCATGCTCAGGCTGATCTGGGTCGATACTTTACGCAAAGTCCATAATGTTGGTTTTCTCGCGGAACGACTCATATATTCGATTTATACTTTCACTGGTGTATCAATGTTTAAAGTCATCTGCTTTGAAAACATTACATGGTAAAGATATGTATATGTGGAAATGGAAATGTGTATATGTAGTTATGATTACAGGATTAAAAAAAATACGTTTTGAGAAATTTCACCCTTTCCCACTTGTAGACGCATGTTGACGCATTTGCAGCAAGACGACCTTTTGAAACATTGTGGCAAAGGAAGAAATTGCTCAAACCAGCAATTTCTCCTTTTGCCACAATGTTTTCATCGCTATTTAATAGTAAAACTCTCATTTATTGAGATTTTTCATTTTTTTGTCAATTAGTTTTGAAAATCGTCTGCTGCATAATTGTTGTAGGGTTAAAAACTAAACTGTTTGCTGTATGAGGAACAGAGTATAATCTTTGGTACGACCTGATAGAGACTCGACCTCTTTTATCCCGCTCATAATGTCTACGGAACATGAGAGAACAATCATACGCACAATGAACAATGAATATAACTTGGCGAAAGCATGTGTACGCATTTATGTATCTTATGTTTATCTAACCAAATAAAGTAAAATTGGGACTAGAAATTGTTTCAACTTAATCGAAATCAATTTAAATAAAACGCTAAATTATATCACTAGTATATTGTCAGACCAGTGGGCGCGTCCGCGCCGCCTTATCAGGCTCTGTATTGTTGATTGCTAAACACAACTAATATCTTGATATTCCTGAAATTTGCTATGGACTCTACCAAATACAAAGTTAAACACTTTCATTGAAACGGTTGAAGGATTTTCATCTGATGCTTGTTATTTTGTATATGTTTATGTCTTTGATTAACAATTGATTTCACATTCACAACGATTGAAATGAATCTTAAAGATGTCTTATTAAAAATTGATTTCACATTCATAACGATTGTAATAAATCTTAAAGATCTTTCGTGACATTTTCTTTTGACTTTTCTTTTTCTAAAGTTTGTACAAGAAGAACCGGGAAAAGAAAATTAGGAACAACGGTTTCAAAGTGAAGGATCGAACTTACTTCCAGATGGTAGTTGATTTCTCCATGATTTTACCACCACAGGGACCAGTCAGCAAAATACAGTCGTTGGATCCTGAAACAGGGACAGACGTTCAACTCAGAATGTGTGTGGTGTAAAATTGAATGCTTTTGGGACTGAGAAAATGTGGATAACAACTTCGAAAAAATATCCAGTAAACAGACCATATCATTAAAGCAAAAGTAGCCAGAAAAAAATGTAGCTCAAAGATATTTATAAAAACTAAAATGATGCCCCCGATTTACAATATAAGGTCCCAATGATTCTCCGCTTAATCTTGCACTATTAAATCTTTGCAATCTTTGCAACACATATCTCTACAGAAGACAACGTTTAAAATCATTGCGTAAAAAGAAGAGCTTGTTCAAAATGATCAATTTCCCCCATTCCCACAATGTTTTCAACTCCGGATCAAACTTAAACACCTAGTAATTCAGATGGTGTATGTTGAGTCACTATGTTTCCAAACAGACGGCCGAGCCCCGTTAGCTCAGTCGGTAGCGACGCGGGCTGTCAATCCAGGGGTTGTGAATTCGAATCCCGGCTCGGCCAACTTTCTTTCCGACGATTGACAAAAGTCAATGCGACATGCGTCATTCGTTTTCCACCAATGGACTAAGTCTACGTGGAAAAGCAGCCAGTTGCTTGGGAAGATTGTTGTGTGGATTACTGGTGTGAGAAAACCAGGAAATGCATGAGTAGGTGAACTGGTCGCCGTGATATAACTGAGAAAGAAATTGTTAAAAACGGCGTTAAACCCCAATCAATCAATCAAATCTAAACAGACGATGACATCAGGGAATGTATACTTACTTATCCGTTTACACATGTAACACATCTACAACAGACGAGTTGGAAAACATCGAGGCAAAACATGGACAAATCTCTATAAATTAAAACTGCTTTAACCCTTTCAGCGCCGAATTGTTTAAAGTAGACTCTTCCATGTTCGAACTCGGACGACTCTATTTTCATGTTATAGGATTTACGAGCTGACTCACCTGAATCTGCATTGTCGGTTCGCTATAGTGTGATATTTAAAAACATGATATCATCTCATGCATATATGTCAAAGTTCGTTTGCACGTGAGAAACGTTGAAATGAGAAAAGTGCGTTTAATCAAACTCTTACCTTTCATGTCCAATCCGGTCAAAGAACCTCTCTGTTTGGGGTTGATGAGGCACATGTGTGCAGAACACACGGCCATCAAGGCGCCAACTAAAGTTAAAGACAGAACGGATCTCATTGCTGTGGTGTGTGTGTGTGTGTGTGTGTGTGCTTTGGACGTATGGCAGGCAATACTATCGTTAAACGACGAGACTTCGGGTTTATATACAGGCAAGCGCTATCCAGGTTCACACATCGACCACCTGACAACTCTTATCAGTTCATCAAATGTGGGTCTTATGTCCAAGGTTGACTTGTTAACAACAACCGATTTGGTTCATCCTGGACTTAATCCTGTCCTAATCATGTTTTCAAAGTCGTCTGCTGTATGTTTGTTGTATGTAGGAAAAGGTTTAGCAGTCAAAGGTTATTCATACAAGTATCTATCACAAGTCGTTTGTACTTATATACAATGTTCGCAATGTATTTTCTCAAACATATCAAAAAGCAGGTAATTTTTACTCGTTGAAATGGTCAAATTATAAGTGTTCTCTGAACTTTTTAAACGCGATATTATTGTTCTCTTAACTTTTTTAACGCGATATTGTTGTTCACTGAACCTTTTTAACGCGATATTGTTGTTCTCTTAACCTTTTTAACGCGATATTGTTACTTGATTGATACTCGTTTTGATATTTGAAGTCTCAATGACAGAAATGTATGGTTTGCGTGTGTCAATATGTTGGTGAAACGCAAGGCGTATACATGCATTTATTCATACCTACTTCTTCTGATGACACGAAGAGGAGTATTGATTGCTATGGCAAAGGTATGAAATAACCAATCCGTGGTATTGAATAAAATTGTATTCACCTAGTAATCTAGACAAATTCGTCCATTTGTAAAATTATGTAGATGAACGATTTTATTATTCTGGCCACTGTCAATGTCTAGTCGAGCTGTTTTTCTGGTATGTTTGGGTTGTAGATAACGGCACGAGACCGGTCACGAGGAATGTTCTATATAATTGCAAATATTCCAACCCTGACCGATATGTATTATCTAACGACTTGTTGTACTAGGTCACGAGCTTATCTCGACAATATTTTGTAAACGCCTTTACAATGTTAACACTGTCTGCAAGGCTCTGTACATGAACCTCCATTGCTTCGTGCTCAGGGTGAGTTATTGTGACCACCCTTTGTCCTTCGTCAGTCGCCCGTCGTCCGTCGTGCGTCGTACGTCCGTCGACATATTCTTCTCTGTAACCAGTTGGAAAATTGGGATGACACTTCACAGAAAGCATCCTCTCAATCTCGTCACCAAAATCCTTTCGTTTTGACTTTTGTTTTTATCCATGTAGAATTCTGGTTTGCATGAGCATTCAAGAAAAAAATATCCTCCTAAACCGGTTGGCCGATTTTCAAATAAATGTGTAGAAATGGTCCTTGGTTGTCCGTCGACTCATTTTGATGGTCGAAAAACATGGCCGCCTTATATGGCTATAGTGATCAGTTTGAAAAAATCTTCTTCTCCAAAAGTATCGGGCCGATTTCCAAATAATTTTGTATGAATGTTCATGTGTCAGATTCATTCAAGCCATGTATCATTGGTTGAAAAAATTGCTATTAGGCGGCGGGGCTGTTTTGCACTATATGGCTATAGTGAACACTTTAAAGATATTCTTTTCCGAAAGTACTGTTCAATTTCCAAATACTTTTGTAGAAAAAAATCCTTTTTTGACGCAATACTAGATTAATTCAAGCAATGTTGATTGGTAAAAACAGTTTATGTGTTTGACTTGACAAATCACATTTGCATTACTCGGTTGAGCGATCCAATGCATCATGGCCCTCTTTATCTATCTGATCGTTTTAAATATTTAGTGTATATAATTTAATCATTTCCTCCGTTAACAAACCTGCAGCCAGGGGCGTAGCTCCCTTTAGGCACTGTAGGCGCCCAAAAATACAGCTGCGGCGATAGAAATCTTCGTAATGTATCGACCAGATCAGCCTGCGCTTTCCGCGAGGACTGATCCGGCCGACACGTTCCGTCTTAGGGGGATACATGTATAGAATAGTGATTCCTGAAACAGAAAATCCACAGGAGGCGAAAAGTGTATATCCGGGTAGGCCTGTGTGACATGCTTTTAGGCTGATCCGGGTCGATACTTTACGCAGAGTCTACAATGTTGATTTTCTTACGAGACGGCCTACACATTGAATATTTCAAAGCTACGCCCCTGGCAGCAGACGACTTCTAAAACATCTAATCAACATCATGAAACAACTCCATAAGAGAAAGTGTAGGCTAATGCTTGAAAAGAGTTGAAGACATTGTGGCAACAGGAGAAATTGTTCATTGCTCATTATGAGCAATATTGTTTTATTATTACAAATGTCGTCTGCTACAGAGGCGTCAGGCAGCATCTTTATGTAGAAATGGGTTAAGCATAATAATTCAAGCCCGTCGCTGATAATTTTAGCACACACATATATACACAACTAACGGACATTTGTTTGAATGATAAATGATAAAGTTGCACAGATTCATAAATATGTTCATTTGTGTATGAACAACTATCGGACATGCGATGGAGTCTCTCACATAGTCTAGCTATGTTTACAGTTCTTGTTGACAGTACAGATGTACATCACCGCTTCTTTTTAACTCTTCCTCTCGTTCCAAAGATCCCGAGCTCGAATTCCGTGATTGATGGGTACTGCATTTTGGGTTTTCAACACAAACGAAGCTGAAAGCTTATTTTGCTATCGATGTACGATAAGTAATTGTAAACTTCACCCAATAAAAAGTGACATAGCGAGAGGACAACAAGACTGTTACTGCTTGTGTCACATGAGATGTAAGCGTTTCTTTATAACAAATCTTCAGCAAACTTTGAAAAACGAAGGCAAACGTATTGAAAAAATCTTAGTAAGTGACAGTAAGAGCATTGACTAGATGACAAAAAAATGTGGTAAAAGTAGAAACTGTTAGTCATTTCACCTTTTGCCAAAATGTTTTTGGAAAGCCTTCTTTTAAAAATGTGTCTAAATGCGCCTTGTGTGGAAAGGGTCGACGTTTAGAGATTACCTAGTTCTTTTTAAATTTCTCTTTGTAAGTACAGATGTCCTCCCCAAGTAGTAACTCCTTTCCAGTAACCGTTTCAACCTGTTGACCATTTCTCCTTTTGCCACAATATTTATAAGAAGGCCTTCTGCTGTAGATGTTTCAAAAATTCGTCTGTGTGTAGAAAGGTGTCGACGTTTAGCGATTACCTAGTTCTCTTTACAGTTCTCGTTGTGAGTACAGATGCACTCCAAAAGTAGTAACCCCTTTCTGTTATTGTCTACCAATATGTTATTATTCCGACAATTTGTTTCGTAGTTGTTAAAAGAGCATAGGCACACTCTGTGAACTAAACGACTAGCCTCATTTATAAAACAAAATACTCTTAAAGTATTTTGTTTAGGATCAGATGTCGTTGAATATGGGCCATGGTCGAATTATGCATATGAACCGCTGTAAGCTTGAGACCAGATCAGCGTAGGTCGTAGACCCAGATCAAGTTACACATCCCCACAGTCTGATCTGAATCAGCATTGTTCACTTTTATTTCAGGAAAGTTTCCAACTATCTTCTGTCCAACAATATACTCTTGGATCAGAAAGCATAGATGCGAAGACAAAAATTCATATTTACTTATCTCAAAACGGCTGCTTATCCTTTACCAAATAGTCAAATACATATAAAACAAATCTGCAGTAGACGCATTAAATGTATAGCAATTGTGGGAACATATGGAAAATCGCCATGGATGAAAGTTTATTAGGAGCAATTTCTACTTTTGCAACAATACTGCAGAAAGTTCAGAAGTCGTCTGATGCAGATGTTTCGAAAGTCGTCTACTGCAGATGTTTCGAAAGTCGTCCGCTGCAGATGTTTCAAAAATATTCTGCTGCAGATGTATCGAAAGTCGTCTACTGCAGATGTTTCGAAAGTCGTCTACTGCAGATGTTTCGAAAGTCGTCTGCTGCAGATGTTTCAAAAATATTCTGCTGCAGATGTTTAAAAAGTCGTCTACTGCAGATGTTTCAAACGTCGTCTGTTTTAACCCTCCCTCCAACCTGTAGACGCATGTTGACGCAAAAGCACCAGACAACTGTTTAAAACTTTGACCACAATGTTATCAACTTTATTTAACAATTACATTATTTTTTATGTAGATTTGTTAAGTCACTATATTTTTAACGAATTATTTTTTCTCAAAAAATAATACAGTTAACGCGATCGTGTTTGTTTCCGGAAGTCACGGTTAAACTACACTTCCGCTTAGAATACACATTCGCTGCACCTAAATAGTCCTAGTATTTTTTCGATATTAAAATGACTTTTACGTGTTATTTCAATACAGACTCAGTGAAGTCATAATTATGCCCATTCACTAGAAGTCGACCCCACGCTGTATAGAACAATGTTAATCTCACAAATATGCCACTACGCAGAGCTCAGTGAAATAGTCAGTGTGCATTTTAAACGCTCGCATCGCCGTTGTTTCTCCTTTTTCCAACATGATAACGATGATCAAAGGGGCTTTCTAATTATTGATCATGGTTTACATACGCGCGCATTCAGTTAGCTTAATATATATACGAAAGTAACGCTCTTACGTTGTATCAAAGTACTGTGGTGTAATGGAGAGCGTGTAGAACTACTAATCATGGACGCGAGTTCGAGTCCCAATTGGAACTGTGCTTTTTTTTTTTTTTTAATTCTTATTGTATGCGATTTGTTAAACATTATAGATTTATAATAATTAATTCATTCACATGAAACATAGTTATAATATAAGCCGAAATCCTGGATCCGCCCCTTGTGACGAAAACAAATCGAACTAACAATGTAAATCTCACAAATATGCCATGGGTGTTTTGACAGACTTTACGCAGAGCTCAGTGAAAGAGTTAGTGTGCATGTTAAACGCTCGCATCGCCGTTGAAATGCTACATTTACTAAAACTGTCAACTGATAAAAAAATCTCTGGACAAAAATATTAATAATAATAAAATAGACTAAATTGTGCAATAGCATGATCAATTGCATTCATAAATTAGATTTTACAATACATGTTCAAAACAATTCGTTACTGTACTTTCAGTACTTTGATTATAGTCGTCTTCTGCAGATGTGTTGTATGTCGGTAAGGGTTAATCCAGACAAAAGTTCGTATTCCCGTGGTAAAAAGAGAGATATGCCTGGTGGTTCTTTCTGGAACATGGTTCATATGATCCAGTCAGCAAATTAGTGATAAGACATATTTTCACATGACGTCTCCTCATATCGGAACAAGAACGTTCATATCTTAAACATGTTAGTACGGATCCGTTTACCCCATACGACACTAGAATCTGATATTCTGCTTTGGAAATGTAATTTGGTTAGTCTATGGAGGTATACTTTTGAGAAGACTTTATGGAGAATCGGAAAAATACCCGTTTGGAGCAATAATCCAAGTTTATATTTTAATCAGTCGCTTACTGCCGAGACGTCGAACGTCGTTTATATCAGTTAAATGTGTAATCCTTTCCATGATACAGACGATATATGGCGCCTTTGCAGCAGACGACATTCGAAAGCATTGTCGCAAAATGAGGACTTTCTCATTATTCCAACATGTTTTCCACTCTTTTCAATGATTTAACTTCACCATATTTTTACACAGAGGTTTTCAATGTCGTCTGTGGCATATTTGAGGTCTGAGGAAAGGGTTTAACAAGTTTAGCTATCTAACGTAGACTGAATGAACCTCGTCACACGACAAACGACCTTCGGAAATAATGGTATTTACGATCAAATCCCATACTTTTATCAAACACGATCACCTGAGGACCCTAACATGCTTTTAGGATCGTGTCGAACATGTTTCAAGATACTCGTAAGACTGTTTGAAGGTTGGATTTTCGTTGGCCGCAATGTTCCGTAGATGTTTTGTTGGAAGTTTTGCAACAGTGTGTGGAAACTATTCAGTAAAAATCCCTACATTATTTACGTACATACACTTTCTCATTGTCCGTGTCTTTTGTGGTTTTCCTAATTACACTTTATTTCTTTTTTTTTAATAAATCATTAAATAATCTGCATTGATTGGCGGACGGTAAAATGACGACTGGCGAAAACCTCCTTTAACAAAAGTCTTAATAAGTTGATGGAGATCAAAATATTGTGGCAACATGTTAAAGTGCTCGCTATAAGCAATTTAACCATTTGATACAATGGTTTTTAAAAAGTCATCCACTGTAGTTGCGTTAAGGTCAAAGTGCGTCTGCATTTGAGAAAGGGTTATCCGAAGTAGCAGAACACTGTTATCGAATATTATCAAACAGAACATGTTGGTATCTTGTTCCAGTATAGCTAGTTCTTATTCTAAATGATGTTCTGATTCACAAGTTAATTCTTTCAGCGTCAAAGGCAATATTGAGCTTTGTGCAAACAATGCAGATTCAGGTGAGTCAGCTCGTAACGAGCTGTCTTACCTGAAATCTGTATTGTTTAGCTGTGAGTTATAAAAAAATATTCCAAAAATCCTATAACATGAAAATAAAGTCGTCCGAGTTTGAACATGGAAGAGTCTACTTTAAACAATTCGGCGCTGAAAGGGTTAAACGAACGAATTTAGGTGATGTCTCTTACAGCAATATCGTACGAAGATGAACAACTATTTCCCCAAAGTAACAAATCTGCAGCAGACAGATGAAAACATCTAAGCAGAAATATTGTTGAAACGTTCTACGAAAGAAATGAATATTATTCAATAGAGTTGAAGACGTTGTGGCAAATGGAGAAATTGCTCATAATAAGCAATCTCTCCTTTTGTCACTTTGTTTTCAAATACTGCCTTATGCAGAAATGTCTAAATGTGTCAGACAGTGGGGGAAAAAAGGGTTCAAAGTCCTTCCAAGTTAAACTAGCAGAAATAGTATACCAATCCCGGTAGCTTAGGCGTTAAGGCATCCACTTCGGGATCGGGAGGTCAAAGGTTTGAATACAAGTAGTGACAGTGGAGTCCGTTTTGGCAACAATGTTTTCAAAAGTCGTCTGCTGCTATTGCGTCAAAATGCGTATGTAGGTGGGAATGGATTAAGTACTGGTTCCAAAAGTCTGATTTTGTGCCTGACAATGGATTATACTCGGGAAGTAAAAATGTGTTCAGTGCAAAGGTGTCTCATAGGTTAGACATGGCTGACCCTTTAAAAAGGGCTGACTCGCCGTTATGTAACTTAAATAATGTTGAAAGCGGCGTTAAACCCAAATAAAACAAACAATAGGGCTGACATTGTAATAAACAAACACTTTATATTTATTACTTTACAAACTATGGCAGACGGTTTATCCGAGATCGCAATCGTCTTTTGGTCAAATAGGCTGGGTTAGGCTTTTGTATATACATTATACATATACTCATGGATGACTTTAATTTAAATCTCAATCACATGCATACTAGGTTAACCTATGTATGGTTAAGCATGACCTTCGACCAGTGATGCCTGCATGTAACTACAGTTCTTACAGTTAAGGTCGGCAGTGATCGGTTGAACCGATATTTAATTTTTATTTATTTATATATACATGTATATACAAATGAAATCAATATGCCGACGAACTTATCTAGTAGTCTCATTTCAGCCGACGATTGGTTGATGGAATTCGTGCAACCATACTCCCATTCTCCTTCGCAGAGTTGTCGTTCCTTACACTCACCATACACATATGTGTATGGTGAGTGTAAGGAACGACAACTCTGCGAAGGAGATTGCCATACTCCCACACCTGAATGGCAATACACCCGTCATCAACTTGACAAGTCAATCAACGACAAGCGGTCGCCTACATATTACAATCTGTTGCTGATAGTCGCAAACTTGTCGCCGTCTATATAAGCCATTTTATAGAATGGTTGTCAAACGACGCCACATGTTTCGGTTGCGAGTTGGACGTATTGTATTCTTAGTGTGACTGAGGCTTTATGTTCCCTTGTTACTACGATTTATAATTTACTGTGTAGGCTGCGAGGAGATGCATATACTTCCTACAATTGCGTTCTTGTGTCGTCCCGTTGAAAGACTGGCTGAACAGCTAACCATATGATCTATGTTAATAGTATTTTTCAAGGCAAATCGGTTAAAACTTCCTTAAGTCATGGTATACAGACATACATTGTACATATACTCCTGCCTACCGAATGAGTTAGGTCCCTATGTTTTGACGCATTATTTGGCTTTGTATGACAATGCGAAGAATATTTTTTGATAGATTAACCATTATGGATGTTGAAGATAAAACAAGGACACAATTTTATCACTGTATTGCCGTTTTATTTTTAATGTCAATGTATTCATATTTACACAAAAAATCATACTAAATGATACACATATATTCTAGAATCAGAGAAAGAAAACATTAAATAGTCTTTTTCATTTGAAGAAACATTATCTCGACATCTTTGAATGCTTTCATAATGTCCTATATCACACAAGCATAAGAAGACAATCTATGAGGAAAAGAAGGTTTTTGAAAGCTATTTGAGCGAGGAACACCATACAATCTGCAAAGCATGCTTGATTAATTGTTGTTTCACGCCATTTCAACAACATTCGAGTTGCATCATGGTGACATTACTTATTCATGATCCCTGGATGATTAACAAGTGTTATGCTAGACAATGTGTCATGTCCAAGGGCATGACACTGTGTTATGCTTAGACAATGTGTCATGTCCAAGGGCATGCCACTGTGTTATGCTAGACAATGTGTCATGGCCAAGGGCATGACACTGTGTTATGCTTAGACAGTGTGTCATGTCCAAGGGCATGGCTGTAGCAAACAGTGGTCGATCCAGGCTCCAAAACTATAAACGTTTACTCTGTACTGAAGAGTTAGTGCTCAAGTACCCGATTGGTCAGTATTAAATAATTCTCTCAAACTAACTAATCAGAAGCCTTATTTGGAGCATGAGAGTGAAATTCTAAGCAAAAATAACGTTTCCAGAGTTTAATACTTTCGGGACAAAGTCTCAGATCCTACATACTAACAACTGCTCTGCCTTGGAAGATGCACGGAACCAGAAAAGACTGAACAGATTGTGTAACTTTGCAAGACTAGTCATGCAACATCCAGAGGTCCAGATAAGGTGGAGTATACAGCTCTTTTCCCCACAATATATCTCTTATCCTTCAACCAGACCCTATGATGTATGTACTCGAAAGAATCGTCTCATTGAGACAATTATTTTGAGTACCCACATCACAGGGTTAGAGGGTAAATTAAGTACTTTAGAACTTAAACAACTCCCCTTTTCTAGAGTTCTAAGTCATACCACCATCAAAGACGTACCTGTAAAGCAATTGAGATCACAATAAGAATCTCCTACAAGATTGCAATCTGATCTTATTCATATAAAATCTTAATACTTCTGGCAGACTGTTTTCCTCTGGTACGACTCATTTCTCATGAACCTTTCGCCTGATAATTATGCTATATTTACACCCTTACAAAATTAGATCATAAACTAAGTTGATACAACTTTGTAAACATCTTCACAAAAATGTAAATATTCTCCATAATTGAGTGTTTAATTATTAAACAGAGTTGAAAACATTGTGGCAAACAGATGGGAGAAATTGCTCATTATTAGCAGTTTCTCTTATTGCCGCAATATTTTCATAACTTGTCTGCTGCAAATGCATACAAATGTTTCTGAAAGTGGGAAAAGGTAAAATTAATTTCACTAAGCAAAAAACCATCAAGGCACACAGTTATTATACTCTTCTTTTGAGCAATCCAGTCTTTTGTGTATACATGAACCATCACAAGGCACTTGCTCTGAAGTTGTTTTCTTGTGTAACAAGTATTATTTGAAAAGGAAATTTGAGCCATTTTTCCTCTTCCTTTAACCCTTTTAAGTTGCAGATGCATTTTGACCCATCTCCAGTAGACAGCTTTTTAAAATAGTGTGACAAAAGGATAAATATGAGCAATTTGTAACAATGTTTTCAACACCAATCTAATAACCATACTTTTATTTATAGAGATTTTCCCTAATTTTACAGAGATTTTTCAACGTCATCTGCTGCAGATTTGTTGCAAATGGGAAAGGGATAAAGTCTTCCGATTGCTTCAAATCCCAAAGCAATCAAATCTGGAGGCTTGAAATGTCATATTCATTAATAATATGATTTTAATTGATAATTACATACAGGTGAATCTGAAAATGATATGTAAATATGCTACATACTTGGAGAAAAATGAATTTATCATAAACTTTACGTTATTTTATGACTGACATGAATTGAAAAAATAAAATATTATTTCTGATTCTGTAAATATAAGTCCACTAAGTGATAAATGTAAATTTACATATACTTATGTATAACATGTAAACAGAAACATTCAGACACTACCATTTTCAAATATTGTAAATTCTCATCTTCTTTACACTTTTCCGTATTCAACAAATCTGTAACATACCACTTTGAAATCATCATAGAAAAATACAGAAATTTTCCATAGATGAAAGTATAATCATAAAAGGGTTGAAAACAACTTCACAAAAGTACAAATTGCTCTTTATGAGCAATTCCTTGTATTGCCACAATGTTTTCAGAAGTTCTATGCAGCAAGTTTGATTTGACAAAATACTTTTGCATATGAAAAGGGTTAAACATTATAACCACAGACACTATTGTAGTATTGCATATAAAGATGTCGAGTACTTTTTGGCAAAATCTAATGAATTTTGAGTTTATCATGATAAATGAATATGAGCTTCAGGGATACTCATTTTCCCACATACAACAAATCTGCAGCACACTAATTTAAAAACTTTTATGCAAAAACATGGACAAATATTTTGGTGAAAGGAGAAATTTCTTATTCTGAGATTGTACCACCAAATGTAGAAATCCATGGCTTTATGTAAAAGGTTGAAAGAAATATTTTTTTATCATTTTTTTTTTACATGAATCATACAAAATATTAGCGATGCATTGCAAAAACCCATCTAAACCCTTTCCAACAAATCTCCAGCAGGCAATATTGAATATCTCTATAAATAAAATTATAATTAGAAAAAATTGTGGAAGATGGAGAAATTACTCATTATGAGCAATAATGTACTTATCCTTTTGCCTCAATGTTTTCAAAAGTCATCTGCTGCAAATGAGTTAAAATGCATCTATAAGTGGGACAGACAGGGTTAAGACATTTACAACCAGTGTATTCTAAGCACTTTGATTTACTTCTTCACTGTTATCCATTTAGTCCTTAAAGCTTTCAAGGGCCATATAACACTTAGTTTAAAGCTTAACCCTTTACCCTTTACAACAAATCTGAAGTAGACGAATTTGAAATTATTTTGGGAAAAAAAAAAGATAAATCTAGATAAAGGAAAGCATAATTATTGAAACCATTTTGGTATATGGAGAAATTGCTCTTTAGGAACAATTTCTCATTTTGCACTATGTTTTGAAAAGTTGACTGCTGCAGACTCATTTTAAAAATTGCATCTGCAAGTGGTAAATGTTTAATGCATTTAACCCTTTCCCTCATATAGAAGATTTTTGACGCCTCTGCAGAACAGCTTTTTGAAAACATAGTGACAAAAGAAGAAATTGCTCAAAACGAGTAATTTCTCCTTTCGCCAAAATGTTTTCTTTTAGTCATAGGTTAACCATTCAGTTATAGAGATATTCTATGTTTTGACAAAATATGTTCAAAGTTGTCTGCTGCAGAATTGTCGTATTAGGGAAAGGGTTAAGACCGGTGTAGAACTAGACCAGTCTGCAAATCTGCATGGTCTGATTCAGTTCTAAACTGTTAGCCAATGAGTCATAATTTTTTTTAGGAAGACTTCTAACAACCATTTTTAACCTTTATAAAGATAGTAAAATATGCAGCCGGCTCTTTTCTACACTTGTCACAAGTACCTAAATGTTGGTTGTCCTGTAGAACTGTTTGTATCTTCCCTTGTTTCCAACAAAATCAGCAACAGACAATTCTGAAATCATTTAGACAAGAATATGGAAACTCTCCATAAATGAAAGAACAATTTTTAAATAAAGTTGAAAACATTGTGGCAAACGGAGAAATTTCTTCTTTAGCTACAATGTTTTTCAAAAGTCATCTTCTGTAGATGCTTCAAAATGCGTCTAAAAGTGGGAAAGGCTTACCATCGCCAATCAATTTGTGTATTGTACAAGATGGAGCCAGGCAAAGAAACATTGTCTGAGAACAAATCATATCTACAAAAGAACACAAAACTCAATGATTCTAGAACACACAGAAAGAAATCTCCTTGCAACACAAGCGTATGTCCATTTACAACTTTCATTGACTCATTCAATTGTTAAAAACCAAACAAACAAATGACATTCACTATTAACCCTTTCTCACATAAAAAAACATTTTGACACATCTGCGGCAGACTATTGAAAAACCTGTTACAAATGGAGAAGAATCTCACTTTGTTAGAATGTTTTCAACTCTTATTCAGTCAATATCTTCAGAGATTTTTCTGAGGTTATATTTTAAAGTTTATCTGCTACAAATTTGTAAAAATAACTTTGAAAAGGTTAAGAAACCAACCTTAATCTATTCGTCTGAATGTTGCCACATTTGAAATACAAAAGTTAATATAACATCTTTAAACCCTTTTACATATACAACAAAACATGCAGCAGACAACTTTGAAATCATCTAGGCTAAAATAGGAATATTTCTATAAATGATTGTATTGAATCAAGTTGAAAACATTCTGACAACAGGAGAAATAGCTAAATATGAGCAATATCACCTTTTGCCACTATGTTTTCATAAGTCGTCTGCTGCAGAGGTGTAAAAATACATCTGTATGTGGGAAAGCGCTAAAAAGATGTAGTTACAACTGTTTTGCGTGAAATCCATTATTTGATGTTTCTCCAGCTGCAGGATTATAAAAATAATTGCCTGTAAAAGGTTATTGCCTTTTCTCAGAATGATTTTAAACTCTTCAAAATATTCTGTTTTTAGTTTTTAACCCTTTCCCTCATATAGAAGTTTTCTGACGCCTCAGCAGCAGACGGCTTTTTGAAAACATAGTGACAAAAGAAGAAATTGCACAAAACGTGCAATTTCTCCTTTTGCCACAATGTTTTCCACTTTTTGTCATAGGTTATTCATTCAATTATGGATATTTTCTATGTTTTGACAAAATACGTTCAAAGTCGTCTGCTGCAGAATTGTCGTATGGGGAAAAGGGTTAAATTTTACTTTCATCAGATGTAACACATTCAGAAGAAATCAACAAAGAGAGAGGAAAAAATATCAAAATCTGCAAATGAGTTGAAATCTTACTAACTAATCAATCATTCAACATGAAATGTGTATACTTCATACACATGCATAACCCTTTCCTGCATACATTAAACCAGCAGCAGACAACTTTGAAACTTTTTTATTAACCCTTTCCCTCATACGATAATTCTGCAGCAGACGACTTTGAACGTATTTTGTCAAATCATACAAAATCTCCATAATTGAAATGATAACCTATGACGAAAAGTGGAAAACATTGTGGCAAAAGGAGAAATTGCACATTTGGTGCAATTTCTTCTTTTGTCACAATGTTTTCAAAAAGCTGTATGCTGCAGAGGCGTCAGAAAGCATCTATATGAGGGAAAGGGTTAAGGGGGAAAAAACCATCTCTATAAATGCAAGATTTATATTAAAATCAAGTTGAAAAACATTGTGGTTAAAGGAAAAATTGTTATTTCTCGTTTTGGCAAAATGTTTTTTGACTGCTGCAGAAATGTCAAAATGAGTCTGCAAGTAGGAAAGGGTTAAATAATATTAACACTTATCTTGGAACTATTATTTTACTCAATCAAAAAAATAAAATCTCTATTATAAAATTAACAACAATCAATAACTTTATGAATACAAGACATGACATTACATAAAATGGATCATTTAATAATATAAATATATGTATGATTAACCCTTTCCAACATGCAGACGCAAATTGACGCCTCTGCAGCAGATGACAACATTTAAAGACATTTAATTGTAGCAAATGAAAAATTGCTCATGATGATCAATTTCTTATTCTGTCACAAATATTCCAACTATATAATTATTACACTTTCATCGATAGAAATATTCTATATTTTTCTCCTGTTGCTTTCCAAATGATCTGCTGCAGAATTATTTTTGTTTTTGTGGGAAAGGGGCTATGAGTGATTTTCATAATAAGCAAAAGGTTTTCTAATGAATTAAATTTAATTATTTCCGATTGCCTATAATGTTTTTTATATGTAAATATTTGGAAATTATGTATTATTTTAAAGTGATGTACTGAGAGTTGTCAGCTTTGAAAACATCCAAGCAAAATTGTAACTTTTGGAAATAAGCATATTGTATATCAATATTTAATTTTTCTTTTCTTCACAATATTTTCAATTAAATTCAAGTTAAGAGGTCTCGAAAAATGCCCAATTAGGGAAAAGGTTAAATGCAGTTAAGATGGATTATAGAGAGACATGATTGAAGGATAAAATCAGAGGATTGATTATGATGTGTTCAATCTCAACATTTTGGATTATTGCCAGCCCTATATTGCAGAAGAATTATATATATAAAGTATGAAGAAGAGTGAAACAAGAATAAGGTATTGCAAATTAACCCTTTCCCTCATACGACAATTGTGCAGCAGGCGACTTTGAACATATTTTGTCAAAAAAATAGAATATCTCTATAATTGAATGGATAACCTAAAAGGGGAAAAACATTGTGGCAAAAGGAGAAATTTCACGTTTTGTGCAATTTCTTCTTTTGTCACTATGTTTTCAAAAAGCCGTTTGCTGCAACCTTTCAGAAAGCGTCTATATGAGGGGAAAGAGTTAACCCTTCCATTGCTGGATATCTAAAATAGACATTTGAAAGAGTTTCATAGCAATCTTGTTGAATATCAAGAAACAAATGTTGAGTTGAGCAGCCAACAGGAGGGCGTAGTCAGATGGCATGAAGAGTGACGTAAAAGACCCATGTAGAACATACATATAGTATCTAGCAATAATTCAGACAGGCACAACAAGAATCTCCCCAGATAGGAAAGTCACAGGTTTTAGCAGTTTGATAATGAGACTTTGACCCTATAATCATGCAGCAAACACAATCATGTAAAAAAAAAAAAATTGTGGCAAAATGAGAACTTTCTCATAATAAGCAATTTTTTCATTTTGCCAATTTTTTAAAAATTCTATTCAATGATTAAACTATAATCGATATATTTTCAGGGCTTTTTCTTCAATATAGATTAGGCAAACTGTTTGACATTTGTTCTATGGGGGAAAGATTAAGACTTGATTCACTAACAACATAGACAATTGTAAGGAAACACACCACGAAAAAAATTGTTTGAAAACACTGCTGAAAAAAGGAGAAATTGTCAATTTTTACCAATTTTACCTTTTCTGCAATATTTTTTAAAGCTGTATGTTGCACAATCATCCAAAATTGTATATGTCAGGGAAAGGACTATAGGAAAAGCCTTCCCTGTATTTTGAGCTGACGATAATTTTGATACAAGGACTAAAGAAACTGAAGGACTGAATTGAAATGTTTTTTCTATTTCGTTTATCTTACTTAATCCTTATACTGAGGACTTTTGATACCTCTTCACTAGATGACTTTCGAAAACATTGTGTAAAAAAGAAACATTGCTCAACTCAAGCTGTGCAATTCCTTGATTTCTGATAATTTTTTCACTTTCAATTTTCCTGATATTACATTTTTTTTCTAGACCTATTCCAAGCGATTGTCCCTTAACACTTTGCCAAGTACACATGTAAATGCTTGTTGACACATCTGTAGCAGACGTCTTTTAAAAAAAATGCAAAAGGATAAATTGCTCATAATGACACAATGAGCAATTTCTCCTTGCTACCACAATGACTTCAAATCTATTCAATACTTATACTTTCATCTATATAAATTTTCCATATTTCTTCTAACAATATGTCCGAGTGGTCTGCTGAAGGTTTGTTGTATTAGGGAAAGGGATAATGGCTCATATAGCCTGTGTATTTGTCCTCTTTTAATGTCCTCTGTCTTCACTGTCTGTATCACAATAAATGCACGCAGGTAAATGCTTGCATCATCACCCTGTGTATATATATATATATACACTATACACATTCAGAATTGCATTGATATGGTCGAGGCTGATTGGTATGTGTATAACTGGAACTAATTATGCAGTAAGTCTTTCAGCACTAAAGCACTGTCATTTGGTTTTCTTTAGTCTGAAAATGAATAAAAAAAGAAGATTTTTTTTAATGAATGTGAAATAAGCATGACTTACAGGCTGATGTATTTGTTATGAATTATTTAGGTCAATTAGAAAATGTGCAATTGTCAATTATACACTTTAATTAAGGAAATTTTTGACATTAACCTTTTTGCCTTATACAGACGTTTTTTGATGCCTCTGCAGCATACCAACTTTTGCAAACATGGTGACAAAAGGCGAAATTGCTCATTATGAACAATTTCTCATTTTTCCCCAATGTTTTTTTTAAACTATTTTCAATTATCATGTTTTTGCCAAGATGTTATTAAAGTTGTCTGATGCAGATTTGTAGTATGTGGGAAAGGGTTATTAAGAAAATGATTTTGCTCAAAGCATATTGTACAGTCTATCTGGATAATCAGCAAAGCAGAAAAGATAAAACATTGCTTGACACAAACTAATGTCATCACAAAAACCCAAAAAGAACCTTAACCCTTTCCAACATATATACTTTCTGACGCCTCTGCAGAAGATGACTTTCAATTTCCCCTTTTCCCACAATATTTTCAACTATATTCAAAAAGTATCCATTCGTTTATAGAGATCTTTCCTATTTTTGCCAAGATATGTTCAAAATCTGTTGGAGATTTGTTGTAGATGGGAAAAAAGTAAAAGCAACTAAATTGAACAAAAAGTAAAAGAACGCATTGTATTTAAATATCTTTTTCGAGATATTCAAAACACTTACTTGGACGGTAAACTTCCATTGCTATTCTTTCTAACAGCAGTACCTTTCTCTGTTGTGGGTGAGCTACTAAATGAACCTCTGCGATTCTCGGCTATTTTTATTACAGATTTTCTGAAAATCATTTAAAACAGCAATCAGTCATAATTGTCTTACCCCTTTCCCACATACAGCAACTCTGCAGCAGACGACTTTGAAAACATACCCCAACAAAATTGGAAACTCCATACAAATGAAAGTACAATAATTGAATAGAGTTGAAAACATGGAGACAAAAGGAGAAATTGCTTGTTTTGATCAATTTCTTCTTTTGTCGCCATGTTTTAAAAAGCTGTCTGATGCAGAGGCGTCAGAAAGCGTCTGTATGAGGGACAGTGTTTTAAACCGAATTACTTGATTTGATATATTTGTGTTTCACGCTGAATTTTAACTTTATTTCAATTATATCATAGGAACAAAAGACTTACACATGTTCCCCGGGTAAACAAATCACTTGCATGCAAAACTTTAACCAAAAAGTCCAAAAAGGGGCATAATTGTGTCAAAATCTGATATAGAGTTCTCGGACTTGTCCTGCAAGGTCATTTGCTGATGTCCAATAAGTGTGTGATGATTCAAAGCAATATCATCTGTGGTTTGTGAGAAAAAGCCTTGCATGCAAAACTTTAACCAAAGTTGCAACGCCGACGCACAATGACTCTAATAGCTCTCAAATTCTTCGAATAGTCGAGCTAAAAACTGTAAAAGAAGACATATTACCTAGTTTAGAGCTTGACTGAGAATTTATTAAATTGAAAGTTCTGATGAACCATCATGAAGATTCGATGTTCAATATTGCCTATGGAATATTTACAAGATAATTGTCATATAAACCATGATACACAGTACATTTACAATATAATTGACTAAAGGGAGACAACAAGGTACACACTTAATAAGTCTTAATTAGCATTTTTACAGTAGGTTATTACCCTTTCCCATTTTATTGACAATTTCAACTTCATCCAACTGTGTACCTAAGACATGGCCGAGGAAGAAAAGACGGAAGGAAAAACTGACGGACAGTCAAACCAATGGCGTGGCATAAAAATCTTGATTTGAGCTGTAAACAGACAGCGCAGATGTGCTGTGCTCAGTATTTTCACCTTTTGCCTCAATATTTTTAAGATTCTTCAGCTTCGGAAGTGTGTCTGCATCCAGGGAAGAGTTAAATATCTGAATATCATACCTGGCACCTGCACTGGTAGGTGTGGGCACACCGCTAGCACCTGATCGTGATGGCTTGTCTAAAGATTTGGTGTTTGTCTTAGAAGTCGAGGAATCTGTAAATAGACAAATAGTAGGATACCTTGAGATATGCTGCTTAGGTCCAGAAATAAACGGTAATTTCTCTTCTTTGCCTTAACCCAACTACCAATCTGCAGCAGATGACAAAGTAAAAGAGTAATGAGTTATTGCTCCTTTTTCCAAAAATGTTTTCAAATCTACTTGTTAACCCTTTCCCTCCTTTAGAGCGTTTCTGACGCCTCTGCAGCAGACAGCTTTTTGAAAACATAGTGACAAAAGAAGAAATTGCACAAAACGTGCAATTTTTCCTTTTGCCACAATGTTTTCCACTTTTAGTCATAGAATATCTCCATAGATATTCTATGTTTTGACAAAATATGTTGAAAATCGTCTGCTGCAGAATTGTTGTATGAGAGAAAGAGTTAATTATACTTTCATTTATGGAGATTTTCCAATGTCTTGCAAGTGATCTGAAACAGATTAAGTAGCACATCAGAAAGGGTTAATAGTATATACTGAAGAATATCTGTTGCCTCATAAGCACACTTTGGGCCAATTGGATTCTACCTGATCTGCTAGTTTAGCTAAAACATATGGTAAACTATAGATAAACATTATATACAAAGTTGAAAAATGGGGAAATATTTATCTTATATTCCAAAATTATTTACAAAATGTGTCAAAATTGTTTTATGTCAGGGAAAGGGTTAAGATTTTTGATGAACATCATTTTGTCTTTGAACAAAAAAAATCATTCTTTCCACATTCAACAAATCCGCAGTAGATAATAATGGTAACATCCAGGGAAAAAATAGAAATTCTCTCTTAACCCTTTCCCTCATATAGACGCTTTCTGACGCCTCTGCAGCAGAAGACTATTTGAAAACATATGACAAAAGAAGAAATTGCACAAAACGTGCAATTTCTCCTTTTGCCACAATGTTTTCCACTTCAAGTAAGAGGTTATCCATTCAATTATAAAGATTTTCTACTTTTTTACAAACTATGTTCAAAGTCGTTTGCTGCAGAATTGTCGAATGAGGGAAAGGGTTAATTAAAGTATAATTATTGAATAGAGTTAGTTATAAGCATCAAGGCAAAAAGGAGGTATTATTCGAAATGAAAAACTGCTCATTTTGCCACAATGCTTTCAAAAGTTGCAGGGCTTCCGCTGTCGGTCACCAAAGTCGCCAATTGCGAAGAATTAATAAAAGTGGCGCAAGTAAAAAAGAATTTGCGAAACATCTTGCAAAAGAAAATTCTCGGCAAATTGAGCCGCCATTTTGTTTTATAAATGCTCTAAGCAGCCTTTTTTTTTCAATTTTGCGAAAGTGTTGGCAAAAGAAAAAAAATAGCCAGGGGAAGCCCTGAGTAGTTTGCTGAAGATGCATAAAAATGCATTTGCTTGTGGGAAATAATTAAGCTTGAAAATAGGAGCTTATCAATCTTTTCAAGCTTTTATGAGATGTGTTTGTCTCAACCCTTTGGTTATTATTAGAAATTTCTCCTTTGGCCACAAAGTTTTCAAAGGTTGGCTGCTAAAGATGCATCAAATTGGGTCTGATGTGCATGTGGGAAAGTAATATGGTGAAAGAAATCAAGGGCTTGGCGTGAAACGGCTGTAACTAAAATTGGTATTTTTTTTACCAAAGTTAATCACCTCGCCATAAAGTCTATAAAAGCGTTAAATCATTTTCCTTGGTAAACAATGGAAATTTAGGTGCCATTGCTTGTTCTGAGTAATCGCGACTAAATTTGCATTATTTACAAAGGGGTCAAAATTGCCCCTGAACCAGGGTTTTCAAAATAGATTTTTTAGTTTCAACCATTTCACGCCAAGCCCTCGTAATCGTATCTATAATACTATGTATTACACTCATAAATATCCACTAGGTTCTTTCTATATGACCAATGTACACTAGTAAATAACTGTAAGTTTATTTTACACTGTTCGAAAAGAGTTAACAAAATCCTTATATCACAATGTTTTAAAAAAACGTTGTGGCAAACAGTAAACATTAACAGCATCTATTTATAGAAGGGTTTCATATAAACAATAAATGAATGTTGATACAGGAATACCTACTTTTGGGTGTTATTGACAATCAATGATATTTTTACACGTCTACGATTTCTGATCAAAATAACCACCGTTACATATTTTAGGTTATTGACCCTGTACTGTGAAATCACCGTTGGACCGAGTTTTTGGGTAGACATTGCCAAGCTTGCGAGGCTACATTCGCCAAAGAACTCAGTCTAACGATGATTTCACAGTACAGGGTCAATGACCTTTTTATTGCATACTTTCATATTGTAAACTATTTGGTTAACTCGTTTGACTCTTTTTTTTTTATCTAGAATTGAAACAAACTATTTGTTTACATTAGAAGTCATTTTATTGCAAATGCCGTTTAGAAAGTTGAATGATAACAGAGACGTTATTGTTTTAAATGCATCATGCACGTGCATGACCAATATTCTGGACGTGCATGACATGTAACAGTAAACTGTTAACAGGTCAGAAACATACTGATAGCATGAGACAGTAAGAAATTGCCCATGATGAGTATATGAGAATTTAACATTACAAAGTCACGTGAGGTATAATAAGGATATTTAGGTCAGCCATGTTTGTTTACATAAAAAAGAAGTCCCTGGCATTTTAATTATGCGGAATTTTCGAACGCCCTTATCTACAGTCATGATCACTCATTGACACTGGTCATGATCGAAAAATCATGACCACTTTCTGCAATGCAAAGTTATCGGGACAATATGAAAGTATGCAATAACAAATGTTTCATCATAGAATCTGTATTGTGAACAGTGCAGGTGGAGGTCAGACTGCCCAAGTTCATCTAAACACTGTTTGCAAATGCCCTAACGTTGGTTTTCTTAGAGTACAGTTCATTATCTTTATCCCTTTCCCTAATATAGACATTTTCTGACGCCTCTGCAGCAGACGGCATTTTGAAAACATAGTGACAAAAGAAGAAATTGCACAAAACGTGCAATTTCTCCTTTTGCCACAATGTTTTCCACTTTTCGTCATGGATAACCTATTTTTTGACAAAATATGTTCAAAGTCGTCTGCTGCAGATTTGCCGTATGAAGGAAAGGGTTAAACTAGTGGAAAACCCATGTTAAAACATGTGTGGAATATTTTCTTCAACATGATGTTGAATTGTAATACAGTTTTAACCTCTTTCCCTCATAGAAGTCATACTACAAATCTGCAGCAGATGATTATGAAAGCATTTAGGATATTCTCAATATATCATAAAATGAAAGTATAATTGTATACAGTTGAAAACATTGCGGCAAAAGAGAAATTGACTATTATGAGCAATTTCTCCTTTCAGCCTATGTGTTTTCTCAAGTTGTCAGCTGAAGATGAGTCAAAATGAACCTGCAAGTGGGGAGGTTTTTTATTGGTTAACAACCTCAATTGACAATAGCTTGACATTATTCCTTAAAACGTCAGTAAAGAGTCTGATCAGACTGCATCAGCACAGGCAGATATTGACTTTTGATGTCCACTAATGTTATAAATGAGGTCTTCTAAAGGGACAATTCATATGGATTTAAAATATGCATTACACAATATACATGCCATGACCATAGCATTAACCCTTTCCCACATATAGACGCTTTCTGACACATCTACAGCAGATCGCTTTTGTAAACATGGTGACAAATGGAAACATTTATCAAAATGAGCAATTTCTCCTTTTGCCACAATGTTTTCAACTTTTTCAGTAATTATATCTTCATTAAAAGAGATTTTCCATATTCTTGCCCAAATGTATTCCAAGTCTTCTGCTGCATATTTGTTGAATATGGGAAAGGGTTAACCACATAAACACATTACATTACACATGCATATTTATGTACGCATTGTTGATCATGCTTCCACCAGACAGTTATATTTGATTCTAGCCCGCACACATGAATTACACAATATACAAGCCACAACCATAGCTTTAACCCTTTCCATCATATAGAAGCTTTCTGACGCCTCTGCAGCAGACGGCTTTTTGAAAACATAGTGACAAAAGAAGAAATTGCACAAAACGTGCAATTTCTCCTTTTGCCTCAATGTTTTCCACTTTTCGTCATAGGTTATCCATTCAATTATGGAGATTTTCTATGTTTTGACAAAATACATTCAAAGTCGTCTGCTGCATAATTGTCGTATGAGGGAAAGGGTCAACTACATAATTACAATACAAGTTACATAACACATGCATATATATATATATATATATATATATATATACACAATGTTGATCATGCTTCCACCAGACAGATATTTCCAGATTTTGTTCTAGCCTGCACCCATTGATTACACAATATACAAGCCATGACAATAGCTTTAAACCTTTCCCTCATATAGATGCTTTCTGACGCCTCTGCAGCAGACGGCTTTTTGAAAACATAGTGACAAAAGAAGAAATTGCTCAAAACGAGCAATTCCTCCTTTTGCCACAATGTTTTCCACTTTTATTCATAGGTTATCCATTCAATTATAGAGATATTCCATTTTTTGACAAAATATGTTCAGTCGTCTGCTGCAGAATTGTTGTATGAGGGAAAGGGTTAACTACCTTATTACGATTCAAGATATATAACACATACATATTTATTTTTATACACAATGTTGATCATGCTTCCACAAGACAGTTACTTCCTGATTTTGTTCTAGCTTGCACCCATTGATTACACAATATATATACAAGCCACGACCATAGTTTTAACTACATAATTACGATACACAATACACGATACGTAACACATGCATATTTATGTACACAATGTTGATCATGCTTTCACCAGACATTAGTTACCTGATTTGGTTCTAGCCAACCGTTTGGAAGTGTTAGCTAAAGGTATCTTTGACTCACTCTCATTTATAGACGTAAGGGATACTAGAGTGGAAAAATATTGGACAAATGAAACTATAGCAGAGCTCTAGATAAATTGAGTGTTATCTTTACTTGACATATGAACCGTATGTTGTGGGTACTCAAAATAATCGTGTCACTGAAACAATTCTTTAGACTACCACAATGTAGGGAGTTGGTTTGGTACTAATGATACATTTGAAGCTTACAACTTTTGGAAACATTAATGGAAAAGAAGAAAATTTCAACTCTGTAATTCAACTTATTTTTCTAATTTGACATAATTATGTTACATTTGAAGCTTACAACTTTTGGAAACATTAATGGAAAAGAAGAAAATTTCAACTCTGTAATTCAACTTATTTTTCTAATTTGACATAATTATGTTACACATTTATAATTAGGCTTAACCCTTTCCTTCATACGACAATTCTGCAGCAGACGACTTTGAACGTATTTTGTCAAAACATAGAAAATCTCCATAATTGAATGGATGACCTATGACAAAAAGTGGAAAACATTGTGGCAAAAGGAGAAATTGCACGTTTTGTGCAATTTCTTCTTTTGTCACTATGTTTTCAAAAAGCCGTCTGCTGCAGAGGCGTCAGAAAGCGTCTATATGAGGGAAAGGGTTAAAGTTAACAGGGACAGTAGTTTAATTCTAAAACATCTAAGGTATATACAGTACAAAATCTTTGGAAAACTTGAGACTGAATCTGCAACAGTTCTAGCATTTTAGACCTAAAAACATTAAGTACAAATTTACAACGAAGAATGATCAATTTTACAAAAGTTAATGAAATTATTAACTTCTATAAAATGAAAACTATTTTAATATCTATTAACTCTTTTTGACATGTAGACACATTTTTAGATAAATCTGCAGCAGAGAATTTCTAAAACATTGTGGCTAAGGGAGAAATTGCTAATTTTTATTAATTTATTTCTCCTTTTGCCAAAAGGTTTTCAACTCTCATTACTTTCACTGTCGTTTATAGAAATATTTCCGTCTTCATGTTTTCAGTCTTTGCTAAAGATTTGTTTTATGTAAGTAAGAAAGGATTTTGTGGATTAGTCAAAATATATTTTCATGTTCAAACGTTCTACTAATGCAACTGATAATCAAGCACAGAACTTAATTTAAACAAGAGCACCGCGTACGGCACAGACGCTCGACTGATGGGGAGAAAAAAAATAAAAATAAAATGAGCTAAACAAAAAACCGTAACCACGCTGCTGCCGCCGCCGGCGCCGACGACGACGCCAGGGTCATGACAATAGCTCTCGTTTTTTTCAAAAGTCGAACAGTGTAAGAGCAACTCTGAGGAAAACAGCTATTGCAGTCATAACAATTAAAAGCAAGAAGTCAATAGGTGCTCTTTTATTCTAACTAAACTTATTGACCTCTTGCAAAATGGTGACCAAATGGAAATCATTTGCCTGAGAAACTATACAGAATTGTAGTTTTACTATAAACTTTAGGACAAATTCCACTGACTTACGAAAACATCAGCAAAAGAGCTGGTCCGGTGCTAATTACTGTAATTAGTATGACTGAATCATATTGCTATGGAAGGAAATTTTCTTTTTTATGGTCTCAAAACTAAAGATAAAGATTAAGAACTAAACAGGGGCTATCATTAGATTCTCAAAGCTAAATGCCTGGAAATGAAACCTATGTAAAACTGTTTCTACAATCCATGCATATTAAATTAAAATTTCTACTTATTAAAATCATTTTCCTGATATAAGACCTTTGATATCTCTGAGGCAGACAATTTTGGAAAATATTGGGGCAAACAGAGAAACTGCTTATGACTTTAGTAAATAATAATTATTTACACTTTTGCTCAAAACAATTAATTTTATTATTTACAGGATCATTCCAACCCTACAATAAAACTCCAAATTTTCTACTGTTATATAATATATCTGTATTTTTTTCAACAAACGTTTTCAAAGCAGACAATTATAAAAAATAACATATCAGGTACAAAATTAAATCATAAGAAAACCAAACATGGTATAACTAATCTAAAAGTCATATGCATTGAATTGATAGTCCCTACCAAAAGGGGTCATAAAATAGGCAATCACAGCTACATTTGCAGGATAATATTTTCTGACGATTGTTTTTATTTCTTTAAAGTTAACATCAAATCCCTATTACCATGCAATGGAAATAATTTCAGACAGACTGATGGACAGACAATGCCAATTTTGCTTTGTTTGTTAGGACAGTAAGGTGTTTTATGCCACTTTCAACAATTTCACAGTTCAAGGCATTTCCTGGGTAAGTAACCAGTACTACTGGTCTATTTATCCTGAAACAAGATTGTCAGGCTGTAATGCTAACCCAAGAATACAGAGCATCCAGGAGTGGAAGCCATTTCTACAATTTTGTGAGTCGGTTGTATGACCAGGCTAGGCTGTACCACCATTTAAAAACATTGCAAGAAAAGGTGAAATTGCTCAAAACAAGCAATTTCACCTTTAATTGCAATATCTTCAACTCTTGGTGTCAAATAGTTACTTCCAGTTTTCCAGATTTTTTAACTTGTTCATCTGTTGATTGTAAAATAGACAACATTTGAAATATCATGTGAAGTAATGGGTTAATTAATATTAATTTTAAACCCTCTTTGAAATGATACATGTAACATTGTACTACTCAGAAAAAGTTGAAAGCTCTCTGGAAGTAAACAAAGAAACTTCACAAGAAAATGAAATAAGGATGAGACAGCATCCTCAATGAGGACATGCACTGATTTGTTGATTTCTACATGCACCAAGCAACGGATAAATACCACTCTGTTACCTGATTTATTTCGAGCCAGTCCCCCAGCTAATCCCCCTGATAAACGTTTACAGGCATTTGACAGAGGGATCCTGGATTCACCCTCATTTGTAGGTGAGACTGAGACTAAACACCAGCAAGTCAAAGAAAGAGAAGATAAAGATAGAAGGACAGGTAAAGAGATTCAAACAATTAATGTACATGTGTAGTTTTGATAAAAGATATATTACATCAAGTAACATCAAAATGAAAATGACACTTCATTTTCATTCGTCTATAAACCCATTCCATCATACAACAAATGTACAGCAGACGACTGTGGAAATATTTATGCAAATCTATGGTAAGTCTTTAGAAATTTATGTGAAATTATTTAAGTTGATAAGATTTATGGCATAAGGAGAAATTACACATAAGCAATTTCTCCTTTTTCCACAATGTTTTCAAAAGTTGTCTGCTGCCGATGCATCAAAATATGCCTGTAAGTGGGAAGAGGCTAAATCTTATTATCTTAGATATATAGTATAACCTCAATAACCCTTTTCCTCATATAGACGCTTTCTGACGCCTCTGCAGCAGATGGCTTTTTAAAAACATAGTGACAAAAGAAGAAATTGCTCAAAACAAGCAATTTCTCCTTTTGCCACCATGTTTTCACTTTTAGTCATGATAACCTATGTTCAAAGTTGTCTGCAGCAGAATTGTTGTATGAGGGACAGAGATAATCAAAATCTGCATTTGCTTTCGAACAAAACTTAAATTATCTCCCACAATGTAAATTCCCCCCTTCAGAGCAACATTTCTCTAGAGCAGCTAATACATCTGTCTCTGCCTGGTGATGCTCAGGACACATTGCTCTGTATATTAACCCATTCCTACATACAACAAATCTGCAGCTGACGAAAAACACGTTGGCAAAAGTGGAAATTGCCCATTGTGAGCAATTTGTTCTTTTGTCACATTATTTTCAAATGTTGTCTGCTAAAGAGGCGTCAGAAAGCATATATATCTGGGAAGGGTTAATGGTCTTTCCCGGACATGAAAAATCTGCAGCAGAAAACAAAAATGGAACATTTCTATAAATGAGAGTATAAGTATTGAATAGAGTTGCGAACAAACATTGTAGCAAAGGAAGAAATTGCTCATGATGAGCAATTTATCTTTTGCACCAATTTTTTTAAAAGTCGTAAACTGCAGATGTGTTGAAAAAAGTGGAAGTTTGATGGACAGACAATTGAAACATGATCCCTAAATATCACCTTGCCTTACTGGCAGACAGAAAACAAGAGGATAATAACTTGATCCTATGTGAAATGTGTTGATATTAAGGTGAAAACATTCACACAAGTGTTCACAAGTACATTTTATTAGATTTACAGTCCCTGAATATTAACAACAATAATAGCTCACCTTTTACAGAGAACGTAGTGTTGGTATTAGTAACAGGTGTGCTTGGTGTTCTTTTGACTCCTGCAGATTCTCTATCTTGTTTAATTGCACTTTTACCTGATAACAAACAACAACAACATATTTAGATTCAAACTTTATCCATATACATGTTTTGTTTTATTACCCTTTCCCACATACAGAAGCATTTCAATCCATTTGCATCAGAAGTATTTAACAAAAGCACTGCAAGTGAATGCAAACGCTGGTCTGTTTTATTCTAAGTAAAACAAGAGCACCGCGTACGGCACAGACGCTCGACTGATAGGGAGAAAACAGAAAGAGAAAAAAGCTGAGCTGAACAAAAAACCTTAACTGGACGAGACGCCAGGGTCATGACAATAGCTCTCGTTTTTTCAAAAGTCGAGCTAACAAGAGCACCGCGTACGGCACAGACGCTCGACTGATAGGGAGGAAAAAAAATAAAAAAATGAGCTAAACAAAAAACCTTAACCGAGGACCACGCCACCGCCAGGGTCATGACAATAGCTCTCGTTTTTTTCAAAAGTCGAGCTAAAAAGGGGCATTACTGAATAATTATCAAAGCAAGAGCTATGTGACTTCATTTGGACATGTAATTTTACCTAAGAACATGTGTACAAAGTTTCATTGAACGTTTTTTTAGTTTTGAAGTAAGGTTAAAGTTTTGTTACGACGCAGACACTGACGAGATGCCAAGGGTATTACAAAACCCAGACTTATTTTATCAGAAAAACCGACGGCAGCATTTGAAGAGATTTTTCATTGTAACAGAGTAGATTAGATTTTCATAGGAAGATAAGTTGTTAATTTTTCTTACATTATTTCAAAATCCTTACAGTGAAAAGATGTCTAAAAAGTGTCTTAACCCTTTCCCTCATATAGACACTTTCTGACGCCTCTGCAGCAGATGGCTTTTTGAAAACATAGTAACAAAAGAAGAAATTGCACAAAACGTGCAATTTCTCCTTTTGTCACAATGTTTTCCACTTTTTGTCATAGGTTATCCGTTCAATTATGGAGATTTCCATTTTTTGACAAAATATGTTCAAAGTCGTCTGCCGCAGAATTGTAGTATGAGGGAAAGGGTTAACCAGAGTTAACCTTTTACTGCATACATTAAATCTGCAGCAGACAACTATAAAAACATTCCCATAAAAATATGGAAAGTATGATTATTGAATAACATTGAGGCAAAAAGAGAAATAACGCATGATGAGAAGATGACTTTGAACACATCTGGGCATAAATGGAAATTCTTTGTAAGTATTCTAAGTATTATACATGTGCTTGATTAGAGTTGAAAACATTGTAGCAACACAAGAAATTGGTCATCATCAGCAAATTTCTCCTTATGCCAAAATGTCTAAATTGCATCTGCTCCTGATGCCTCTGCAAGTTGAAAGGGTTACGGTAAGGGTAGGATTGAAAAATCATCTCACCTTTCTTTGGTGCTGGTATTTTTGAAGCATTCTCTTTATGACCTTTCTTCTCAGCTTTGGCTTTGGCTGCTTCTTCCTCTTTCTTTATTTCACGCTCCTCCTGGAAAACATTAAAGTAATCAATGATGCCACAAAATCTATTCATCAAAATAGTAAAACCTTCAACATAAATAAGGGAACTACTATACACACAACAGATGGTTTGCAAAAAAAATAGCTGATTAGTGAACAAAATTAGTTCTCTTGTCTGACAGAGTAAGAACATTTCATTTTTTTCCCCATGAGGTAAAACTATATTTTTCTTCCTTTAGCATTTTCTTTGTGGCCTTTACACCAATTTATTTGCTTTATAATGAAATAAATAAATACATGCACATGGATTTTGTTTGCTTTTCTTTATTCAAAATAAACATACGAGTAGGTAAAAGGAACAAAAGTGCTGTTTGCCTTTTTAGTCATTATGTGATAGACAGACAAAGGCAGATGACACAAACATTAATATGAAGATACTTACTATTTCTATTAATTTCTTTTCCTCTGCTTCTTTTCTCTGATCATCAATATCTTCCTCCATCAATATTCGCCGAGTCAGCTGAAATAATACAGTCACTGTTGAAAACAACAAACAAGTACAAAACACAGAAGAAAAAAAAATGTATTTTTAACCTTTTTCAAAATACAACAAATCTGCAGCAGACGTCTAAAGTATCTAGACAAAAATATGGCAAATCTCTTTAAATAGAAATAAAAATTATGTGATAGAATTGAAAACATTGTGGTAAAAGGAGAAAATATTGGAATAGACATAAATATAATTGTTGATTAGAGATGAAAACATCATGGAAAGAGGAGAAACTGCTCATTATGAGCAATATCTTCTTTTGACACAATATTTTCAAAAACCGTCTGCTGCAGATGTGTCAAAATGCGTTGATTATCCTTTCCCACATACAACAAATCTTTTGCAGATATTTTTGAAAACGTCTAGTTAAAACTATGGAAAAGCTCTATAAATGTAGGTATAATTACTGAAAAGAGATATAAACATTGTGGCAAAAGGAGAAATTGCTCATTTGAGCAATTTCTTTTTGTCACCATGTTTTCAAAAAGCTGTCTGCTGCAGCGACATCAGAAAGCGTCTATATGAGGGAAAGAGTTAAAGGTTAAAGGTCAAACTGATCCACTTACTGATTCCATTTGTATTGGAATCCTATCCATTTCTTCCACAGCGACTTTAATAGCATTAGCAACATCTCTGTCTCTCTCACCAATGAGTAATTTCCGAACACAAGCATCCAGATGCTGTAAAAGTGTCCTATCACTTGGTAACTTAATTAAACGTTTTAAATCCGGTAACACTGAACACAATCTATATCGAATGTTTGGAACTGGATCTAAGTGTAAACTAAGTAAATACATAAACAAGTTCTCCTTAAAAAATGCCTTCGAATACAGGTCCATTGTCACTTTACAAATGTCTATAAATAAAGTTCTACGATGGCAACTTTTTCCGTGACAAAAATCTGAAATGAAGAAAAAAAAAAGATGTCATTAGAACTAACCTATTCCATTTAACACTTTCCCACATATAAACGCTTTCGGACGCCTCTGCAGCAGACGGCTTTTTGAAAACATAGTGACGAAAGAAGAAATTGCACAAAACGTGCAATTTCTCCTTTTGCCACAATGTTTTCCACTTTTCGTGATAGGTTATCTAACCTATGTTTTGACAAAGTATGTTCAAAGTCATCTGCTGCAGAATTGTTGTATGAGGGAAAGGGTTAACCTTGTATCAAAGGTGCTTTAATACAGATCCATATACAGATCAAATTTGATATGTATGCAACAGATGACTTATTAAATTATTGTAGGAAAGAACTTTTCCCTCAATTTTTTCTTCTCTGCATCCAAATAATACTGCCAAATTTTCAGATATCACATTTTTTCTCAAAAGTTTGCAACTGTGCATCTTACTAATACTGCCAAACTTCCAGATACCACATATATTCTCAAAAAGTTTTCAAAGCAGGCAAACTCCAAATAAAGCAAATCTGGTAAAATATTTGAGCATAACTACAAATTCTTTATATGGTGTTTTACACCTCTTTCAACAGTATCTCAGTTATATCACCATGTCACTATGGTAAACTACCAGTACTACCAGCAATATTTATCCCAACACCGTTGCATCACTCGTATTGCCATACCCGTAACCCTAAACACCAACCAGAGAAAGCCATTACTACCATTTATGCCTATCTATTGATCAAAATGATAAATATTTCAAAGCAAGTATGGCATCTACCAATATATCACTAAATTAAAGTGAGTTGAGAAGAATTGATACTTTTGTCTCACCCTGCTAATGTAGGCAACATAACAAAATCAGCAACATCAGGCAAAAAGAGATCTTATTGCATCTCATACGACAATTCTGCAGCAGACGACTTAAAAAACACCTAAGCGAAAATGTAGTAAACCTCTTAAAATGAAAGTTTAATCATTAAATAGAGTTGAAAACATTGTGGCCAAAGGAGAAATTGCTCATTATGAGCAATTTTTCCTTTTGCATCAAGGTTTTCAAAAGTCATCTGTTGCCGAGGCGTCAGAAATTGTCTGTATGTGGGAAAGGGTTAAAACTAACTTAGATGCACAAATTAATTTCGATAATGAAAAAGGAGTAGATATTATTTTTTAGTAAAAATATAACAAATAGGACATTAATAAATATAGTGAATGTAAGTATAAACTACCTGACACTAAATTATTGAGTAATTCTGCTCGCTGCTCCATCTTTTTGAGGTTTCGCAACAAGAATAATGCAGAGTGAGCTGCTGCTAGCCGGACTGGCATTGCTCTCTGAAGTAAAAGTAAAACAATTAAAGATTACAAACTAGAAATATCACTGAAGGTGATGAATACCCCCAGCTGGTGCCTGACAATATACATATGTATGAGAAATTCAAGGGGCCATAACTCATTTAAAAATAATTCCAGTGCAACACGCCGACAATATGCACAACTAGGCTTGATATCAATCATTCTTGTGAAGTTATATTGAATTCTGACCAAGGGTTGCTGAGAAATAGTGTTCGCAAGAAATGTCCACAGACCAACAAACCAACCGACCGATAAGCGTGATTCCTATAAAGCTACCCATATACTATGTATCTGGGGGTAGAATAAACTGTTTCCCAATTGTAGATGCATTTTGATACATCTGCATCAGAAAACTTTTGAAAACATTGTGATTTGTGACAAAGAGAGGAATTGCTCATTATAAGGAGTTTCTCCATTTGCCACAATATTTTCAACTCTATTCCACATAACATCATCCTTTATATTGAATATCCATAATGTTTGGCACACTACAGATTTGTTTAATGTGGGAAAGGATTAACTCTACAGGTAAATTCATTTAGGTCAAAAAAGAAAAACATATCACATTCAAATTAGTCATTACAATTCAAGGAAATAAATTGTTGTAATTGTTTAAAATTGTGTGTGATAAGCAATGCAATGATTTTATATAACCCTTTCTATTACAAAGACAAATGAAGACCACATTTGATGCAGACACCATTTGAAAATAAACCATTTCCCCTTATCTCTCAATGTTATCAACTATGCTTCGAAATTATACTTTCAATTTATCATCAGTCTTCAAAGCATAGGACCCTAAAAATGATATATCAGGTAAAAAATCAAATTCTCTGTATGTAAATTGTTCTAAGTGTATAGGTCTAATAGACTAAAGTTGTTGATGAAGTAACATGTTGTTTGACCAATATAACAATGGCCAATTTACCTAACAATGTACTACCTGGCTCTCTCACACCAGTACTCCACACAACTTTCTTCAAATTTATTTATTTATTTATTTGGTTTTAAAGCCGCTTTCAACATTATTTCAGTCATATCACGGCGACAGTTTACTTATTCATGATCCCTGGGTAAACAAACCAGTACTAGGCTAGAAAAATGTGCCTTGCCCAAGGGCACTCCACCATGAATGTAGTGCCGCGACCGGGGATCGAACCCGGGACAGCCGGTTTCGAAATCCCCGATGCTAACCACAGCTCCCAAGGCAATCTCCCCAAATAGACTGTCACCCATTCGTGGAACACAAATGAATCATGTACACAAACACTTTCTGACACCACTGCAGCAGATGACCTTTGATAACATTGTGGAAAGGAGAAATTGCTCACAATGAGCAGTTTCTCCTTTTGTCATAAAGTTTTTAACTTTATTCAATTATTGTTCTTTTACTTATAGTGTGTTTCTATATTTTTCACTTAACGTTTTCCAAGTTATCTGCTGCATTTTTTTTTTGGATGTGGGAAATGGTTAACCTTGGAGGTAACCAATGAACATGTTTTGTCAAAAAATGGAAAATCGCAATAATTGAATGGATAACCTATGACTAAAAGTGGAAAATATTGTGGCAAAAGGAGAAATTGCTCTTGAGCAATTTCTACATTTGTCACTATGTTTTCAAAAAGCCGTCAGCTGCAGAGGCGTCAGAAAGCATCTATATGAGGGAAAGGGTTAAAATGATAAAATTCTTACCACAGTTTTAAGTTTAGAGATGAGTACTGGAATGATTTTATGAAACAATGTTTCGCTATTGGTGAGGTATTGGAAACACTGAAAATGGCTGAGAATGGTTTCCTGAAGACGCCAATCATTTGATGACGATATCACAACCTCAGCAGACAATACTGCGGGAATGATTTCACTAATCTGGCTTTGCTGAAATAGAAACAAGACCCAATTATCAAGCATGGATTAACCCTTTCCCACATACGACAATTCTGCAGCAGACGACTTTGAATGTATTTTGTCAAAACATAGAAAATCTCCATAATAGAATGGATAACCTATGACAAAAAGTGGAAAACATTGTGGCAAAAGGAGAAATTGCACGTTTTGTGCAATTTCTTCTTTTGTCACTATGTTTTCAAAAAGCCGTCTGCTGCAAAGGCGTCAGAAAGCGTCTATATGAGGGACAGGGTTAATTGCAGAAATTTCTTTTTGTGTCATAATGTTTCCATCTCTATATAATAATTATCCATTCATTTACAGAAGTTTTCACTATTATTGCCATTATGTTTTCAGTCATCTTTTGCAGATTTATCTTAACTCTTTCCTCATACAACAATTCTGAAGCAGACGACTTTGAAAACATAGAAACATCAGAAAAAACTCTTTAAATGAACATGTAACTATAGAATACAGTTGAAAACATTGTGGCAAAAAGAGAAATTGCTTGTTTTGAGCAATTTCTACTTTTGTCACAATGTTTTCAAAAGACGTCTGCTGCAGAGGCGTCAGAAAGAGTCTACATGAGGGAAAGGGCTTTTCATCAGATGCATTCTATTTGGAAGTCTTAAAGTAAACTATTGGATTGCAGGTCAAAAACTTGTAAAATTAGGAAGTGAAATATCAGAAATATCTCGCATTGCCCAAGGGACCTCCAACATGGCTGCTACTTGCGGTTATCAAACAAAGGATTTCAAATCTCAACTTGTTAACAATATTCGAATTAAGTAAACAGAATATACCTTAACTTCATGCATTGCATGATGTGTAAAAGGTCCACATATGGCCTCGAGAGTATTAGGCAATTGTGTTACGACACCTTTCAAAACTTCTGTATTTTCATCTTTGAGCAGCAAAACCAGATCGGACAATAAGTGAGTAACGTGTCCACCCATGATACTGGCAATCTGAAAAGAAGTAAAGAGACACATTGATTCACATTTCCCTATTAACCTTTTCATACATACATCTATGCCAAATTTTAAGTAGGGGACTAAATTATGGAACATCTCAGGTTTTCAAATTTGAAAGAGTATAAAATAAGAATATCAGAAAAACCTTTGCTTACATGCAAATGCTTTTTGACACATCCACATCAGATGATTTTCGAAGACATAGTGACAAAACGACAAATTACTCTCATAATGTTTTCCAAAGTCTTCTGCTGCAGATGTGTTTACATGCGGGATAAGGATAATTAAACATGTTTAACCCTTTCCCTCATATAGACGCTTTCTGACGCCTCTGCAGCAGACAGCTTTTTGAAAACATAGTGACAAAAGAAGAAATTGCACAAAACGTGCAATTTCTCCTTTTGCCACAATGTTTTCCACTTTTTGTCAGAGGTTATCCATTCAATTATGGAGATTTTCTATGTTTTGACAAAATACGTTCAAAGTCGTCTGCTGCAGAATTGTCGTACAAGGGAAAGGGTTAACAAAAATCCCCCACAAAATTGTAGGTTTCAGTTAATTTAAACTATAAATATAATCTGGTATTAAGAGTGGTATATACAATGTACTTACCTCATGAAAGCCAAATGACAAAGTTCTCCTGACTTGAACATCCGGGTCCTTACAAAGACTAGAAAAGCAAGCACCCAACTCAGACTTAAATGTCTTTGAACCAATAAACATAACAATTGCCTGAAAAACATACATTAATAGATCTTTAAAAGTACAACAAAGAGTTATAGCAATCTTATTAGATGTTGATTTTGAAGACTTTCATTGGCTGTTGACACCTTAGCAGATTTTCCAATTTCACTTCCATTCATTAGAATTTGAACCAATAGGTAAAAAACAATTATGTTTTTGTAAAACAATTTGCTTATTAATTAATAAAACTTATGGTGTCTAGAGAACTACCATTAGTTTTATAAGTTTGGTTAATAATTTTCCACATACATACACTTTCTGACACCTCTACAGCAGATGGCTGTTGAAAACATTGTGACAAAACAAGAAATTGCTCATGATGAGCAATTTCTTCTTTTGCCACGTTTTCAACTCATTCAATGATTAAACTTTCATTTATAGAGATTTTTTAAATCTTTCTACAGATGTGTTTTCAAAGTAGTCTGCTGTAGATTTGTTGTATGTGGGAAAGGGTCAAGACTCATCTTGTACTCATTTCTTAAAAATCGACTAAGAAAATGCTTAATCAGATAAGCCCAATGTAATTGTAATAAAACTCTTTTCCCTGAAACAGACCATTTCTGATGACTGCAGCAAAAAACATATAAAAACATTGTAAGAAAATAAGAAATTGCTGAAAACAATCAATTCCTCCCTTTTCCTAAAAGTTTTCAACTCTGTATAAGTTAATCATTGTCAACTTGCAGACACATTTTGATGCATCTGCATCAGAGGACTTTCAAAAATATTGTGGCAAAAGGAGAAATTACTCATAATGAAAAACAACCTCTTTTTGCCACAATATTTTCAACTCTATTTAAAGATTATACTTTCAATTATAGGGACTTTGCATATTTTTTGCAAAGATACATGCATTTCCAAAGTGGTATGCGGGAGAGCATTAGGAAATAGGAAGTTCAGTTTATATATATACATTGAAAAGGAATGGCTGACAAAACTATTTTAACAGATACATTTCGCTGCATCTATAGCAGAAAACTTTTGAAAACATTATTGTTCTTCCTATATGACAATGTTTTAAAATCTATCCGTTACTTAATTTTTGATCCAATACATAATTAATTATTTCATAGTCAGTACTGCAGTAGATTTGTCTTATGTGGGAAAGTGTTAACCCTTTCCCTCATATAGACGCTTTCTGATGCCTCTGCAGCAGACGGTTTTTGAAAACATAGTGACAAAAGAAGAAATTGCTCAAAACGAGCAATTTCTCCTTTTGCCACAATGTTTTTCACTTTTTGCCATAGGTTATCCATTCAATTATAGAGATTTTCTATTTTTTGACAAAATACGTTCAAAGCCGTCTGCTGCAGAATTGTCGTATGAGGGAAAGGGTTCAACATTGAAAGCATTATCAGAATGGGTTTACTTACAGGATAATTAAATGCACAGTTTTTCCGACACTCCACTTGTCTTTCTTCTAACTCAATAATGTCGGGCAATATAGGACCCTGTCAATAGAAAATCATAAATCATAATGTACCAATTAAATATAACAAAATATAAATTCATGTGATAACGATGCAGAAACATTGTAATGCAACGGCAAAGTGCACCTTTTTAAAACATTTAGACAAAAGGAATAATAGCTCAGAGTGAGCAATTCCTCCTTTGCCATAATTTGTTCAACTCATTTCAATATTTACACTTTCATTAACAGAGATTTTCCAAATTTTTGCCAAGATGTTTTTAAGTCAACTGATGCAGATATGTTGTATTAGGGAAAGCAGTGCTACTTTTTGATTAAAACTATCAAACTTGTGTTACAGATATCTTGAAAACGCATTGAAGGAAATGAAGACATTTCTCAAACTATGAGCAATACTATCATTTTCAAGTACTATAATATTTTTCCATCATGCTTTACCTAAAATGTGTACATACTTTGGGAACAAATTAACCCTTTCCCTCATATAGACGCTTTCTGACGCCTCTGCAGCAGACGGCTTTTTGAAAACATAGTGACAAAAGAAGAAATTGCACAAAACGTGCAATTTCTCCTTTTGCCACAATGTTTTCCACTTTTTGTCATAGGTTATCCATTCAATTATGGAGATTTTCTATGTTTTGACAAAATATGTTCAAAGTCTTCTGCTGCAGAATTGTCGTATGAGGGAAAGGGTTAACCCTTTCCCAATATGTGATGCGTTTTAACATATCTACAGAAAAACGACTTTTCTCCTCTTGCCACAACGTTTCAAACATTTTCAATAATTCAACTTCAGTTATAAAGATCCAATACTTTTGCCCAGATGTAATCTAAGTTTTCAGCTGCAAATTTGTTGTATGTGAGAAAGGTTTAAAAGAACCCATTAAAATAGGTTATAATTCAAATAAACAATTTTAACGGGTCAATACAAACCTTTCAATCAATTAGAAAAGTTTCTATTTTTATCATTTGTCATATACCGTTAACAAAAAACATTTTAGAGTTCAACCTTAACCCTTTCCCACACATGGATGCAGTAATTAAACCTTTATTTATATGTATTTTCTGTGTTTTTGCATAGATGTTTTGAAAGTCGTTCGCTGCAATTTTGTTGTATGTGGGAAAGGGTAAATATTTCCCCTTATTCAACTTAAATATAATACAAGACAGGCAGGTAGCTTATATTTTCAAAGAGTTTACAAGTAAACAAGTAAATAAACAACCTTCATCTATTGGTAATACAATTTATAGCTTCAACCCTTTCCCACATATACCAAATTACGACTTTTAAACCATCAAGGCGAAAGTATGTGAAAGCTCTATAAATAACTATATAAATATTGAAAACATTGAGATAAAGGTCATAATGTTCACTATGAGAAATTTCTCCTTTTGACATAATGTTTTTGACACTTGTCGAAAATTATTCTGCATTTATGGAGTAATACAAAAATTTCCTTCTCAATGTTGTCTACTGCAGATTTGTTCTTTTTTGAAGTATGAGTAAGCTAGATGATTTTCAACAGTATTTCAGCTATATGTTGGCGGCATGTTCACCTACCAACAAGTTTCCTGGCATTCGTGCACACCAGTACATCTCACAACATCCTTCCCAGGCAACTGGATACTTTCCAACTTTTTAGACCACTGGTTTAAATTGCAAATGTTACCTGTTCTTTAGAAGGGGATTCTTTCTCAGCATCTCTGTTTCTAGTCTGCTTGTTTTCACACAACCCAACTCTACACAACTGTCTGAAGAAATCTACGAACCATGATTTCTGCTCATCAGTAAGATAAGCTGAAAATAACCCAAACAAAATAATTTCAACCCTTTCCCTCATACGACAATTCTGCAGCGGACGACTTTGAACATATTTTGTCAATAAATAGAAAATCTCTTTAATTGAATGGATAACCGAAAGATGACTTAAAGTGGAAAACATTGTGGCAGAAGAAAAAATTGCTCGTTTTGAGCAATTTCTTCTTTTGTCACTATGTTTTCAAAAAGCTGTCTGCTGCAGAGGCGTCAAAAAGCATCTATATGATGTACAACAAGTATGCAGCATATGACAGTGAAAATAATGTAGAAATTTGTTATCAATGAAAGTATGATTATCAGATAGAATTGAAATTATTATGACAAAAGGAGAAATTGCTTGTTATGTGCGATTTCTCTATTTGCCATGTTGATTTCAGTAGTTGCCTGCTGCAGATGTGTCTGCATGACTGTGGGATAGGGATACATAAAATAAATAACTGTTACAACTTTGGAAATATTATTCTATTCAAAGAAAACAAATTCCTTCAGATGAAATTGCACAACAAATCATGAAGGGAAAGAGAGCAGACATTATTTTGTCAAAGCAATTGTGTAGATTAATGACAGAACTGTTTATACTGGAAGGTTTTCCTCCTGCATATAATAGATTTTCATATCTATTGTATATCTGGAGTCAACAATTCAATTCTTTGTTTTATATCTAGAGTATACATAAACCAGAGAAAACAAGAGCGCTGCAAAGCGAACGCCAACACTCATCCAATCTTTTCTTAGTCGAAAATGAGGCATTACAGATTAATTATTAAAGCACTAGTTATGTGACTTGGAATAGACAGTGTATTGTTCAAGGAACATGTGTACCAAGATTCATTTGAAATTGAATTTGAAAAAACGTCAAAGGTATCACAATAGCCCAACTTTTTTTCTATAAAAAACGGACGAGCTAAAATTGTATTTAATTCTGGTTTATGCATTGGTATGGATATAAATGTTACTTTGTGATGATTAACTGGCGAATTTATCATGCTTTGGAGACGATATGCGGATTTCAACTTGCAGACTCATCGGACACAATTGCAGCAGACTACTCTTTTGAAAACATTGTGGTAAAAGCAATTCCTTTATTTTAGTTTTGCCAAGTTCATTTCAAAAGGTTAAAGTAGAAAAGACAAAGTCAGAAATACATTTGTATCAGATACATACATACACATAAATTATTTGTTTTCTTTTGTAACAAAATTTTTTTTTACCTGAAAATCCATGACACAGTCGACCAAACTCTTTTGCCACAACAGATAATGTGACATCCTCAGATTTCAATGACTGCTGACAAAATTTACACACCAAAGGTATCAAAGTTGTACGGCAAGTGTCTGAAAATAAGAATAAAAAAAATTCATTTACCATTGCAAAGATTCAAGCAAGTTGTGGCTAGTAATTGGTTAAAATTTTAGCATAAATAGCCCTGATGCTCGGACTGGGGCTGATCAAATAACAACAACATCTTTCCTACCATTTCTATCAAATGCTAAATATGGCATTTTGTCTAATTCATAATTATAATCAGATGTTATAAATTGTGCCGCCTAAGAATCCTTCTGCATGTACACAAGGTGATAAACAATTCCAAAAAGTATCATGTCATTTGGTTAACCACCCTTTTCCGACACGAAGACGGGTTTTGACGCATCTGAAGCAGTTGATTTTTGAAAACATTTCTGCAAAAGTAAATATCGCTCATAGTGAGCAATTTCTCTCTTTACAAAAATGATCTCAACTCTTTTCAATAATTATATTTTCATTTATAGAAATTTTCCATGTGTTTGTCATGATGTTTTCAAAGTTGTCTGCTGTAGATGTATTGTATGCGGGATAGGGTTTAAACATTCAGTAAATATGAGCACTATAAATATCTTACCAGGAATGAAAGGACAAGACAAACATGACTGAATATACATGGACCTTCAAAGTGACAGAATAACATTAGAATTCACTTACCATCATCAACCAAAGAGAGGATATTGACAACAGTTTCTAAACCACAATTCCTGACGTAACTCTCTTCGTCATTAGTCAGTTCCACCAACTCAGGTAATATTGCACTTTTTGTAGCCTCCAGTCTGGAATTAATGTAAAACTTATCAAATTAGACAGAAAATAACATAACAAGCAAAAACATTGAACCCTTTACCACATACAGGTGCACTTTGACCCATCTGCTGCAGACAACTTTAGAAAACATTGTGGCAACAATGTTTTTAACTCTTTTAAATAATTATTCTAACATTTGTTGAGATTTTTCACAAATTTTGCCAGATGGTTTTCAAATTTGTCTATTGCTTATTTTTTGTATGTGGGAAAGGGTTAATGTCCAACAAAAGTTATCCTAAATGAGCCGCGACATGCGAAAACAGACCTTCAGGTTTTTTCAATCGTAGAAATATTACATAATACTTCTAAAACCAAATGGCAGCAAGGGAAGAGTGTGATCAGACTGTGTGAATGCACAGGATGACATGGACACTTGTTGCAAAATATTTGTTTTCGTGTTATGTGACCAATTAGTGAAGTATACAAAGAAAGTATAAGCAAACTTTTATTTGAAAATTCTGACAAAACTTTAAAAGAACAACCATACAATATGCTGATTCGGATTATATCCCTTTTCAGCAGAAAACTTTTGAAAATATTGACAAAAGAAAAAATTGCTCATAATGTGCAACTTCATCTTTTTGCCAAAATGTTTTTAACTCTATTCAGTTATTAAACTTTCACTTACAGAGTCTTTTTATATGTTTTGCTATATGTTTTCAAAGTCGCCTGCTGCAGATGTGTTGCATGCGAGAAAGGGTTAAGCAGGTACTACAATATCCCTTTTCTGCTGAATTCATGCAACTAAAGGCATCCTGCTTGGTGTTCTACAAGTTCTTGCAAATCTACAGAATAATTAATGAAACACGCCAGTACACTGCAATAAAAGCTTGCATATTGGTTCACATTGTTAAAAAATGCTGTATAAAATTACCAACAGCAGGCCATCTATTTACCCTTCACATACATAACAAATCTGCAGAAGATAACATTTCTATTAATGGAAGTATTATTACTGAATAGAGCCAAAATACTGTGATAAAAGGAGAAATTGCTCACAATGAGCTATTTCTCCATTTACTTAAATTGTTTCTGATTTTGTCAGCTGCAGATACTCCGAAATACATCTGCATGCAGGAAAGAGTAAACATTTATCATGCTGTATGTGAATGTCAATAACATTTGTGCATTATGTATTTGCATGACTTAAAACTATGATTGCCAACAATGTAGGCCAAGATCAGCTAGCACATTTGGGCAGTCTAAACTTAATTCAGTTTGATGTAGTCACACTTATCTGCATTTAAAAAAGTTTAATGGAATTCAACAGGATTAAGAAATGCTGTATAAAATTGCCAACAGTAAAAGTTAAAAACACATATAAAGATTCTTACCCAAGTCCCCTGGAAACAGGATCCAGCTGTAGACACATACAGCCTCGCACTTCATACTCAACATCCTGGCATAATGACTGTACCACTGGTAATATCTCCTTCTTTATTCTAGAATACAGATATGTATTATGTTACTTATATACCTCTTTAAAATTACAGTTCTTTCTATGTTAGAATGGTATTACCGGTATCAGTAACTATAACAATAGCTATTCCTACAAGTAAGTATTTTGTAATACTCGGACATTAGCCTTGATTATCCTGATAATACTCTTGCAATTTTCCAGTGCCAAAGAAATTTCTCAATGGAAACAGATTGTCTGACACAAATAGAGATGTTAAAGAAGTTTCATGTAGTTCCCAAAAGTGTCTTAGATGAGTTGAAGATATTGAAAAATAATTATTATGTCAACAAAACTATACAATACAAACATCTGATAGTCCCTCTTGATTTCAGGGAAATGTAAATTTATCCCTCTACAAGTTTCCTGGATAAACTAATGCATAAGAGTAGCACAATATGAAATACAAAAGCTACCACTGTTATTTTAAAACGGAAGCATCCAGCAAAAGTGATAAATGCCAGTCAGAACATACAACAAATCTTCAGGAGATGACTTTGAAAACATCTAGATTATAGTTTATGGAAAATATTTATTAATAAAAAGTATATTTGTTGAAAAGAGTTTAAAACATTATGACAAAAGTAGAAATTGCTCATTATGAGCAATTTCTCCGCTTTCCAGTATGTGTTAAAAGGTCATCTACTGCAGTCGCATCAATATGTATGTCTGCATATAGGAAAGGGTATAAGAGTTAATTATTAATTATACTTACACAAATGGTTCAAATCTTGTAGCAATTTTTCCTAATATTTTACAACAGGACAATCTGGTTTGAACTGGTTGAGAAAGCTGACCTTTCTCAATTGCGATGGACAAAATCTGAAATTAAATAAATATCCCATCATTGCATTCTTAGAAGTCAACAACAGCTTAGTGGCTACCTTCCGAAGTGTACTTTTAAACTCTTTGACTCATGTAGATACATTTTGATGCCTCTGCAGCAGACGACTATGGGAAACGCTGGGGATTTAATGAGCAATTTCACTTTTTTCCACAATGTTTTTGACTGTTATATAATAATTCTACATCCATTTTTAAAGAAATTCCATTTTTATACCTAGATGTTTTCAAAGTCGTATGCTGCAGATTTACTAGAAAGATGTAAAATAATTTTAAATGCCTAATGACTCTTGTCAATCATTAAAAATATACAGAGTGAGTACTAGTTATGTCTCCAGGAAGCAAACATCAAGCGTTATTGATATTATTAAAAGTTCAGTTTCGTAATTGATATAAAAAAAAAAAAAAAAAAAAAAAATTATTATTAGTAAAAATGTTGCCTCAGCAGGTTTTCAAACTTGCAACTTTCAGATCAAAATCTGTCATCATAACTAGCTGAGCTATTGAATCTTAGAAAAATAGCAAAACTTCCTCCTACTGCAGAAGGATCAAACGTTGTCTGCTATTTGTCAACAAATTAAATTTATATTTAGAGTTTATTGAGTTCTTTTCAAGAGTCTAAATATATTTATCCTTCTATAGTTTTTTTTCAGAACTTGAGAAGCACAGTGAATAATCTGCATACTCAATTTTACGCATTTGCAGCTGGAAAGTTTTGAAAATATTGTGGCAAATGAAGAAATTGGTCATTATGAACAATTACTTTATTTACTCAATGTTTTCATCTATATTCAATAATTTTACATTTATTTATAGAAATTGTCCAGGTTTTGTCAAAATGTTTTCATAGCATTCTGTCGCAGATTTGTTGTATGTGTGAAAGGGTCATTATGCATTGAATATGTTTTTTAATTACCTCTTTTTTAATAATTTCCTTTGGCAGCAAATCTATGACATCTAATAAGGTATCTAACCAAGCATTGGCTATCTCTGAAAAACAAACAAAAGGAAGATATGATTTAGAAAATATTCTAATTTGAGTAAAGATCTCTGACAACTTCTTTTGTTCAGCACATATATGCTTGTTTCCCACTCATTTAAATAAATATGTTTCATTCAGAGATTTTTTTTTTCTTTTAGCAAGATGTTTTCAAATTCATCTGCTGTAAATTTGTCGTATGTGGGCAAGGGTAGACATGGTGAGGACAATAAACAAATTGAAAAGAAAGCATGGGCATCCAGCCAACTTCAATGTTCTAACCCTCCCTTTCCCACGTACAACAACATCTGCAGCAGATGATTTATCTAGGCAAAAATATAGAAATTCTCTATAAATGAGAGTACAATTATTCAATTAAGTTGAAAATAATGTGGCAAAAGGTGAAAAAGCTCTTTTATTAGAAATTTCACCTTTCACTAAAAAGTACTGTCAATGATTTTAAAAAGTTGTGTGCTGTAGATTCATCAAAATGTACGTGGGAAAGGGTAGAAAGGTGACACATACAACACCCCACTGTTTGTCATAAACACCTCCCAGTTATAGCAGGTTGAATGTAAACAGAGAAAAACTATACACTGACCCCCCTATATCGGGAATTATGTCAATCATTTATCTTTCCATGTGACATCTGAACCCATTGTGCTAGTACAATATGGAATAAAAATATCCCTTAACCCTTTCCCAGATACAGACGCTTTCTGATGCCTCTGCAGCAGACAACTATTGAAAACATTGTGGCAAAATGTTTTCAGCACTATTTAATAATTAAACTGTCATTTGTAGAGATTTTTCATGCGTTTGTCAATTTGAAAATGGGCCTATATATATAGACCCATGAGCGTGAAAAAGCATTGTGGAAATGCCAGAAATCGTGCTGTGGTCCTCAGGGCGTTTGTTTTGAGCATGTTCAAAACAAACGCCAAGGTTCGGCAATCTGACCCGGAACGCACTGGAGTCGCACAGGTCATGAGACAAGCGTTGTAACATCTCCATGAACGTAGTACACGCACAGTACACCCTTGGCAAAGACGCTGCAAAAATGGTAACATTGGTAACAGCGACTTCATGGCTTCCCTCGGGTGTCTGCCATGACCCCACCATGCGATGTTACAATGATTTCACCACTAATGCACAATTGCACCATGTCCCCATGGGGCTCCGAATGCCTCTATGGCGTTTTTATGGGGTTCCCTATGCGTTTATGAACTTCTTAATACAACCACGGCGTGGTTACCAAGCTTGCACTACACTCCTACGGAGATCATGATTTACATCATGTTTCTACTCAGAAAACGCACAACTTTACAGTATGAATACACAATGATCATCTTGAAATTTCCGAAATCTGACCAGCTTATATAGTCACCGTGATTAAGTGGCAGAAACACTATGAGGTTGCCATGCATTTGCGATACACATATAAAACATGTGGTACGGAGCCCATGCGTGGGTTAGAGAGCTGCGGGATCCCCTGTGATCGCTGTTGCCAAGCCCATAGATCTCTAAAGAAAGGTCATAAGGATGAGTAGGTTGTGGTGGGCACACCGTGAGAACGTGGTATGATCACACAGGTCACGGTAGGAGTGCAGGTTTATTCAAGTTTGTAATTTTTTTAGTCTTTTTCTCGCATTGTGGTCACGTTTGCCGGCGGCCTTGTTCATTTTCCAGTCGCTGTCCAGTCTGACGGAGCTTTAAGCTCACTAAAGGCTATATCAAATCATTATTATAGCTCTGCTGTAACTATAATAGATCATAAACAGTTTATTACATATCTTGTCTTCAAACTTGGTAAAGGTTTCTCAATCCATATTATTAATTAAAGAGACAAAAAGCGTTGTTGCTTATTTTTGTACTTACTTAACTGTTGAACTCATATGACATTTTGAGCTACCTACTTTGAAAACATAGGAGACAAAAATGTTACACCAGGAAAATCAGAAATACTGTTTTAACCCTTTCCCTCATACGACAATTCTGCAGCAAACGACTTTGAACGTATTTTGTCAAAACATAGAACATCTCCATAATTGAATGGATAACCTATGACTAAAAGTGGAAAACATTGTGGCAAAAGGAGAAATTTGTCACTATGTTTTCAAAAATCCATCTGCTGCAGAGGCGTCAGAAAGTGTCTATATGAGGGAAAGGGTTAAATGTTAAAATCAGTGTGTAAAAAGGAAACTTGCTTGTTAGTAGCAACTTTTCCTTTATCAACTTCAGATGAGGTTGCAGAAGATGTCTGTATGTGAACAATCTTTAATTTTAATTTAGGAGAAAGATACATAATGGGGCAAAAGAAGTAATTGCTCATAATGTGCATTTTCTCCTTTTGCCGCAATGTATTTAACCCTATTCAATAATGACACTTTCATTTACATAATTTTTCAATAATTTTGCCTAGAATCTGATGCTTTCAATGTGATCTGCTGCAGATTTGTTGTTTGTGGGAAAGGCTTAAGCGTATACACTTAAACCTAATTTCATGGTCAATTTAACATGATTTCTGGCATGATGCTGCTAATGATCCATTAAACATGTACAGCAACTCTTTCTAACTGACAACAAATCTGCAGCAGACAACTATGAAATTAAATCTATGTAAAAATATGGAAAATCTCTATAAATGAGAGCATTATTATTGAATCGAGTTGAAAATACTCTGGCTAAAAAGGAAATATTGCTATTTTTTAGCAATTTCTCCTTTTGTCACAATGTTTTCAAAAGTTGTATTCTGCAAAATGCATTTGCAGATGGGAAAAGGTTAATCCTTCCAAGGCTGTATTTTAAAAAAGGACTTTTCCACTTTTTGTCATGGATTTTCTATTTTTTGACAAAATACGTTCAAAGTCGGCTGCTGCAGAATTGTCGTATGAGGGAAAGGGTTAACTTTTATTTATCTTTGGATATCTTGTTTAACCCTTTCCCACATAACAAATCTGTAGTAGACAACTTTTTAAACAATGTTAAACTAACCCAAAAATATGAAAACTCTATAAATGAAAATATAATTATTGAATGAAAATGAAAACATTGGGCATAAGGAGAAATTGCTCATGATGAGTAATTTCTTCTTTATAGCCACAGTGTTTTCAAAAGTCATCTGCTGCAGAGGTGCCAGGCATCTATATGTGAGAAAAGCTAAATTACCATGTTACAGTAGCAATGGATGGGGAGAGACTCCCATCAATTGTCAAACTAACAGACAACATAATTATTACATGGTGTAATGTATGTCAAGTTTGTTCGACATTTTTCTTTGACAAAGTAACTGTTGTCTTTATTTTATTAAATAAAACCTTTCTCACATGCAGACGCGTATTGGTACACCTGCAGCAGAGGACGTTTCAAAACATGGTTACAAAAAGAAGAAACTGCTCAAATAATAATTTCTCCATTTGCCAAAATGTTTTCAAAAGTTGTATTCTGTAAATGCATCTAAATGCCTCTGCAAGTTGGAAAGGCCTTTAGTGTTAAAGACGGTTTACTATGTAAGGTTAGATTTCCAGGATAAAAGATGAGATAAATCAAAACAATTGCAAGTTTTAGCTGATTTCTCAATCACCTAGCTTCTATCAAATATATGTTTACTCAGTATATTTAAATACTTGTATTTGCCTCTGTTTGAACATTGAGACATTTCTTTTTGACAAAAGCAAAGTGTTAAGCTGGAACAGATGTAAATCAACAGTGAAAATTGATTACACTCTTGATTGAATTTCTACAACCAAGTCTTCACAGAAGCACTTTGATAATAGATCAGGTGGCAACAATTTAATTTCAAAGTATTGGCAGGGGAAAAAAAAATCACAATGCCTTTGCAACATATTGGTTTTCCTTTTTTGTCACCTCCATATATCATTAACCAAAGAAATACTTTTTGTGTATGAAATTTGAGAATATATCTTTTTTATCTTTTTCAATTCAATTTCAATTTTAACTTTGACCATACTTAATTGTTAGTCGATGTTGCCAACCATAAAACGTTAGTGAAAGTCAACTGATACTGTCTACATTTTCATTAATTCAGGAAGATATTTTTTTATAAATTGAAAACTCTTATACGCGCCTTTTATACAAAACAGTTTCACCTATACTTCCGTCCTGATTAAAAGAAATCTAATGTAAAATCCTATATTTCTTATTCATAACACTCTTTCTCTGTAAACCATGTTCATCTTAAATTTAATAAGAGTAGCCACAGTGTTCAATGAAGAAATGCAACTGTCAGAGGTAGTCATTTATATAAATTACTTCTTTCTTACTTCATCAAATACATGAATATTTTATAATCAAAGAAAAACAAGCAAATTCAGAGAATCATGGTCCCCGCCAGTGTCAAGGTCACAAAAATTGGTATTGATAGAAAGGGGTTGTCACAAGGAATACACATGTGAAATATGAAAGCAGTACCTATTACGGTTCAGAAGTAAGGGCCATAACTCCGTGAAAAATCATCCAACCGGAACGCAAACACGATATGCGCATCTACACTTGGTGGTGATCCTTCCTATGAAGTTTCATAAAATTACAACAAGAGGGCCATGATGGCCCTTGAATCGCTCACCTGATTTTTTATTTTTTTTTCACTTTAGCTATATAAGCCCCGCCCCCTGGCAGCCATAGTTTCCGACCAATCAACTTGGCTTGAAGGAATCTGATAGAGGGTCACCCTAGGAACATTTCTACAAAATTATTTGAAAATCGGCCAGATACTTTTGGAGGAGAAGATTTTTTAAGTTTTCACTATAGCCATATAATGCAAAATAGCCCTGCCCACTGGCGGCCATGTTTTTTGACCAATCAACATGGCTTGAAGGAATCTGAAAGTGGGTCATCCAAGGAACATTTCTACAAAATTATTTGAAAATCGAGCTGACACTTTTGGAGGAGAAGATTTTTTAAGTTTGCACTATAGCCATATAAGGCAAAATAGCCCCGCCCTCCTGGCGGCCGTGTTTTTCGACCAATCAACATGGCTTGAAGGAATCTGGTAGAGGGTCATCCTAGAAACATTTATACAAAATTATTTGAAAATCTGCCAAGCAGTCTGGGAGATGAAGAATTTTGAAGTTTTTTTCGTTTCGTTGCCATGGAAACCAGAATTCTGCATGGATCCCAAAAATTTGAAGGAATTCTGGTGAGGTCATTGAGAGGATGCTTTCTGTGAAGTTTCATCCCAATTGACCTACTGGTTACTGAGGAGAAGATGTTGAAGATATTTTAAGTTTTCACTTTGGCCATATAAGGCAAAATAGCCCCCGCCCCCTGGCGGCCATGTTTTTCGACTAATCAACATTGCTTGAAGGAATCTGATAGAGGGTCACCCAAGGAACATTTCTACAAAATTATTTGAAAATCGGCCTGACACTTATGGAGGAGAAGATTTTTTAAGTTTTCACTATAGCCATAAAAGGCAAAGTAGCCCCGCCCCCTGGCGGCCATGTTTTTTGACCAATCAACATGGCTTGAAGGTATATAAGCCCCGCCCCCTGGCAGCCATAGTTTCCGACCAATCAACTTGGCTTGAAGGAATCTGATAGAGGGTCACCCAAGGAACATTTCTACAAAATTATTTGAAAATCGGCCTGACACTTCTGGTGGAGAAGATTTTTTAATTTGCACTATAGCCATATAAGGCAAAATAGCCCGCCCCCCCTGGCGGCCATGTTTTTCGACCAATCAACATGGCTTGAAGGAATCTGATAGAGGGTCACCCAAGGTACATTTCTACAAAATTATTTGAAAATCGGCCTTACACTTTCGGAGGAGAAGATTTTTTAAGTTTTCACTATAGCCATATAAGGCAAACTAGCCCCGACCCCCTGGCAGCCATGTTTTTCGACCAATCAATACGGCTTGAAGGAATCTGATAGAGGATCATCCAAGGAACATTTCTACAAAATTATTTGAAAATCTGCCAACCAGTTTGGGAGAAGAAGAATTTTGAAGTTTTTTTCTTTTCGTTGCCATGGAAACCAGAATTCTGCATGGATCCCAAAAATTTGAAGGAAATCTGGTGAGGTCATTGAGAGGATGCTTTCTGTGAAGTTTCATCCCAATTGACCCGCTGGTTACTGAGAAGAAGAAGTTGACGGACGACGGACGACGCACGACGGACGCCGGACAAAAGGCGATCACAATAACTCACCTTGAGCAAAGCTCAGGTGAGCTAAAAAGCGGTTGCAGAGAAATAGCCCGGAAATGAATTTAGTCATACATAGCCTGATGGTGGAGTAAAGGGCCATAACTCCGTGAAAAATAATCCAACCGGAACGCAAACACGATATGCGCATCTACACTTGGTGGTGATCCTTCCTATAAAGTTTCATCAAATTCCAAAAATCGGTTGCAGAGAGATAGCCCGGAAATGAATTAAGTCATACATAGCCGGATGGTGGGGTAAAACTCCGTGAAAAATCATCCAACCGGAACGCAAACACGATATGCGCATCTACACTTGGTGGTGATCCTTCCTATAAAGTTTCATAAAATTCCAAAAAGCGGTTGCAGAGAAATAGCCCGGAAATGAATTTAGTCATACATAGCCTGATGGTGGAGTAAAGGGCCATAACTCCGTGAAAAATAATCCAACCGAAACGCAAACACGATATGCGCATCTACACTTGGTGGTGATCCTTCCTATGAAGTTTCATAAAATTCCAAAAAGCGGTTGCAGAGAAATAGCCCGGAAATGAATTTAGTCATACATAGCCTGATGGTGGAGTAAAGGGCCATAACTCCGTGAAAAATAATTCAACCGGAACGCAAACACGATATGCGCATCTACACTTGGTGGTGATCCTTCCTATGAAGTTTCATAAAATTCCAAAAAGCGGTTGCAGAGAAATAGCCCGGAAATGAATTTAGTCATACATAGCCTGATGGTGGGGTAAAGGGCCATAACTCCGTGCAAAATAATCCAACCGGAACGCAAACACGATATGCGCATCTACACTTGGTGGTGATCCTTCCTATGAAGTTTCATAAAATTCCAAAAAGCGGTTGCAGAGAAATAGCCCGGAAATGAATTTAGTCATACATAGGGGTAAAGGGCCATAACTCGTCAGGGTCAAGGTCACAAGGTCAACAAATTGGTATTGATAGAAAGGGGTTGTCACAAGGAATACACATGTGAAATATGAAAGCAGTACCTATTACAGTTCAGAAGTTATGACCAAGGTTAAAGTTTTTGTGACAGCGTGACTGACGGACTGACGGACTGACGGACTGACTGACGAATGAGAAATAATAGTCCCCAGCTTTCGCTAAAAGCGGGGGACAAAAAGGACAATGGCTCTGTGAATACAACATTTTCTTCAGCACAAGAACATTAATAGAGAGAGAGCAAATATTTCTGAATGTTCTAACAAAATCATGACCTCTTAAAATACATAATATATGAGAAAACAGGGAACTTAACCCATTTATAAATAAATGATCACTGATTTGGGCTAAACTTTTTTGCATGTGACAGCAGATACTTTATCAACCCGATACAGATTGTACTTTTACACCTTAAACGGTCATATTTCATACAAAACACAAAGAAGAATTACGACTCTTTGTTTGTATGGTGTTTTACACCACTTTCAACAATTTTTCAGTTATATCTCATTTCCAGGGAAATTTACCAGCAAGTCGGTCGTAATGCTAAACATATAACCCTGAACACCAAGTCGAAAAAGCCATTACTACCATTTTTTAAGTCTTTCCCCTGGCATGACCCAGCCACAGATTGAACCTGCGACCTCCCACACCCAGGGCTGACACTCTACCACTACACCACAGAGGCAGGCTGATTCTGGAATCAGAGCGGCATACAAATAATATGAATAAGCACTTCAAAGGATATCAAACCTTATAATCTCTCCTCAAATGTAAATAAGATTAATCTATTTCCTGATCTCTCAAAGGAGCAACAAGCAACAAATCTGTAGCAGCCGACTTTGCAAACATATCTGTGGACAAAACATAATATGGTAAATGAAAGGATATTTAAAGAAAAGAGTTTAAAACATTGGGGCAAAAATCGTCTGCAAAGAAGGAAAAGGTTAACCATAGCAGATGACTGAACAAAGATTGCATTGTTGGAGTAAGTGAGGAAGACCCCAAGTTGATTAAAGTAGCAGATCACAAATCCTTTCCCTGCATACTGTAAATCTGCACAGACGACTGAAACATTTTGGCAAAAACATGATAAATCTCAACAAATGAGAGTATATTTGTCAATAGAGTTGAAAACATTGTGACAAAAGGAGAAATTGCTCGTTTTGAGTAATTTCTCCATTTGTCACAATGTAAACAAAAGTCATCTGCTGCAGAGGCATCAGAAAGCTTCTAAATGAGCGAAAAGGTTAAAACTAAGAATTGAGGGAAATGGATAATGTAAGAATAAACTGACTATAAAATTGCAATATCGGAGGCAATTTCTGGTAGGCTTAGAAGTAAACTTGTCTGTGATACTGGTCATCTAATTTACTTTTATCTCCATTGGAGACAGTATTTCAGTTTTATTATGGTGTTTTCTGGGTAAATTACCAGTAATACTAAGTGTATTATTTATCCTGACACTGATGCATCTGTCCTAATGCTATATACCCCACAGCCATTATAACCCATTTTAAAAGTCTGGTATGACTCGACTGGGGATCAAACCTTTATCTCCAACACCTCACTGAGCAGTTAATCACTACATTACAGAGACTGTAAACAGAGTTTCCTTGATGATTTAACCCCTTTCCCTCATATAACTATTCTGCAGCAGACGACTTTGAACATATTGTGTCAAAAAATTGAAAATCTCTATAATTGAATGGATCACCTATGACTAAAAGTAGAAAATATTGTGGCACATTTCTTCTTTTGTCACTATGTTTTCTAAAAGACATCTGCTGCAGAGGCATCAGAAAGCGTCTATATGAGGGAAAGGATTAATAGTATAACCTGGCAATTAATTCCTTTTATGTTGCAATAACATACAGTTTATGCCATCCCTCCAATCACTACTAGCTAGGCTGTTGACGCAGAGTAGCAGGGAGGACCTGCAAGACCCTTTATCCGTGACCCACAATGAGCATTTTCTCCTTTTGCCAATATGTTTTCAACTCTATTATAATTTCACTATAGTTTATAAAGCTGCTCCAAAATATTGTCTAGTTTCAATTGTTTTTTGTTTTTAAATTATACTGTAGTGTTTTACGCCGCTTTCAACAGTTTTTCAGTTATATCACTGCATTTGCTGGGTTTGTTACGAGTACTACTGGTCCATTTATCCGGACACCAGTGAGTGAGTCAGTGAGTTCCCAACAATCCTGAGTGCCAAGGCGGGAAATCTATTACTCGGTATGTGACCTAGCTGCGTATCGATCTTGCACCTCCTGCATGCGAGGTGGATGCTCTACCAATACACCACAATGGCAGGATTTCAAAGTCGTCTGCTGCAGTTTCGATGTTTGTGAGACGGTAAACTATTAACAAAGTTGAACTTGCAAACCCCAACAAACAATTTTATTTTGCATGAGATTTGTTGATGAAGCTTAAGTGTGGAGACTTTGAGTAAGGGAGAAAAAACAGACGAAAATAGACAAGTAATCAGTGGATGCCGTTACACAAAAACATCCTTCAGACAGAATAACACTTAATCGGTACTGATAAAAGACTGTTCTCTTTATACCAGAGATATCATATTAAACCTTCCCAATTCATTTTTGTTGAAAACTGCTTATAAGCAAATAATGAACAATTTGACAGGAAAACTAATTCTAAGTTAATAGTAGTGTTTGGAAAATAGGAGAAATTGCTCCAGATGAGCTGATATCCTCCTTACCCTAACAATCCTTCAAAAATGATAAGAAATCTGACAAGAAAATTAGTTTTTAAATGACAGTATTATATATGTTTGGGAAAAGATAAATTGCTCACCATAGCAATTTCTCCTTATTCAATTTTTTTTCTTCAATTATGTCTGCCCACTAAAATCAGTTCTCTTCAGCAAAAGAACATGTAATACCTTGTTAAACATTTCCCACCTACAGATACATTTTTTACACATTTGCAACCAAGAACTTTTGAGAACACTTTGACAAAAGTTGGGTTGCTCATTAATCCTACTTCAGTTTAATCAAGATTTTCCATATTTTTGCATAACCGTTTTCTTTTCCACATACAACAAATCTAGCTTTGAAAACAAACAAATATAGAAAATCTCTTTAACCCTTTCCCTCATATAGACGCTTTCTGACGCCTCTGCAGCAGACGGCTTTTTGAAAACATAGTGACAAAAGAAGAAATTGCACAAAAAGTGCAATTTCTCCTTTTGCCACAATGTTTTCCACTTTTTTTCATAGGTTATCCATTCAATTATGGAGATTTTCTGTTTTTTGACAAAATACTTTCAAAGTCGTCTGCTGCAGAATTGCCGTATGAGTGAAAGGGTTAAATGTAGATCAGTTTTGAAAAGCATGAAGTGGAAATCATCGAGGCAAAACGAAAAAAATTACACACCATGAGCACCCGGCCCTTTTCCAACAATGTTTTAAGAAATGATTAACTGCAAACACATCTGCATTTGGGAAAAGGTTGATGGAATAAAATCTCCCCGACTGTCTCTGAATTAGATAGCCTAATGTTCCTGTTTTGTATTCACAATATTTCTAGACATCGGATCTATTCCTAAATGGATCTTCGGAATTTCATCCTTTTCTAGGGGAATAAAAAACCTAGTTTGCAACAACTTTTAATTCTTTATGTAATGGACAGAGATTAACACTTTTCCACATTCAGAAACATTTTGACGTTTCTGCAGCAGACGGCTTTTTGAAAACATAGTGACAAAAGAAGAAATTGCACAAAACGTGCAATTTCTCCTTTTGCCACAATGTTTTCCACTTTTTGTCATAGGTTATCCATTCAATTATGGAGAATTTCTATGTTTTGACAAAATACGTTCAAAGTCGTCTGCTGCAGAATTGTCGTATGAGGGAAAGGGTTAACACTTTTCCACATTCAGAAACATTTTGACGTTTCTGCAGTGTCCACATGATTCCAACACTATTTTATATTTACGCCTTACCTTTTACAGACTTTCATATTTTTGCCAAGATTTTTTTCAAATTCATCTGCTGCAGATTTGTCAATTGATGGAAAGGATTAAATTGCATCGGTATATTATTGCCTATCATAAAGGAGGAAGCTTTTGATTGCATATATATAAACATGTAATAGATAATGTGTCTAAAATAGCAAATGACATACATATTTTACATTATAATACAAAAGGGCATCACAGGTTATCTGATATGATATGTAAAGAGCCAGCTGCTTTGAAACTCAGTTCTCCAAAAGGATTTCAAAAGTTTTTGGCTCCACAAGCATAAAATGTCATCTGTTCCAGGTAGGGTTACCCCTTTCCCTCCTATAGACACTCTCTAACACATCTGCAGCAGGTTTTTTTTTGAAAACAAGTCCACAAAAGAAGAAATTACTCAAAACGAGCAATTTCTCCTTTTGCCACAAAGTTTTCAACTTTTTTTTCAGTTAATATAACTACAATAATAGAAAATTTCCATATTTTTGAGTAGACATTTTTAAAGTCGTCTGCTGCAGATTTGTTTAATGTGGGAGTGGATTAATGAAGGACTATTTGAGAATTGAGCCTGACCTATTATGGATAAGGTACAAGTTGGCTTTTGAGAAAAGACTCGGGGATCCTAATCGAAGGATCCTTATCAAGATCTCCATTACTCACATAATGAAATTGATAGAATTCTGGGAACTTGTGTAGATTCTAATCAGATGATACAGATGTTTGTACAGGCTGATTGATCTGAACCTAAACTGTTCAAAAACTTGTACCTTTATCTATAACCCTGTCCCCCATATAGATGCTTTCTGACGCCTCTGCAGCAGACGTTTTTTTGAAAACATAGTGACAAAAGACGAAATTGCTCAGAACGAGCAATTTCTCATTTTACCACAATGTTTTCCACTTTTTGTCATAGGTTATCCATTCAATTATAGAGATTTTCTATTTTCTATTTTCAAAATATGTTCAAAGTCGTCTGCTGAATTGTCGTATGAGGGAAAGCGATAACCAAATATGCGATTTTGGACTATTGTTATTTCAATATGCAAAAGAATCTGGTAAAAAATATGTGTTAAAAAAGTGACGGCTGTCATCTCACACTATAAAACCATTGTATGTACATGATTTAGGGGAATTATTTAATACTATTTATAAGACATATCAAGTTTCCATTCTTGTTTTAATAAGACCTTTGAAAGTTTTTAACAGCCAAACAATAAATAATATTTATGTTCTATCTTGAATATCCTTAATTCACTTATGGAGGAACAAAGATTAATACTATCTTGGTTTAACTTGTATTATGAGATCAGCTAAATTTCTAATCAAATTCAATTTCACTTTCCTTTCTGTTCTTTCCCACCATTTTCTTCCTTTTGTATTCTTCAAAAAGAGATAAACAATTATGATTGCAGCAGAAGAAATTTAAAAAAAAAATGTTAGAAAGAACTTTGTCAGTACACATAAATATTATTAAAATATATTATTAAACATAAACCTGCATGATAAAACAAGTTATACCATTTGATACCAATTTTAAGTGATATCTATTCACTTTATATGAAATTGGAAGATTTCAATACCATTGAAAGGGAAAAGTGGGTCAATAAATCTTCGATATAATTGAGTCTAATTTGCTGTGACAGCCCCTTTCTAATTTGATTTATCCTCCCTGTCATAAACCAATTCTTTAAAAGTTATGACATTTCATTCTCCCAGAATTAATCAAACCAATTATGGCGTTCAACCATAAAGATGGAATATCTGCAGTAGTTAAATTAAGTTTTGGTGGTTTTAGACATCTGCTTTTGGTACATTAATCCTTTCCCACATAAAGACGTAATTGAAGGCAGAGAAAATTGAATAATGAATCATTTGTTTCAATCAAACACAACTGTCTAACCCTTTCCCACATACAACAAATCTGCAGCAGATGACTTTGAACACATCTAGGCAAAAATATAAACAAGATAGTCCTAAGTAATATCGCTCACTAAGTTTAATACAAACTTCAACAGTTTTCACTATATTCATTGAAGCAAAATAGGCCCTGTCCCCTATGAACAGATCATAATTATTTTTTAAAAATCTTGGAAAGGACACCCAAGAAACCTTTTTGCTAAATAATTTTCTCATCAGTGCTATCCTTTTGCTCAAAAAGATTTTTCAAGATTTCACTATAATACATACATATATGTATGGAAAACAAGCCCAATCCCATGGGGGCTATGTATTTCAAGTGATAGGAATAATTTCAATAGTAGAGGGTGATGTCACTCAAGGAACATTTGTGCCATATATCATTTAAAGAACGGGTCAGTACGTGCTTTTGTACAAGATGATTTAAACAAAAAGATTATTAAAGTAATGTAACTATATACATTTAAGCAAAACAAGACCTGTCCCCTGGTAGCCATGTTTTTAAACGGATATGAATAATTTGAACAATCTTGACTCAAGGAACATTTGTGCCATATTATTTTAAAACTGAGCCAGTAATCTTGGGGAAGACGTTTTAGTTTCCAGATATAACTTTTATTTTTAGCTCCTGTGACCTAGTTATGCAATGGATTGTAACTGAGCAACGATGAAAGAGAACCATACATGGATCATTCCTACCAAGTTAAGTCAAAATCCAAACAGCCCTCTGGAGGAAATATCATTTAAAGAAAAGGTTGACAGCAGACATCAGGCCATCATAATTAAACTCACCATGAGCACTTTGTGCTCATGTGAGCTAATAATCTCTATATGTGAAAGTATAATTATTGAATAGAGTTGAAATCATTGCGGCAAAAGGAGAAATTCATTTTCATGAGGAATTACTCAATTACTATTGCCACAATTTGGTCGAAAGTTAACTGCTGCAGAGGCGCCAGAAAGCATCTGTAAAGGTGCAAGAAAGCATCTGTATGTTGGAAAGTGTTCATGCACTTTTTCAATCAGCTGAGGAATATAACAACTTTGTCTTCATAGAATCTTTGCAATGTATCTTTTCAATCAAAACTAAATTTTGCTTAGAGCAAAAAAGAGCAACACAGTCAAGGTATCACTTCCCTAGTTATAAAAAATAGTTGCTGACAAGAATGACAAAGAATACAGATTTATGTTCAGTAACGAATAAGACCATTATTACAGTTTGAAGGGAAAAGTTCCAAATTGAGTTTGAAAATTGGACCTCAGTTAAATATTGCATTTGGTATTGGATCTTTATCTGCCTCAGTAATGGTCCCTAATGTGTTTTTAGCACAGTGATGGGCCTGCATGGTCAATAAAGGGAAATAGAAAATTGATAAAGAAAGGCAATTATCTCTTAGCAGAGTTCAACCTTTTAGTGGATGAACAGGATTGAAATATTTTATATTATTGTCAAAGTGTAGTAAACCTCCTATTTCAGAATATTTAAAATGGCGAAATAATTTTTACCGTCTCGTACATTCTAACTTATTCAGAAGACATTAACTAAATTTTTCAGTTTAACTTCTTTTAAAACATTTCTCTTTAAAGATTTACTGTTGTTTAGCTGTCAATTAGCAGCAGAACTAAATATGCATTATTGTCCATTCTGTCATTTAGTGAATTTTGTTTAATTAATTCTGACTGCCTCGGTTGTGTAGTGGTAGAGCGTAGTGCGGGTTCGATCCCAAGCCTGGCTGGGTCATACCAAAGACTTTAAAAATAGTAATAATGGCTGCCCTTCTTGGCGCTTAGGGTTGCAGGGATAGCATCATGACTGACTGGCTGGTGTCGTAACCAAGGAAACAAGATGAACAAGAATGCCGCAGAGTGAATGCTTAGATGCCTGTTTGTTTTTTCGAAAATTAAAAGAGGGTCATTACTGAATAATTATTAGGGCAAGAGTTATGTGACTTCGTATAGACATGTTTATTGCTCCTTTGAGTCCCAAGTTTCATTTGCAAATGTTGAACGTTTTTAGAGCTATGAGGTGAGGTTAAAGTTTTGTGATGATGCCACGGGTATATCACAATAGCCCAACTTTTTTTCTGTTGAAAAACAGACGAGCTTTAAATTGCTGGAAGCAGAGTAAAACCCCAGACAATCAATTAATTCTGTCATCTACTATTTGCAATCTAACACATTTTTACTCTTTGATTAACTATCTTACTGTCTCATACATTGTTACCATTATGCATGCAGCTAAGCATTTTCTATCATACAAATGCAGGATTTTCTTACGTAGAAGAGGAAATGAAGCTCAAAGTATTGGCAATTTACATAACTGTCAGACACATTCTGGCGTATTTTTGTACCATTACACTGGCATATTTACAGAAACAGTTTTCCCTCATAGTATTCAGCTATATCTTATATTATTGTAGATGAAGTTCAGTGCATTCTATATACACTCTACCACATACAACAAATAGCATAAAGGAAAATCTCTGTAAATGAAAGTATATTAATTGAATAAAATTTGAAAACATTATGGCAAAAGGAGAAATTGCTCATTATTTTGCCACAATATTTTCACAAGACTTCTGTTGCATAAATATATGCCATGTATTTCTTCAATTTTGTCACTTGCATGAATGCAGATTTACTTAATTTTTGCTAGGATGTTGATCAAAGTCGTCTGCTGCAGATTTGTTGTATGTGGGAAAAGTCTCATTACCTAATAAGTATTTTGTAGAAGAATGTTAAATATAGAGAGAAAAGATGAGAAATTGAACATATTTTCTAACAAAATAGAAAATCTCTATAATTGAATGGTTAACCTATGACTAAAAGTGGAAAACATTGTGGCAAAAGGAGAAATTGCTCGTTTTGAGCAATTTCTTCTTTTGTCACTATGTTTTCAAAAAGATGTCTGCTTCAGAGGCGTCAGAAAGTGTCTATATGAGGGAAAGGGTTAACCTTATTATATCTTTTTGAACTTAATTGCTGGACAAACTAATACTAAGAGGGAAAGAGTAATGTTCTATAAATCTTCTTCTGATATGTATCTGCATATATCATACTTTGCTATTCCTGTGTGTGTGATTTACCTATAGTATTTCCCAGACATTGCAAAATCTGATATATATATTAGAAAGTGAATCAATATGCTCTCTGTTTAATGGGTTTTAAATGCCGTTTTCAACAGCATTGCAGTTATATCCTGGCTGATCTGGATCAACATTGTTCGCAAGTGCCAACTTGTACCTTTTACCATGAAGAAACCCATCTATGATATGGTCATTGCAAAACTTCAATCATGCTAAATATGCCCTATAAGATATTCAAACTTAATTACAAGATTACAGAATTGCTGATAAAACTTCAATTTTTTTTTAATAAAAACTTTTATGGTCATCAGATAGTACAGAAACTGCTGCCAAGATGTTTTCAAAACTATGTGTCAAGTAATGTTCACCAAGTTAAAGTGTTTCATTGATTGCTTAGAGTCTATCACCATTTTTAACAGTATCACACTTACACCATGGCAGCCAGTTCACCTAATAAGCATTTCCTGGCTTCCCAGGCAACAGGCTACCATTGGTGTTTGAAATATTATGCTCATCACAATGACAATTGTAAATTATTGGAAAAATGTATTGTCTAGTCAGGATTCAAGCATATGATCCTTGGATTAAAAGCCCTCATAGTTACGGACAGAGCTATCAGGGCTTGACAAGTTAAAGAGTATGATGTATAATCTATTTATTTGTCAAAGTATAGATAATGGATCTTGAATCATTGGGAACAAACATTACATTACAATACTTAAATGAAAATAGTGCAACAGTCATGATAAATATCCAAGTTTCTGAAGTTTATCTACCACATACTGTTTAACTGAAACATTCAGTCTGAATACATCTAGGCTAATATATGGAAACAAGTTAATGTTGTATTGCAAGCAATACAAGAGTCCCCTACCAGACCATCTAAGTGTGACCTTGACCTTTGAGGTTCAAGCCTCTTCATGGTGAACATGTGTGCCCAGTAACTTGGGAATCCTATGATGCATGGTTAAGATATGACCCGGACAAGGTATCCTCTTCCCACAATGTTTTATACTCTCTATTCTGAACTCTTAGATTCATTGAGAGAGATTCCCATATTTCCTGCCAGACATTTCAAAGTCATCTGCTGCAGATTCTTTACATTGTGTGAAAGAGTTATGATGAGATTTATCCATTATGATGGTAAACAGAAATGCCAAAGATAATAGTTGGAAATATCATGGAACAGACATAATGTTCTGCTATTGTTTGTATAACCAGGTCTAACAACTGCAATATAATTGACAGCATAGATGTGAACATGATGTTTCTTTTAGTACACACAAAAGGAATGTAAATCTCTTGTTTTATTCTTCTCTGCAATTTAGCATTGTAAAAGGGGTAATGTGCTGAGATACAATGGGCCAAAGAGGGAAAGTATTGCACCACTGACATAAAGGCAAAATAATCCTGTACACTACGGACATAAAGAGTAAAACAGCCAGACTCCCTCCTTGTTGGTCATGTTTTTAAACCAATCAACATAGCTTGAAGGAATCATAACATATATCTCATATGACAGAAAGTGATACCACAGTGTCACCATGTCTTACAAGAAGGTGACACAAAAACATGTTTACCTATGCTTGGCTTTTTCCAAGGACTTGTGCAGTTTTGCATTTGCAAGTCCATTGCCAATTATAACAATATTACAATTAAATAAACAGGCAAAAGTATAAAGCCTGGTCAGGTGGCTAGTCTGGCTCTACAGGTCAAAATACACCAACTAAATTCCTTCTTTGTTTCCATGGAAATCAACCAGTTTCAACCCTCAATTGTCACACTTTTTAAGAGTTTCTCAGGTAGGATACCCCATATCATTGAAAAGATTTATCCCTTGGCTTTGAAATGGGGGGGGGGGGTCATGTATTATGCAAGAAATAATTCACCTCACGAAAAATTGTCACCGTCATTTTGGAGGAAATCGTGCTGGGACAAAACTGGTTTTTCACATGCTCTACTTTCACTTTCAAACAAGGTCAAATCATTCATTCCAGTGCATCCTATACACATTTACAATGAATCTAAACTCAATGTCATATATTCAATGCATTCTGGTGAAGGTATACTCATTTCTACGCAAACAAAGTTTTTTTTAGGGAGTATTTGGCTGTAGATAGCATTGTCGCGGATATATTTGGTGTAAATTGACCTATACTGGTGGTAGATTCTTCCCATTATTAAAAGGTAAAGAGTTGGAGCTGGGAATGTCAAAAGTGAACATTTGAACCAAAAAAGAGGAATCCGCTGTGGTCGAGTGGTTAGCGTCGAGGATTTCGAAACCGGGTGTCCCGGGTTCGATCCCCAGTCGCGGCACTACGGTCATGGTGGAGTGCCCTTGGACAAGGCACATTTTCTAGCCTAGTACTGGTTTGTTTACCCAGGGATCATGAATAATTAAATTTAATTGCGCGCTAAATGACCTTAGCTGTCGATGCGCCATAAAACAATATACATTCATTCATTCATTCATTGAACCAAAAAAGAAATAGTACAAACCTGGGTCTTTGTTATCGACACTTGTCAAGATGGTTTGAAGGAATGTTTGAGCATAGTTTTGTACAGGCACCAAGTCGTTCCGTAATATCTGGATGAAAGCAGATGAGGCTGCAAGCTGCATCTCTGCCTGTGCCACATGGAGCACTTCCTGTTGAAAGAGAATTAAGTATATTGATAAGTGAATATGTGCAGCACACATGTGAAACAATCATGAACTCTTTCTGACTTTTCCAACAATATTACTTAAGTTAACGGCTGCGGTGGCATCAAAACATGTCCTTCTATTCAGAAAAGCGTGCGGAGAAGAAAATCTATTTACTTTAACATTTTTCAGATAAATAAACAACAGTGGAAGTGGAGGGGAAGATTTATTATTTTTCCCCTAGAAGAATAAACTTGGTATATAAGACTTTGAAGACATTGCAATTTAACTCTTTCAGCGCCAAAGGCAATATTGAGGTTTTTGCAAACAAATCAGCATTGTTTGCCTTTTAGTTATCAAAATAGTCCAGACCTTTATTACATGAGAAATGGAGACGCCCGATTTTGAACATGGAAGAGTCTACTTTAAACAATTTGGCGCTGAAAGAGTTAACAATTTATTTATATCTATATACATGTATTCACCAATTGTCTCATGGGAGACATACAGGGTTCAATATGACAGACCATTAAAATGCTATTCATTATCCAGTCTTTTATTCAGCATTCTATCGGTGTCAAAATCTGGATTACACAAGTCAGTAATACAATCGATCATCCAATCAATTTTTTTTGAAATAGATTAATAATAATAGTTGTAATTTAATTCCACACACATATTCAAACCATGGTGACAAATTGACCTCAACAGTCAACTAACCTATGGCACTTAATATGTTCTTTTGTACAAAAATGAAAAAACAGAAAGTATACATGTAAACGGGGCCTTTCCTACAAGTGAGCACATTTTGATGCATCCGCATCATACACAAGTGTAAACCATTACAGCAATGGGAAAATATGCTCATATCTAGCAATTTCTCTACTTGCCACAATGTTTTTGACTCGATGAGTTTATCTTTATTTTTGCCTTGATCTTTTCGAAGATATCTGCTTATGAATTGTTGTTTGCAGGAAAGGGTTATTCTAAAATTAAAATTCACTGTCATTTAACCCACTTATAAATAGGTTGAATGAAAATATGTTGCTGGATTGAAAATATTATGCACAGTCATGTCATACTATTGCTGCCAATTTCACATCACTAACTTATGGGTTATCCAGCAAAAAGAAAACAAGAGGCCAGAGGGCATGTATTGCTCACCTGGATATTTGAGCAATCATGGGAAAATATTCTAAAAAAAAGTGAATTTGCAAAGAATTCCCGTCTGGAGTTTTCTATGGTGAAGAATGCTCCACACTGAATGATCTAGATTACTTAATTTGTACTGAAAATGGAGTTAAATGAGTTTTTCTCTGGTTTCCTGTAATGGACCTATGTCCTTAAGAAGGGTTCCTCCTTGCATTTATATGTTAGATTCGTTTTGCACTGGAATTATCCAGACCGAATTTGGTTCAGATCTTTTTTACCCATTGTCAAGGAGTTTATGCAACATTGAGTGTCTTGTGGCAAGGATGCTACATACCAATATCATCCATTTGAGGAAACTTCATAGCACTATATCCCAGGTACTTACTGGTCAAATATTATCACTCTGGGCCTCCTGTTTATTCAGAAGATCTTTATATATTTGACCACTGTGACCTTGAAAGTAGGTCAAGGTCATTTATTGGAGGAAACTTTATAGCATTTCATGCAAGGTATCTACTGGAAAAATATAATCACTCTGGGCCTCCTGGTTATTCAGAAGAAGTTGTTTAAAGGTTTTCATATATTTGACCCTTGCGATCTTGAAAGTAGGTCAAGGTCATTTATTGGAGGAAACTTTATAGCATTTCATGCCAGGTATCTACTGGCAAAATATCATCGCTCTGGGCCTTCTGGTTATTCAGAAGAAGTTGTTTAAAGGTATAATTGACCCTTGTGACCTTGAAAGTAGGTCAAGGTCATTTATTTGAAGGAACTTTATAGCATTTCATGCCAGGTATCTACTGGCAAAATATCACCACTCTTGGCCTCCTGGTTATTCAGAAAAAGTTGTTTAAAGGTTTTTCATATATGTGTCCCTTGTGACCTTGAAAGTAGGTCAAGGTCATTTATTTGAGGAAACTTTATAGCACTCTATCCAAGGTATCTCCTGGCCAAATATCATGACCCTAGGACATCCAGTTCTAAGGAAGAAGTCATTCAAAGGAAAAAGTTGATGGACGGAGCGGACGTACGGACGACACACCATAACATAAATCTCTTGACTAGATGTATATAATATTAATGCATGAGATCAACTCCAACAGCATCCTCGGTACCAAGGCTATTCATAAAATATATCATTTATTTTATGAATAGCCTGGGTACCGTGGATGCTCCCACAGCCATTATGAAGTATATTTTACAATTCCTCGGATTTGTTCCTGATAGAACCAGAAATGTTACCGAAGTTGACATAATTATCCAACAAACTGCTTAACCCCCCTTTCCCTTATACAGATGCTTTCTCTGACGCCTCTGCAGCAGAAGACTTTTGAAAACATCGTGGCAAGTGGGGAAATTGCTCATAATGAGCAATTTGCCCTTTCGCCACAATGTTTTCAACCATTTTTTTTAATAATTATACTTGTATTTTCATTTGAAAAGATTTTCCATGCTTTTGCTGAGATGTTTTCAAAGACGTCTGCTAAAGATTTGTTGTTTGTGGGAAAGGGTTAAATAGTAAACACAATGTAAAGTTCAAGGGCAGATAAGGATATGATTCAAAATAATGTCTTGGATATATTTACTTCATGATTATCTTGTTTCATAAAAATATCTTGAAAATTCTAGAAGAAGTTCGCCTTATACTAACAGACCAACCGATCCATGCAGTGATTTTAGTATACCACAATCCCCTCATGCTCATAGTTATCAATTTCTCTATTTGCCACAATGTTTTCAACTCTATTCAATAATTATAATTTCAATCAATGATATTGTTCCACATTTGTTATCTTTTCTAAGCTGTCTGCCAGTGATTTGTTTTTGCGGAAAAGGGTAAAATTAATCTAAAAATAAAATGCTTTGAGCCACAATCTAATTATGTTATGACATTTCATAGCAAATATATTAAATTAGAATATTTACATAACTAGTTAATGGTATTTGTACAATATGATCATCTTAATGCATTATTCAATAAAATTCCTACACACCACTTGTGAATAAAGTCGGTCGCTTCAGATACTATTAATAATGTTGACATAGGAAAAGGGGCCGCTGTACATTTTACTCTTGCTAGCGAGATGTTTTACGCCACTTTTCAACATTTTTTCAGTTATATCACAGCAATTTCCTGGGTTTTTCAGTAGTACTGATCCATTTATTCTGAGACCAGGAAGTCACATCTTAACCCTTTCCCTCATAAAGACGCTTTCTGACGCCTCTGCAGCAGACAGCTTTTTGAAAACATAGTGACAAAAGAAGAAATTGCTCAAAACGAGCAATTTCTCCTTTTGCCACAATGTTTTCCACTTTTAGTCATAGGTTATCCATTCAATTATAGAGATTTTCTATTTTTTGACAAAATATGTTAACCATTCAATTATAGAGATTTTCTATTTTTTGACAAAATATTTTCAAAGTCGTCTGCTGCAAAATTGTCGTATGAGGGAAAGGGTTAATACTAATTCTGGAGCACCAAGACGGGAAAGCAATTACTACCATTTTTAAAGTCTTAGGTATGATCCGGGAGGAGACTCAACCCATGACCTGCCGCACCTGAGGCTGACGCTCTACCACAACACCAATCTTGTGCAGTATCTCTAAATTCTGATTGTATATCTTAAATTTTACTATCCTATAGTGTCACTTGGTGTAGCTAATATGATTATGGATTGTTTTCTTTCTGACTTAAGGAATTTCATCTTTTGTCAGAAACCAATGACTTGTTTTATTATATACAGTTTATCCTTTTGCCACAATTTTTACGAACATTGGCTGCTGCCAATATATCAAAATGTGTCTGAAAAATTGGCAAGGGTAATTAGTTATTCCTTTTACTTTCAAGTCTAATCATCTACTTGTATAGTCAAACCTGTGTTTAAAGACCACCAACGGGAAGTAAACAATCTGGTCTTTGTTCGGAGGTGGTCTTTAATTGTATGGTCATTTATACAGAAAATGAGTATTTGGGAAACTAAAAGTATGGTCGCTTAAGACAGAGATTTGCTATTCCAAGGAGGTCTTTAGCACAGGTTCGACTGAACTTGAAAAATCAAACTTACCCTAACTTTAGGGACCACTCTTCGCATACAGTCTGCATGGCTGTCTCTTAGTAAATCAGGCAGGTTGCTGATGACACTTATACGCTGTACCTCTTGTCCAGAGCTGTAAGTAGAAATAATATTTACATTCAATAAAGTGTTGACTCTTTTACTTTAACCCTTTCCCAAATACAGCAAATCTGCAGCAGACATCTTTGAAAAGTTTTTGCTAATATGTGAAAAATCTCTATAAAAATTCTACTAAAATAATTGAATAAAGTTGAAAACACTGTGGCAAAAGAAGAAATTGCTCGTTCAAAAATTGTCTGCGACAGAGGCGCCTATACGTGGGAAAGGGTTAATTACCCTTTCCCACATGCTAATGTAATATGATGTATCTGCAGCAGACGACTTTTGAAAACATTGTGACCGATGACGAAATAGCTTATGATGAGCAATTTCTGTTATTGCTACAAGGATTGGAACTCTATATATTCAATAATTAAACTTTTGTTTATAGAGATTTTCAATATTTTTGTCTACATCTTATTAAAGTAGTCTGCTGCAGATTTGGTAAGTAGATCTTAAAATTGAAATTTAAGGGCAATTTGTGGCCAATATCACATCTAAGATAGTGCAAATAGTTTTAAGTATATTTAAATGTTTTCAAAGGCACCCTTGATTTAACAATTAACTCAAGCATTCCACTTGTTTCAAGTGACAATTAAATCAAAACCTTTTCCTTATAGAATTAGCTCTACTGTAAATTAGTGTAAATCAAGAATGCTCTTGAAATAACATTGCTGCAAATTCTTCACATGCTTCAAACCATATAACTATTGAAGCAAAAGATTAAGACTTTTCTTCCTGAATATAACAAGAGGGCCATGATGGCCCTGGCCCTATATCGCTCACCTGAGTAAGTGTTTTATTAGGTCCTAATTTAATTGCTCTACAAAAATAAGAAAGAAGGTCAAAAAGTCATGGTGAAGGTCATCCAAAGACAACGATGATATTTGATTGTAAAACATCACACTAATGTCATGGTCACATGTTTATGAATCAATGTAAAGGACATGTAACAAATGGTTTTTGAAAAGAACCCAGCTCTCATGGATATCTAGCTACTGAATAAGTTTGGTAAACATCGGATAATAAATGAAGACTTTATCGTGTTCACAAGAAATTGTGGACAGACGACGACAGACGAAGGGCGATCTCAAAAGCTCACCTTGTCACTATGTGACAGGTGAGCTAAAAACAGTTGTCAAATTTTGGATATCAAACTTAAAACTTAATACTTGTAAATTGAGTTTTTTCATAGAAAAGGTTTCATGCTTAATTCGTCAGATAAACAAATTTCCAAAGTTAACTATTGTCACTAAATGTCTGACCTATCAGTATTTCTAAACCCTTTTTCAACATACAACACATCTGCAGTACATGTAGACAACTTAGAAAACACCTAGGCATAAAAATATTTTAAATTGAAGATAAAACTTACTGTATAGAGTTTAAAATATTGTGGCAATAGGAGAAACTGCCCATTTTGTCCACAATATTTTATAAAAAGAGGTTGCCTCTGATACGCCAAATTGCATCTGCATGTGGGTAAGGGGTTGATGAAATAAAAAGACAAAATCTGCCCCGATTCATCAAATGTTGATGTCCTTACTGTTTGTCCTACAGAAGAAGGATTAACAAGGAATGACAAGAGTCCCTTTGAGACTTCTGTAATTTCTTAACAGGTCTTTAATGTTTATATAATGGCGCCATCCATTCTAACACGTTACATCACCTAGTGTATTGCAGTTGTTTATTCTAGCACTGGCTTGAAATTTCTTTTACTGGTCTGGCACATGTCAATAAGTCTTGCTATACATTTATACTAAGAAATATTTGATGCTATTTTCTAGTTTCGAAGTTTCATATGACTTACATAATTCCTTTCACTGTAATATGAACATCCTAAAAGTTAACTTCAAATGACATTAACCTTTATCTTTGCCATAATGTTTTCAAGGGTTGTCTGCTGCAGATATGTTGTATGTGGAAAAGGCGTAAACAGACTGAAGAGTTTGTAACAAGGAGGTAAAATATTTCTTGCACATCATCTTGAAAATGAAGCAATTATACTCAAACCAATTTAATAGGCAGTTTCTAACAATTTTGGGGAAATCTTCAATCTCTCTGCACAAACAAAACTAATGGATTTACAGGCACTTGAAAGAAGTTTGCATGACATTTATCTATTAGTGAGAAATATTACTCTTTTTTTCAGCAGTTGAATTATTACTTTTGTGGTGTTTTTTTTAAAGTTTTAAAACACCTTCAGAAGAATATCATTGCCAAGTGTAATAATTTAGTCTATTTGTATTAACCCTTTCCCACATATAGACACTTTCTGATGCCTCTGCTGCAGACAACTTTTGAAATCATTGTGGCAAAAGGAGAAATTGCTCATAATAAGCAATGTGTCCTTTTGCCAAAATGTTTTCAACTCTATTTAATAATTGAATCCATGTTTATGGAGATTTTCCATGTTATTGCCAATATGTATTCAAACATTTGCTGCAGATTCGCTGTATGTTGGAAAGGGTTAACCCTCTCCCACATTTAAAGAATCTACAGCAGACAAGTTTTGAAAGTATTTTGGCAAAAGGAGAAACTGCTCAAACTGGTGTCAACTTGATTGATAACTTTACTTTTATTCATACAGATTTTCCATATTTTAGCCTTAATGTTCTAAAAGTTTTCTGCTGCAGATGTATTTTGTATGTGGGAAGAGTGAAGGGCGATAACTCTGGTTTTACTGCATGAATTATCCTAGTGCATCAGAACATATTGAGATGTAGATTCCAAATGGCATTAATGCCGAGCGCGAGGGTAAACAACGCCAAACAACAACAACAATGACATTTATTGTAGTTTCATGACTTACAATGACCAATCAATTGATTTATCATTTGTTTCTTTTCAACACTTTCAACAATTTTTCTGGGAACTAATTGTTCATTTGACCCGACACCAGCCAGTCATTCCTAATGCTAACCCCACAACCCAGAGTGCCAAGGAGGGAAGCCATTAGTGATTATACTTCCATTTTTTAAGTCTTTGGTATGACCCAGCCGGGGATCAAACGTGCGACCTCCCGCACCAGAAGCGGACACTCTTCCACTACATCACCAAAGCGGTTGTAGTTTTATGACTTACAATTACTAAACATGTCACAGGGATAAGTATGATTCCAAGACGACAAAGATATATTCGTTTTGTACAAAATGGGATGTGGTTCCCCATGCGAAGTCATTGGCAAAACCTTAATGGCGTATTTTTGAAACGAAGATTTCTTAAGCAGTTGTCTTTGCGGATTTATCGCAGTTGTTCAGTAAATCTCGAGATGTCGCTAGTTGACCATCGAGCTGAATATACAGTTCAACTTGATAACTATGTATTTTTCGTTGTCAGTGATTATTTATTGTGTAATTGCTGAATCATTTTGCGTGTGTTTCAAACACGTGGTCCGAGATGTTGATTTAGACCATCGGTCACAATTTTGAAAGTATGATTAGACTGTAAAGGTCCAGGCAAATGTAGAATTTTGCATGTTCTAAATACTGATGGTCTATTTTTTTCAAATTACTTTTTACTTACAGGAAACCAAACAAGAGTGTTCAAAGGAACATATTTCACCTGTCAATACTGGTCACTATAAGTTAAAGAGTGACGGACAGATAGACAGACATTGAAGAAGTCATAGGTCTTCCTGTCAGCCTTACAGGCAAACAAAATAAAAAGATTCTCATTTAAATACACAATATTTATGCTCAGGATGATTCTGACCTTTCCTTAACTCTTTCCCACTTGCAGACCTATTTTGATGCATTTGCAGCAGACGACTTTTAAAAACAATGCGGAAAAAGAAGAAATTGCTCATAATGAGTAATTTCTTCTTTTTCACAACGTTTTCAACTATATACAATCATTTTACTTTCATTTATAGATTTTCAATATACTTTGCTGTCTGTTTTTGAAGTTGCCAACTGCAGATTTGTTTTATGTGGGAACCGGTTAACAGACACCACATAATATTTCACAAGTTTCCCATCACTTTAAAGCATATAAATCAAGTCAGTTATATTGTTATTTTGCATGATAAAAAACTGAGATTGAATTATTACTAGATAAGGTTAGTGTCTGATCTATGTGTTTGCACCGTCATAAATTCAATGCTCACGCCAATAATGACGTATGTGTTCCCATTTTAGGATTCTCCTTATTGGCACAAAATTTACATAATAATTATTCTCCGAGAAACTCCATGGGGAGGATGGCAATAAACCTCTATGTCAGCTGTCATAAAATACGGTCTATGATACCAATAAAACTCTAATCCAAATAACATTCGTAACCCTTGTTTCATTGGCCAATCAATAACATGATAAGTGGAGGGAAAACATGTGCCCTCCTATGACACTCAAAACTTTTGATCTTTAACCCTTTCCCATCTGCAGGCACTTTTGCTATATTGTTTTCAAAAGTCGACTGTTGCGTATGGGCCAAACAGCATCCACATGTGGACATGGGTAAATGTTCTCACTGTATAAATAAGATTCAATCATAACCCTTTCCCTCATATAGACGCTTTCTGATGCCTCTGCAGCAGACAGCTTTTAGAAAACATAGTGACAAAAGAAGAAATTGCACAAAACGGGCAATTTCTCCTTTTGCCACAATGTTTTCCACTTTTTGTCATAGGTTATCCATTCAATTATAGAGATTTTCCACTTTTTGACAAAATATGTTCAAAGTCGTCTGCTGCAGAATTGTCGTATGAGGGAAAGGGTTAAAGAGCATTTTCATTGTCAGTCAAAATTCAGATTGATTGATTATATGGTGTGTTACGTCGCTTTCAACATCAAAATATAGAAAAACTAAAGCATTAATTGTTCTGTTATTTGAACTGTCACATAACAGTGTCATAACGAGGTCTGTTAACGTTATATTTCTATATTTAGCTGACCTTGCTTTGTATTCATCATACGACAATTCAATTTACACAGATAATACCTATCGTGAAAACACTGAAAACTAATTATGAATAACAATGTCGTAAGATTTGGCAATGTCTTGTGGTAAATCAATTCAGAAATAAAATGTTTCATGAATATAAATCAAAATCTGGATTTCAAAGAAGCTAAATGCTTAAAGTGGAGATTTGGTAGAAATCTGAATGGTTTCATATGAGATTCGCTATCCAATATTAACCATTATACAACAATGTAATTTGAAAATATCTTTGTAAAATAAAGGAAATCTCTAAAGAGGAAAGTTTAATTATTGAAAATATCAATTTCTCCATTAATCCCAGCATTTTCAAAAATCATCTGCTGCAGATGCATCACAATGTGTCTGCATGTGGGAAAGAGTTAAAGAAATATTGCTGTGACTAAGCCTTAGAATAACAATGGGGCTTACTAATTGTATTAGTGTATGATTCACTGGAAACTGACCATATTGTTTTCTCTAATTTGGTTAGACCTGACCTACAGCTTTTATTGATCTGATCGAGAGTTTTGGCTGTCACTGTCAAACCATCAAAGTATTAGTCAATAATAGGTCCTCAATGTTACTTATATAACAAGTACCTCATTGGGTTGCCTGTGCATATAAGTCATGTTTGTCAAACACATTGTGACAGTAAAAATGGAGACTGCTGGAGGCTTTTGTGAGGCATCTGCACCGTCTGACCAAACATTATAATGTTGGCTGCTCAACTCAACATTTATCTTGATAATCAAAAAAAAGGCTATGTATGGACTCTTTCAAATGCAAAGGTGGACAAGCTCATTTGAAAAAATGAAAATATTTATATGCTATGTCAAAGATTACTAAGGTAATGTGGAAAAAGTACATATTGGTCAACACAAACATCAGATGCGTTTATTAAAACCATTTTGATGTTTTTTTCATATCGAGGGCTCAGTGCAAAACTATTGTAACTACATTTTACACATTTTTACAGCAGGAGGAAAAAAACTTCTTATTCACATAGTGATATTTAAGAACATAAACAATGCAGATAAAACATTATGGGAACAGTAAAGTGATTTATTATGATTTTATTGATATTTTTGGACTTGCAATAGTTTTGCACTATAATTAATTCATTTTCTGTTGCATTGATATTGCAAAACTATTGCACATTGACTTGCAATAGTTTTGCAATATTAATTAACAAATTGATGTTTGTTTTGTACTGCAAAACTACTGTTATCAAAATAGCAAATCATTTGCAAGAACAATACTGTTATTAAAATAATAATAAAACTTCACAGGAATGTTCATTTGGTGGTCCTCTTTCAAAATTGTTCAAAGATTTAAATTCCATTGTGAACTTTGGTTGCTGCAGCATCAGAAAGGGGGGAAATTGTCCAAACTTTAAAATTCTTCTACTCTGAATCTACTTGTCAGGTTACAATATAATTTGGGAGAAATAATCCTTGGGTGACCCTGTACAAAAATTGTTCAGGCCATATTGAATGAATTGGCAGCCAGGCCGCATCAGAAAAGGGTAAAAATGACAAAAATTTCAAATTTCATTATGATGAAAGTGCTTGTCTGATTTTAGGAGATTTGCATAGAAATCTTACTTCATTGGTCCTCTGCACTAATTTGTTCAAGCCATATTGACTGGGTAGAACATCATAGAAACCAGGAGTCATCACAAAAGGGGTAAAATTAACTTTTAGCAAATGACAACTCCTACATTACCGTTGGACCAATTTAAACTTTATTTTACAGGAACGTTACTTTGTTCAAAATCGTTCAAAGACATTCATTCTTTGTAGAACTGGTTACTGCAGCATCACAAAGTTAGAAATATGCCCAAAATTTAACATTCTTCTCCTCCATAATCCACTTGTCCGTTTCTAAGATGATTGATAGAAATGTTCCCTGAATGACCCTCTACAATAACTGTTCAAGCCATATTGGTTGGTTGAAAAACAGGGCAGCAAGTGGGAATCAGAAAAGGGGTAAATAACCTAGATATTTGAAGTTAAATAATTAATTGCTACTATACTATCACTCAGGTGATTGATTTAGGGTCATCGTGACCCTCTTGTTATAATTAATCATTGTTGAAATGTTTACTTACTGTACAATTTCTACAAGATATACTGAACCAAAGGAATGTTTTATTTAAGTTCATGAGAGAACTTACACAAACAATATCAAACATGATTATGCAACAAAACAATACAAGTTATCAATTTATAAATTTATTTGTGTAAGTATTTACATGAAACTCATCAATTGTTTTCCAACAAGCTTGGTAAATTCTTAAGCCTAATACATCAGTTTGTACTTAAGTATTAATATTTAGGGTAACTTCCTATCATGATCCATAAAAATTCAAGACACAAGTTAAAGTGTTATTCTGTCTAATGGGGTAGCGACGGAAAGAAACTATGGTGGATTTTAGGGATCATACCACTCGGACAAAGGCATAGAAGGTCATGATACTTGTCCCAGTTTATTGCAGGCCTTTCTGTGTTAAGCTGCTTAAGATTAAAATCTCTTGGATGTGGCACTTCACAAGATCTATGTCTATATCAGGTTTAGAAAGTGCAATGGTTTCCCAAAATCATACTGAAATATCATGAGGTGTGGATGTTCTATTGTGATTTTCAGTGTTCTTATCTTAGACCAAACAACTTTGTTTCTTTCCAAATCTTAAACAAAAATGTTCAGCTGTTCTGCAACTTCTTAAAAATCAGAGAACTTGGAAGAATAGATTTCTGTCACAGTATATGGATTTTGCGTGCACGTGCAGCACTTATTACAGCAGCCCAAGAAGGTGTTGTAAAAACTCTACAAGATCATTGCAGCATAGAACCTATTCTTGTCCCAAGACTAATAATTGTCAGAGTAAAGATACATTTTCTTCTACCTTTCTGTGTCATTGATTCAATAAAACTATGTTTACATTCATAATGCAATGTCAAAAGCCCCTACCTGATATGGTTTCGTTCCAGAAATAGCAACAGTGACCTGATAAACATCTGCACTGATTTTATAAAACCAAAATTCACCCCAATTTTGGCTTTTATATGTGGCTCGAGCCTTTCTTAAATATTTTTTCTTTCCTGTATGATTGATTTTTCCTTTACAATGTTGTTGTTTTTTGATAGTTATAAACTCTTTCATTGAGGATTCGGAATCCGGTTCAGACAGGCTATCTTCAAGGACCTCTCTCTCATATTATGTGAAGTTGTACTCATTTCCTGAGCTTTCTATGTCAGAGAAGCTGTCTGAACCTGCTTCAGTACCCTTAGGTTGACAAAAACAAATAAGCCTTGAAAGTGAAAGATTGTCTTCAATGTTACTCAAACTTATATCTTTATCAGTCATTTGACCAACACTGCATGTAGTACTATTATAAATACTGTTAACCGAAAGATCTGAATCTGTATCAGTGGTTGTAAAATGCGTCTTCCTCTATTTTTCTGATCTTTTCCTTTAAGGTTTCTTCTGCAAAGAACATTATGCAGGAGTACTCTCCTTCACTTACATCATTAAACTTGTCAAAAGCTGTTTCTGGGTCTGAAACATCAGAAATACTAATAATGGGTTTTTCAAAGGGCACAATTAATATTACTTGGCCTTTGCCACCTAAACTGTTACACATATTTTTCACAAACTGAAGTTGTTGCGGACAATCGTTATGAGCAGTGAGTACTGTTGTCCCATCTGAGCTGAGCAAACCATCATAGCTTCGTGAGTGTTGGTCAAATACATAAAATACTGCAGAGGATTTAAATCTTCAGAAAACTGTTTGTCTGTATCTTATTCAACTCAAAAATACTTCTGTGGCATCTTTCGCCTCGACTAATCCTGCACATATTTATGTAGTGTTCACTTTTCATACTCTCATACATATCTGGTAAGTCTGTGATCAAAAGTTGGCTACTTTATAATCCCATTTCATGATATAACTAGTCTTCACATTCAAGGACAATGTCAAGATCTTCTATTTTCCAGTCTGCAGTGGTTTGATTTTGCTATGGAGCATTGGATGCAAAGTTGTTGGCATCACACTGTTTGCCTGCACCCAAATACTTTTGGCATGCTTGGTGACATGCTGAAAAAGTCAAAGTAGTCACAAGTGTATTTAAAAAAATTGTCAATGTGAATGTAAATACAATGACAGTGAATATAATTATGTATTTTAAAATAATATTTGTATTTTTTAGTAATTTAACATGCCATATTCTGCAGTTCATACTATTTCAAATTCATGTGAAAATATTTTATATTCATAATTGTTATAACAAAGTTATGTTTTGGTCCAAATTGGATATAACTAACACAGAGGCAAAATAGTGAAATTTACATTTGAGATGATACTAAAGTGGTTAGATAATGTTTGTTTATGAGATTAGCTACCTTGAGCTAGTATACATTATTATAATGAAGACAGTGACTTAACAGAACAACAGAATATGTTTTAAGCCTTTCCCACATTCTAAACATATAGAGCACACAACTTCGAAACCCTCTTAGGTTCTAAACAAAAAAATTGAAACAGTTCTATAAATGAAAGAATAATTGTTGAATAATTTCTCCTTTTGTCACAGTGCTTTCAAATGTTTGCTGCAAAGGCATAATAAAGCATCTCAATCAAAAGTATTAAAGTATTAAAAACCTCTCCCCATTTAAACTTCAGGTTAAAGTAGGGGTCATAATAAAGAGCAATAACTTTTTTCTTTTTCTGCTGTTGTGGCAATTTTCTTTTTAAAGATTTAACTTAATTTTTTCATGTTTCGAGATAAAGCCAATATTTTCCCAAAACATTCGTTATTTCTCGTCTTTTTCTGAATGCAAATCTATTTTGGAAATGCACTAGAAACAGTTTTTCTGCTCCCGAAACTTAACTCCCTTTGTAATGCAAAACTATTGCAAATCTAGTTACAATAGTTTTGCACATACAAATTTGAAACTTTAATATAGATTTTTGCGCAAAACTATTGTAAGTCAACATACAATAGTTTTGCACATACAAATTTGAAACTTTAATATAGATTTTTGCGCAAAACTATTGTAAGTCAACATACAATAGTTTTGCATTAAAATACATTTTATTTTGAGATACAATATTTTCACAATATTAAAATACTTTCATGACTATAAGGAGTACAGCTCCAACATTTTCAGACTTTATGTATTTCATATTAATGGGAAAAAAAAAGTTAAAAAGTGATTTTCTTGAAAATATGTAGTTACAATAGTTTTGCACCGAGCCCTCGATATATTCTGCTCTTGGCACCTCTGGAGGGAGATCTAGTGTGAGGAAAGGGGAATTAACTTTCTTTCCTGCTGATTCATTCTGCATAAACAATCATTTAATCAAGATTCTGAATATGAAATTGTTGTCCAAAAAAATAATAATTTGAAGTTACTTATTATTCCAAGACATCATCAATTGCATGGCTTGACACAACATATATGTTATAATTGAACATATATGATACCCAAAAATAAATAGTATGTGAAATACATGTGTTAAATAATGACTTAATAGAAAGTCTGTGTAAAATATTTGGTAACTTGCAGCCAGTTTGCCAGCCCTTTGGTAGCCCTTCAATCCTTATTGCAACTTTTAACAATCCCAAACTAAATTTGATTTTAAAATTAAATCCTTTTTGTACAAACAAGTGGCAGTCTGTAGCAAGTGACTTCAGAAGGAATGTTGGGATTACCATAACAAAACGTTATTTTTCTTCCTCATGCAGTGTTTTAGAATTGCCTCAAATATTATCCAGGCTTCTCTTAATACTTTTTCAGCAAAATTTCAATAAATAAAAGTGCAGTCTGTTTAAATTTGGTCTGCAGAATTTTCAAAGAATATTTTGGTCATGTCAATTCAGTCGGCCAAAGGATAATTCCTGAGCTATGTGATTAGAGAATATTTCTGTGCAAAAAATTGGGAATTCAATAAAACTTTCTGGCAAGACTTGATTGACAGCTGGGTCTTTAATCCTGAAGTCAGACAGCTTGAGTGCATTAGAGGTGTTTGCAGGAATAAGAAATAAGGATCAAATTAGCTGCATCCCATCTGTTGAAATGTTTCATTTAATGTCCTGGGTCTGCTATAATGTGTGAAGTCCTCAACAATACTGGTGCTTGAAAAACTTTACCCTTTTTCACTTTTGAAAAGAACCTAGCACTTCCCAAAACAGGCCATTTTTATGAAGTTCTCATGTTTATTTAAGAGCAGGTAACCATATTTGTGATACTTTTAATATTTTGTTTATTTAAGATAAAAAAAATACCCAACATGATATTTCTCTGACTAACATCAAATCTATTTTAAAGAACATTCAATTAACCCTTTCCAACAATGTACATGCAGACACATGTTGATGCATCAGCACCAGACTTCTTTTGAAAACATTGTGACAGTATGAGAATTTCTCAATATGAGCAACTTCTCCATTTTCAACTCTATTCAATAATCATACTTTCATTTTACATCCCCCCCCCCCCCCCCCCCCATATTTAAGTCAAAGTGATTTCAATTGTCTGCTGAGAAAGTTTTCTTGTATGTGGGAAAGGTTTTAACATGGCCTAGGGTTGACATTTGCTGTCATATTTCTTTTGTTCATTTAATTTCTCATACAGTTTGCCTTAGTCATAAGATTATTTAAAACAATTTCCGTCTAAAGAAGTTTTATGGATTCTTCAAATGTGTAATAAATAGAAACCATGGAGAAATAACAGAGATGTTATAAATTGTGTCCTTGGACATAGGAAAATGGGCCTTTTAAAAAATTATGAACCTTGTGAAGTTTAACCTTTTCCTAGTTGCAGATGCAAATGCAGCAGATGACATTTGAAAACATTGTTGCGAGAGGAGAAATTGCTCATTCAATAATGATATCAAATTTATAGCTATTTTCCATAGTTGTGCCTTAGGGGTTTTCAAAGTCTTCTGCTGCAGTCTTTTTCTATGTGAGAAAGGGTTAAAATCTTCTCATATTTTCCAACAGTATTTCTGTTTTAGAAAATGGTTTCATGGTCCATTGACTTTTAGTGAACGGTGTGGATCCTGATCCCTATGACTGCAAATGAAAGTGTTGAAAGGTCAATTCTGATGCATGATAGACTGCAGATGAATTTTGAAAACATTGTTGCTTTAGAAAGGAGATTTGGCTAATAGTAAGCAATTTCTCCTTTTAATTGCCACAATGTTTTAAACTTTATTCAATAATTGTTCTTTCCTTATTTTTTACTTAATGTTTCAAAGTCATCGGCTTCAGATTTGTTGTAAACTATGGGGAAAGGGTTAATATTACTTTCACATTTTGAATATTTTATCAACTGTTAGTGAGTAACAAGAATGTGTCAAAACGTGTGTGCAAGCAGGAAAGGGATAAAAACAGAGAAGAATATCCATAGCAATTTTCTTGTCCTTGTGACTCCGAGTGAGTCACATTGTCAAATAGTCCTCAATTTGAAACACAAATCGTTTAAGCCCCTCACCAGCCAAAATTCTCTCTACAGAGAATAATTATCTCCGGGAATACAGTTTGTTTGAAAATGAAAATTTGCGGGTTCACTGCCCATTTAAATGGGAAGCCATTATTTCCATCACAACCTCCACTCTCTATGTCATTTTAATCTCATCGCATCATTCACCAAGCAAATAAATTTCGTCTCTTATGTTTCAGTAGTCTTTTGAAAACCTTGTGTCAAATGGAGAAATTGCTCATGATGAGTAATTTCTCCATTTGCCGCAATGTTAAAAACTTTTGTTTAATAATAATACCTTCATTCATAGCGCTTTTATATCTTTTTGTCAAAATATCTTTAATGTTGTCTGCTGCAGATTTGTTGTATAGGGGAAAGATAAATAATTTATTTAACCCTTTCCCACATACGAGAAATCTGCAGCAGACGACTTTGAAAACAACCTGAAAAAAATTGAAAACTCCTTTTTAATAAATGTAATTGAATCGAGTTGAAAACATGGTGACTAAAGGAGAAATTGCTCGTTTTGAGCAATTTCTTCTTTTATCGCCATGTTTTCAAAAAGCTGCCTGCTGCAGAGGCGTCAGAAAGCCTTTATATGAGGGAAATGGTTAATAATTACAGATTCGCTTACAGATACTTTCCATATTTTTGCCTAGATGTTTTCACAGTCCTCTGCTGCAGAATCATGGTACATGGGAAAGCGGGGTTAGTCATAAGGTTTATCAAGGAAATCCTACTAAACATCAACGAAGGAAAGGATTATGGTAACTGGAAAAATAATCAAATTGGATCATCCACCACAATGAAAATCTCATTGCTTGTAAATTTCCTGACAATTTCTGGGAATCAATCATGGCATTGTTGATATGGCCTGTTCAATAACATAATAGCATGTTCTATGATTTGGTAATACATTTTCAGACAAAAAATGGTTTCAAGCAAGAACTTCAAACTCTGTTAAATTTTACCCTTTCCCACATTCACCCACTTTCTGACGACTCTACAGCAGGAGACTGAAAACATTATTGCAAAAGGAGAAATTGCTCATCATGTACCCCGGTAGCTTAGTCGGAAGCGATGTGGGCTGTCAATCCAGGTGTTGTGAGTTCGAACCCCAGCTCGGCCAACATGCTTTCCGTCGTTTGACAAAAGTCATTGTCACAAGCGTCATTCGTTTTCCACTAATGGGCTATCAGTCTATGTGGAAAAGCAGCCAGTTGCTTGGAAAGAATGTTGTATGAACTACTGGTGTGAGAAAGCCAAGAAACATATGAGTAGAAAAACTGGCCGCAGTGATAAGATCAACCTTTTGCTATGATATTTTCAACTCCATTTAATAACAATACTTTCATTCAGCATGAGTTTTAAAAATTTTGCTTGGATGTTTTCAAAGCAGATTTGCTGTATGTCGGAAAGGGTTTTAAATAAATAGATTGGGGAAATAGTGATGAATCAGTGCTACATGATTGCTCAATATTAGCTGTTGCTATGATATTATCGATCATTTGCTTTAATATAATTTTGATACCGCGAAAGTCAAAATCAAAAGGAGAATTTACTCCATATTGCAGAATAGTTATAAGCCATGATGACAACGTCAGAGAAATGGCTAGGTATGTATATATATCATTGTTGTTCTTAAAACAGCTTTGAGGGGGCTTTAAGGCTGAGCAAAGAACTTTTGCTCCTAATACATCAAGTTTGGTACAGCTTTTGTTTCCTGAATATTTATGCATAGATATTCCTGAAGAAATTCAAGAATTTGACGATCATTTTACAAAAGCTGTATCTCATAAATATGTAACGACACCGTTAGGCTATAGCAGAACTGTTATTCATTCTTTAACTCTTTACGACATGCAGACACAATTTAACACAACTGACAACTTTTCAATACATTTTGGCAAAAGGAAAATTCAAAGTAGTCTGCTGAAGGTTTACTTCAAAACTTCAAAACTCAGATGCATCTAACTATAGACTAAATGTGTTAATATTAATTTTGCAAAAGTGTTAAATAAAATCCAAATTATGTTATGCTTTTTAATTTTACTGACCAACACTGAAAGAAAAGGCAGCTTAATTATAAACATAATTTTATTTCTTAATGATTCCATGTAAAAAATAAGCTACGACAATGTAATTGATTGATTGGTGATTTACGCCCATTTCAACAATTTTTCAGTTATATCACGGCGTTTCCTTGTAAAGTTACCAATACTACTGGTAAATTTATCCTGACACCAGCCAGTCAGTTGTAATGCTAACCAAGCAACCCTAAGCGCCAAATTACTACTATTTTTAAAGTCTTTGGTATGACCCAGCCAGGGATCAAACCCAACAACCTCCTGCACTCAAAGCTGACGCTCTACCACTACACCACTAAGAGGCGGTTTACTACAATGTGAGAGATTAAGCTTGTTCAGAAAAAAACATTATTCATGACAGTCTCTAGTCTGCAATGAGTGAGTGAGTGATAGAATACATCCATAAATAAGACAATTTTGATGGATATGACAACCTTTATCTCCTTTATACAGTTAAAAATGCATTTTAAAAACAAGGAAGATATAGTCTGATATACCTACAAAGTCATGGATAAATTTAAGCAGCAAACAACTCTGAAATTGTTCATTTTGACCGAGGAAACATTTAACCCTCTCCCACTTGTAGACACATCTGTAGCAGACGACTTTTAAAAGCATTGTGACAAAAGGAGGAGTTGCCCAAAATGAGCAATTTCACCTTTTGCCACAATGTTTTCAAGATTTTTTTCAGTAATTATTCGTTTGTACTTTCATTGCAGCTTATTTTAATTGTTTACATGATTGTTTTCAGTCTTCTGCTGCAGAATTGTGTATGTTGGAAAGGGTTATGCCTATTGGGTAATACTAGGTGGAAGAACTGAAGGATATAGGATTGATCAATGATTGATGAGAATTATTTGCAACAAACTTCACAAAAGACAATGTGGTGATATCCGAGATAGTAACAATTCCTAGCCTAACCCTTTCCAAAATACAAAATATCTGCGACAGAAGAAGACTCTGAAAACAGGAAAGCAATAATAAGGAATTTTTCTATAAAATAAAAGTAGTTCAATATTGAAAATAGTTAAGATTTATGAGCAATTTCTCCTTTTGGCTCATTGTAAAATTATTGTTTTTAAAAAAAATCAAAAACTCTGCTGCAGATAAATCAAATTGCATCCGCATGTGGGAAAGGGTTAATACACTGTGATGTAATTTCAGAAATCAAATTCCAATTGTTAAACAGAACAATAGCCAAATCAATATCATGCAAACACTTGTATGAGCAGCTGCTTGTATGAATGCATTTGATGGCATTTTCAATTGCATATTGCAGATGTGTGAAAAAGCTTTTTGAAAGTTAATATTTACATTGATCACTGCTTCTCCACTCTATTTGTATTGTATTTTATGGAAATGAAGAACTTCAAAAGAAAGGCTTGGGTTTTTTTAATCAAAATTGCCAGAATTTATTCACGCAATTTGAGCTTTCCTGAATCATAAAGAAAATTCTATGTTGGCAACTATTTGCAAAACTCTTACCATTGATAATCAATCAAGATGCAAAGGATTGCATTATGTAGCTACCGTAATGTACACACTATGATAAAAATCACTAATGAGCTCAAAAAGCTTCGTGCCAATAAATCAGACCAAGACATGTCATCATTCTATGGATAATATTGGTGGTAAAATGTGATGGTTTAATCATCCGTACCAAGAATAAGTTACAACAAATTCGTATTGAGCCAAAAGTGCAAGTCCTTTGTTAAAAGTGTTTTTGTTATGTATGAAGTTTTATGCCACTTTCTACAGTATTTCACTTATATAACAGCATTTCTCTTATATAACAGCATTTCACTTATATAACAGCATTTCTCTTATATAACAGCATTTCTCTTATATAACAGCATTTCCATGGTAAAATTACCAGTAAAAGGGCTATTATTTATACTGGCACCAATGCATCAGTTGTAATGCTAATTCCCCTCAACCAGGTGAGTTAAAACAAGAGTACCGCAAATGGTACATAATACGCCCGTCAGGAACTTCTTTGTAAGTTTCCTCTTTGTTTTGATATATTGTTTGTTTGTAAAAAGTTAATAAAGTCGTTTTATTGAACATGTATTACAGGGTAAATTAAACGAACTTGGCCTAGGTTGTTACCAAGTTTGTGGCAGTTATTGCACGGAAACAGCAAGAAACAACATTTTTTGTTAAATAAGGGGCCATAACTCCACCGAATAAAGTTCGCCGAAAGTGATGATCGAACATGGCCTAGCCCTTAAGGCATTTAACCTTGTTACCAAGTTTGAAAAAAAAAAATTCACATTTGTGGCAGTTATTGCACGGACACAGCAAGAAACAACATTTTTTGTTGAATAAGGGTCCATAACTCCACCGAATAAAGTCCCCCGAAAGTGATGATCAAACTTGGCCTAGCCCTTAAGGCATTTAACCTTGTTACCAAGTTTGAAAAAAACCGGCTCACATTTGTGGCAGTTATTGCACGGAAACAGCAAGAAACAACTTTTTTTGTTAAATAAAGGGCCATAACTCCACCAAATAAAGTCCGCCGAAAGTGACGATCAAACTTGGCCTAGCCCTTAAGGCATTTAACCTTGTTACTAAGTTTGAAAGAAAACGGTTCACATTTGTGGCAGTTATTGCACGGAAACAGCAAGAAACGACATTTTTTGTTAAATAAGGGGCCATAACTCCACCAAATATAGTCCGCCGAAAGTGACGATCAAACTTGGCCTAGCCCTTAACCTTGTTACCAAGTTTGAAAAAAACTGGATCACATTTGTGGCAGTTATTGCACGGAAACAGCAAGAAACAACTTTTTTTGTTAAATAAAGGGCCATAACTCCACCAAATAAAGTCCGCCGAAAGTGATGATCAAACTTGGCCTAGCCCTTAAGGCATTTAACCTTGTTACTAAGTTTGAAAGAAAACGGTTCACATTTGTGGCAGTTATTGCACGGAAACAGCAAGAAACGACATATTTTGTTAAATAAGGGGCCATAACTCCACCAAATATAGTCCGCCGAAAGTGACGATCGAACTTGGCCTAGCCCTTAAGGCATTTAACCTTGTTACCAAGTTTGAAAAAAAAATATTCACATTTGTGGCAGTTATTGCACGGAAACAGCATGAAACGACATTTTGTGTTCAATAAGGGGCCATAACTCCACTAAATAAAGTCCGCTGAAAGTGACGATCGAACTTGGCCTAGCCCTTAAGGCATTTAACCTTGTTACCAAGTGCGGAAAACCCGAACAGACGGACGGACGGAGGGATGGACGGAGGGAGGTGACCATACCATAATACGTACGGTTTCTTAAATTAAGAAACGGTCGTATAAAAAGGAAGATAATTGATTGGTTTTGTGTTTTACACCACCTTCAATAATATCTTTCAGTTATGTCATGGCTGTTCCTGAGTAAGTTACATGTACCAGTACTACTGGTCCATTTATCCTGACATAAGCCAGACATTCATAATGCTAACCCAATGAGGGCAGCCATTACTACCATTTTAAAAGTATTTTGTATGACCTGGCCGGGGATTGAACCCACATCCTACCGCACATGAGGCAGACGCTTTACCACTTCACCACCAAGGGGGTCCAAAAAGGAAGACATTACTACCATTTTTAAAGCCTTAACCCTTTCCCTCATACGACAATTCTGCAGCAAACAGCTTTTTGAAAACATAGTAACGAAAGAAGAAATTGCTCAAAACGAGCAATTTCTACTTTTGCCACAATGTTTTCCACTTTTAGTCAAAATATTTCCAAAGTCGTCTGCTGCAGAATTGTCGTATGAGGGAAAGGGGTAATAGAGGAGAATGAAGGGACAAACATAATAGTTATGTAATCAATGTGATGAATGACAAAAGAGCTGTCAAAATTACAGTATGCTCAATTATTCAAATATTGATAATGAGCTATTTCTCCTTATGCCAAAATGTTCACATTTCAATCATCCTACATTAATTTAAAAGGATTTTCCGGATTTTCCAAGATCAGGGTTCACGCTGGGCTTCGCAAACGGCGCCAATGGCGCAAGAAATAAGAAAGTGGCGCCAGAAAATAAGATTCGGCGAAAATGGCTGGCGCCAACCTATTTTACATCAACTTTCGATCGAATCGAGTCGGCCATTTTGACTGGTTCCCGCATTCAGCGATACGGCTTTATCAGTCAACGCGTGTAGCGAGTACCAGCATTGTTTATCGATGTCCGATAGCTTTACGATACGATAATGGTTGTTTTTCACACCTTGGCGATCAGTTTATCTGTTAATCGGTAAGTTTGTTAGCGATGACACGTTCCTGTGTATATCGGCATCGTGTTATGTATCAATTATATGTTGATGCGAGATTTAATTAGATGTCTTTAACGGGAAAGTTTAATACTTAATTACAGTGCAAACCTTTGTATTCTCTCGCATTTTTGTAGCTGTTTGTGAACATTTTGTCTTTCAGGGGTATTTTTAGATATAGCTACAAACTTTACATTGTTTAAAAATATATCCCAGTATGTTTGAAGTATCGACAAGGCTGTATATAAGACCCGTAGTTTTTTTAAAAAATGTCAGTCAGACTTGAGAAATTCTAAGAATGGCTAAGCAATCTCTTGAGTCCGTGGATTTTCCACCTGCTAAGAAAGTTAAAATATCTGAAAATCGACTGTTGAAAGAGTCTTGGAAAAATGGAAATAGCTGTTAAGATATGAATCAAATGTAAAAGCCATGTACTGTGATGTCTGTTTGAAATGTCAGATTTCTAATAGTTTCACAACTGGTTGCTTTGTTCTGAAGAAAGAGTCTGTGACTAAACATGCCAAAAACAAAGGTAATTGCCTATAAATTAATTTACATCACTTCAAGTCTTGATATCTAAATTACAAATAAATTATAATGAAAACATTATGTAAAATTTAAAAGAAAATGTTTGTTGATGAGTTATATCATGATTTTCAAAAGTCAATGATAAAAAGGGTTTATAGCAATACACTATTCAGTTTACAGTCATGAACAAAATGTTAACATTTTTTTTTTTTTTTTTAGAACATGTTCCCTGCCACTGCTGAAGCAGCCAGAAGATTTCTACTACTCCCAGTGTCTACCTCATTAAGACAGCAATCAGGAATAGAATGAAAGTGAACACTTTGGAACAATTTATGAGAATTCATATTGATGGGCCAGATATAGATGTTTTTAATTTTAAACTTTCATTCAAGCACTGGGCTTCAATGAAATCACGAAGAATTTTAAAGTGATATAAACAATAAGTGTTAATAGTCATTACTGTGCTTGAAAATGTGCCTGAAAAAGAGATTTAATATATATATAAAAAAAAGAAAGAAATATAATATATTTTATGCTTAATAAATTTTTTAAAAAGGGTATTTATGTGTATTGTTTTTAATACTACCCAATAATCCGTAATCCATGATAAATAAACAACTTGAAATTGAGGGTACCAGTATTTCCCAAAGTACTCTTAATTTAGGTTTTTAAGAAAAAATGGTCTGGCTCCATTTTGGCTCCAATGTCTTGAAAATGGCACCAACTTTTTGAATTCGGCGAAAGTGTTGGCGCAAAGGAAAAATGAGCCAGGGTGAACCCTGATTTAGATGTTTTCAAAGCTTTCTGCTGCAGTTTGTTGGATGTGGGGAAGGGATTAGAGAATAAATATTAACATATTTAGGTCAATCTAACTTATATATATAGCTGATGAACAGTGATTTTGACCTTGAAGGAACTGAGCTCCAAATCTTTAGGTTTCTCTATATGGCGGTTTATTTTGATTATGTCAAGTTTACGTCATTATGAAGTTGTAGTTGCAAAGATGTAAACAAAAAAACTTGCCCTAAAACATTAACCTCATCAATGACAAGACACTTAACATTCCCACCAGTTGCTAAAGTAATTATACAAGCATCTACAAAGGAAGTATTTGACCTAGAATAAATAAGCCTGTCCATGGGAAAAGGTACAAATTGGCATTTCTGATCAGTCCATACATCTTCTCCATCTTATCAGAATCTACAAATGTTGACAGAATCTTCTAACAAGCAGCGGCTCATAAGCAATAAGTGAACAGTGTAGATCCAGTTCAACCTCCACATGCACAGGTTGATCTGGATCAACACTATTTACACAAGCAAACTGGTATCTTTTATCATGGATGGGCTTATAATAGTGTTGGTAAGCTTCCAGGTAGCACATCCCTTGCATGACAGATGAGATGGGTGTGTTGACATGTCTATGTATGGCCACACATCAGGATCCGAGTCTGTAATAACTCTACCAGAATCTTTGTACGCCAGACCTCACTCACTACCTCAAATACAATAACACACAATTCCTTTTTTTTTCAAATTTAGAAAAATATACACAGCAAATTTGTAGCAGAAAAATATATACATTTTGCACATACAACATATCTGCAGCTGATGAAACACATAGGCTGTAATATAGACATTCTCTAAAACTAAAATTATTATTGAATGTATTCAATACTATTGAAAACATTGTGGCAAAATGAGAAATAGCTCATGATGTTTTACCACAATGTTTACAAAGCTTAAGTCTGCTGTAGATGCATCAAAATGTGTCTGTATGTGGGAAAAGATTAATAATATTTTGTTTCCAAACAATAAAAGGAAAATGTTGATGGGTTTTAATTGAGTAATAACATTTGACCTACGCAAAAACAGGTAGGTTTGATTTTTTTGCAGGTAAGTATAGTACAGGGGTTAACAACTTGTAACGTACAGCTCAGAGACATACCAAGATAATGTAATTCCAAGTAACTAAACAGATAATGTACCTACAAATATTCTCAGTTATGTAGGTAAAATCATGTAAGTGTTTTAACCTTTTCCCACCTATAGGGGGATTTTGACTACTCTTGAAAACATTGTGGCAAATGGAGAAATTGCTCAAAACAAGCAATTTTTCCATTTGGCACAATGTTTTCAATTTTTTTCTGTAATTATACCGTCATTTAAAAAGATTTTCCATATTTTTGCATAAATGTCTTCAAAGTCGTCTGCTGCAGATTTGTTGTATGAGGGAAAGGGTTAACAGATAATGTACCTACAAATGAATATTCTCAGTTAAGCAGGTAGAATCATTTAAGTGTTTTTTACCCAATCATTCAGCGAGATCTCCAACAGAAGCATACCACTGACTTCCAATTTAAAAGATTGAGAGAAAAAAAACCCAGGTCCAATATGCTTTTAACTCTTTCCCACATACATACATTTTCTAATGCATTTGCAGCAGACGACTTGTGAAAACATTGTGGGGAAAGGAGAAATTTCTCATAATGAGCAATTTCTCCTTTTGCAACAATGTTTTTAATTTAATTCAATAGTTGGTCTTTAATTTCTAGAGAGTTTCCATATTTTTTATTTAATGTTTTTATGAAGTCGTCTGCTGCAGATTTGCTGTGGGAAAGGGTTGATGAATTGTCTTTACCATTATGAAACTATGACACATCTGAAGTTAAATATTTATAAAACATGAAAGCACATGTAGAATTTTTCTAACCATTTCCCACATGTAGAGGACATTTGATGCATCTGCCGCAGACGACTTCTGAAAACATTGTGGCAAAATGTTTTATATCTTTTAAATAAGTATACTTTCAAAAAAAGAAAATTTCATCATTTTAATCTAGATGTTTTGAAAGTCATTTAATGCATGTGGGAAAGGGATAACCGTTAATGATATTTGGTGGGATAGATGTTTTGTGACAAATGACAGGGTGTGATAAGATTAATCAAAGCTTAGATGATTGCTCCTAAGCTTTGTAGTCATGGTTTCAATTTATTTTCTTTGCAATGCATGCCGATATTTCAATGATTTTTGGTGCGTTACAGTTGTATTTTGCTTAGATTATTACAGGCCAAAGCATGTGATCATGAACCTCTGTTGAATGAGTGCTTATTAATAGATCCGAGATCGTATTTAAAGTCACACCTATCTTCATACATCACAAACAAACCAACAATTAATAATAGAAACTACCCGGTTCTCATGCATCACATGGCTTTTGATTGTGATGCAGAATTTAAACCTAATGTTCGGCAATCAAGTGTACCTGACAGAACATATCAAATTGTTTGATTGGCTAAAATACTGCATATAATATTGGATTAATAAATTTTCAAAAAGAAAAAGCCTCATATAGGCTTATCAGGCAATGGTTCAGATATTGACAGAATCCAGGCACCATTAAATTTTCTTCATACCACAATCATTGATGTTTATCTAATTGGAATATTTGGATGTTTAAATCAACTTGTAAATAACATTATAAATGATTTTCCAATTCAGAGCAATTATGTTCTGGAACATTTGCCAACAGTCTGTAAGGCATCTATTAATTTCTGATGTGGCCTTGATTTTAAGAATTAAGTGATATATGAGAGAGAATCATCATGGTTCTGTTTTTGGCATCTTTTCACTTTCAGCAGCCTGACACAAGGTTGTAACTTTTTCCCCCATGCAGACCCTTGCATTTTCTCTTTTAGCCACAATATCTTCAACTCTTTTTCAATAATATCACTTTCATATTTTGAGATCCCCCAACTACTTTTTAAAAGTCATCTGCTCGAGATTCATGGCACCTTAATGTTTTTCACTCTCTTCTTTTAAGAAAATTTATCAATGCTGCGTCTTTGTAAATATTGTTTCATCTTGGATCATAATTGAACTTCATTAAACAATTATAAATTACTACTGCATTTTCTTCTACATTTTCCAGAATGATTTTAACTAATCTGTTTCAAAAATACACTTTCAATTCTCCAGATGATATGATATTTTAGACTTTTATACATGATTTTTGGACTATAAAAGTCTAAAATATCATATCAGGTATTTAATGGTGAATGTGCTAGGAGATGATGACACTTTTATTCAACATATTTAACCCTTTCTTACAATATGAAACATATTAAATCCCCTTTCATATGTGCAAAAACATTTGAAAGCATTATTGTGAAAGGAGAAATGGCTCATTTATAAGGAACAATTTCTCCTTCTGCACGAAAGTTTCAAGTTCAAATAAATAATTATCCATATTTTTACCTATAATTGTTCCAAGTCTTCTGCTGAAGATTTGTGATATGTGACAGTGAAAGGGTTAAATTAAGGGGATGCATTATAGATTTACATTTCAATGCATGCATTGATGACTGTGCTTTTCAGCTGAGTTTTCTGTTCATAGGAGCAGCAAATTGGGAAGCATTTAATTGTTCCAGTGAATTTAGAGCACCTAAACTTCAGTGGAGATTATTGATTTGGAAGCTTAACCAAGCAAACAATATAATAACCATATTTGAGCTGTGTGGTTATTTAGAGCACTACTGGGATACAGTGCGGATGAACCATAGTCCAGCTAAAAGTGCACCCTGTAGTGTTTCCAAATTGACAGTTTCCGTCATATGACAATTCTGCAGCAGACGACTTTGAACATTTTTGTCAAAAAATAGAAAATCTCTATAATTGAATGGATAACCTATGATTAAAAGTGGAAAACATTGTGGCAAAAGGAGAAATTGCTTGTTTTGACACTATGTTTTCAAAAAGCTGTCTGCTGAAGAGGCGTCAGAAAGCGTCCACATGAGGGAAAGGGTTAAACCCATTTGCACATACAGATGTATTGTCAATGCATCTGCAGCAGACAACTTTAGAAAACAGTTTGGCAAAAGGAAAAATCCTGTGGTTGCAAAAGAAGTCAGAATGCTGCAGATTCGCCAACTTGTGGGCAAGGTTCTATCTTAGAGTGAAAGCATTATATTATATGATACGTACCCCAATGCAACACAGTTGTAAAACATCTTGTAATCGAGATAAACTTACAACCATAATGATCCTGGTCCTTAATTCATAGTTTTTACATAACAAGGCACACAGGAGACATTTAGCTGAAATGGCTAAAAGAGATAATTGATAATGATTGACAACTGCAAGTTACCATAATCTTTATGCTTGCATGTTATTGTTCTCTTTCAAATTACATGTTTATCATAAAATGCAAGATAAAACATGCACATGAAGGTTTTGTTGGCCACAGAATGTTATCTCAAATTATCTTTTGGGTTCAACAATATTCAATTTGTGCTAATTCTACCCTTTACAGTACATCCTGGATATTTCCTCTGCATCTAGAAATGAAGATGAGTTTATCAGTTTTGTGCAACTTTACATTTTTCTCTCTCATTGGACAAATGTTGATGACTGTCAGTCAGATTGATAGAATTTATGAGAACTTGACTTTAACCCTTTTCCTCATACCACAATTCTGCAGCAGACAACTTTGAACATATTTTGACTAAAAGATGACAAATTGTGAATTTGTGACAAAAAGGACAAATTGCTTGTTTTGAGCAATTTCTTCTGATGTCAATATGTTTTAAAAAGCTGTCTGCTGCAGAGGCATCAGAAAGCATCTATATGAGGGAAAGGGTTAATAAAAGTTAGTGACAATGAACAATTATTACTTTATAGTAACTTACTTAATGTTGTTTTCTAAGTGGGTCTTAAAAACAAGTTTTTCTTTTGACAATATTTTTCCATTCCTTCTATCATTTTCTTTTTAGATTAAAAATCACAAATAACCTAATCCAATCTTAAGGTAACAAGAGCGCCAAATGTCACAAAATACGCCAGTCCTGTTTTTTTGAGACCAAGTATAGTAGTAATTGGTTGTACGTCAGCCAAACTTAGAGAGCGGACACTGTTAGTACAGTTTTGGCCATATCGAGGGACATAATTGTGTAGTGACTAAGATAACGTTGTAAGTTATCAAACGTGACCAAGATATTCTGCCCATAAACATATTGTCTAAATTTGGTGATGATCGGATAAAGGCTTTACAAGTTATTTAGCTGACAAGACCAATTTTAGGTAATTTCTATAATTAAAGGGCAATAACTCTCTATCGACTGGAGCAATATGGCTAGTTATCGAACTTGTCCCAAGATATTACGCCAATACACATTCTGACCAAATTTGGTGATGATTGGACAAAAGCTCCTAAAGTAATTGAGCTGACTTGACCAATTTTAGGTAATTTCTATAATTAAAGAGGGATAACTCTCGATTGACTAAAGCGATATGGCTAGTTATCAAAATTATCTGAGATATTATGCCAATACACATTCTGACCAAATTTAGTAATGCTTCTAAAGTTATTGAGCTGACAAGACCAATTTTAGGTAATTTCTATAATTAAAGGGCGATAACTCTCAATTGACTTAAGTGATATGGTGAGTTATCGAACTTGTCCGAGTTATTATGCCAATGCACGTTCTGACTAAATTTGGTGATGATTGGACAAAGGCTCCTAATTTTATTGAGCTGACAAGACCAATTTTAGGTAATTTCTATAATTAAAGGGCAGTAACTCTCGATTGACTAAAGCGATATGGCTAGTTATCGAACTTGTCCGAGATATTAGCCCAATACACATACACATACACCCGCCCGTACGCCGCAGGTAAAACTATAATACGATCCGTTTTTTCAAAACGGGCGTATAAAAAGGTCTCTCGGAGCATACCAAGATTTGGAGTAAGCATAAACGAAAACCCTCTAATCAATATTCTTAATTTTCTTTCTTATTAAATAATTTCACATTGATTCACCAAACCATGCCTTGCAGAGCGACTGCCACCTTTTTGTCAAGAGTTAGCAGTGTCATGAAAAGAGAATCTGTAGTGTACATGATGATCTTTGTGTGAACAATGAAGGCTGAGCACAACCCAAACAGTGTATCAATTATTGATCTTATTCATAAAAAAAAGTTAATTTGATCCAGGTCTTAACACTTTCACAAAGGCAGAGATATTTTCATGCATCTGCAGCAGACGATCAACTTTTGAAATATTGTGGAAAAAGGCGAGATAATATTACTCAAAATGAACAATTTCACCTTTTGCAACAATGTTTCTAACAAATTTTTCAATTATCACACTTTCATTTATAAATAGAGATTTCACATATTTTTCCCTATGTATTTTTAAATTAGTCTGTAGCAGATATGTTGCATGGGGGAGAGGATGTAAGAGTTCAGAAAGATCCTTTTCATTTGACTGGAGTAAGCTATTTGAGGCAGACTCGAGGACTTAATAAAGCACTCAATGAAATGGCTGTGGGAGTATCCTGATAAACACTTCAATTTAACCCTGTAGCACAGCATTACCCCATTGAATTATTCTACGACTCTTTCATTTTAAAATCAAATGAAAGCAAGAGCAAATTAACCCTTTCCCACACAAAAAACGTCTGCAGCAGATGACTTTGAAAATATATATGCAAAATTATGGAAAACACTATAAGGGAACGTTTAATTATTGAAAAACGTAGAAAACATTGTGGCAAAAGATGAAAATTACTCATAATGAGCAATTTTTCCTTTTGCCACAATGTTATCAAAGGTCGTCTGCTTCAGAGGTGTCAGAAAGCATTGGTTAAGGAACATGTTTAACTATTTGTTCTGAGTGACAGAGAATACAGATAATATTTTGTATTGTTTTAAAACATTGCCACAGAGTCATTATGTTGAGAGGAAAACAGCTTAGTATTTTGAAGTTTAAAAATGTTTTCAATGAAGCCATTATAAATAAGTCTTAAGAAGCAAATGAACAAACATCATTAATCACAAGGGCGTTAAGAACATTTGTGTGTCACTGGCAAAAGTTGGATTATAGTGAGAAAATGGCCAGCCGAAAGAGATGCATGAAAGGGGATAAATCCAAATATATGCTTGAATTGTAGTGCTTGTGCTTAATTCGCACATCTGTAGATCATGAGCACAAACTATCTTACATACCAAGTTTGATACTCTGGCCAAGCAAGATGTGATACAACATAAAGAAAGTTGTAGATAACTGCAAATATATTAGCTTGCTAGAGTAACATTTTATTTGCACTGCAGGTCACAATTGCTTAGTAACCTATATATATATAACACCTAGTTTGAAATTGATACATTGGATATCAATTGAGAAATGGCTAAACAAGAGATATGTTCCTTGTATTGTTCCATTCTTCTGATCACAATGTTGAAGCATTGCTACTTTGAAGTGAATCAGTCGAGCTGAAACAAAGTTTTGGCCTTTATTATTAATAAATACAAAGCATGACAGAGAGACAGAGAGACAGGCGACAGAAAAAAGTTCAACTTTAAAGTGGTAAAAGTCTTGAAAGCAACTGACTATTTTATTTTCTTCATCTCCCAGTATGTTTTTCAAAAGATTCGTCTTGTTTTTAAGCAAAATACTGGGCAATGAGACCGGCCTGAGTACCATAAAGGGATAATGAGTTCATGTTACCCAAGGTTCATGGTTATTCTCACAAATCACAGCTGTCTTGACAGTAGTAATTGACTTTTATCATAAATAAAACAGCAGCTCACAGTCAAAGCAGGTCTACTCAAAATATAAACATATCCTCTCTCTCATATTGACAATGCATGCCATTAGACAACCACTGGTAAATAAATCATTTTCACCTTTTGCCACAATGTTTTAAACTTTTTTTAAGTAATTATGCCTTCATTTATAGAGATTTGTTGTGTTTTTGACTAAATGTTTACAAAGTCGGCTGCTGCAGATTTGTTGTATGTGAGAAAGAGTTAAATTTTCAACCCGCCCAAATGTTGGTTATTGAATAGCATGTCTCCTTTTAGAGAATGAATACTAAAAGCAGAGGCTAATCTTATTTATATAAATATAGTCTACAACATTCAAAACTAGAACTATCACTGAAGATGATAAATACCCCCTATACAGCACCTTGACCTACACCATAACTTAATAAGTAAAAGGGCCATAACTCTGTAAAATAACGTGCAATTGTAATATGCACATCTCCTCTTGGTATAGAAGCTTCATGTAAAATTTTATTGAATTCCACTGAGTGGTTTGTAAGAAATAGGCCGGACAAAATATGGCTTCCGATCGACAGACGGACAGACAGACAGACAGACAGACAGTCTGACACAGTGACTCCTATATACGCCATCTTCTTCGAAGGGGGTATATGGGGTATATTGAAGACTGTGATGAAATCAACAAAAAGGTTATCAGTTGCATTTTGTAGACTTTTGTGTGGAATAATGGATAAAGAAAGCCAGGAAATACATGATGTGATCAATTAGATGTAATGATATAACTAAAATACTGTTGAAAACTTAGTTAAACTTTTTCAACCAAGAAAATGAACAAGTCCCAGATTGATTGTAAGAAACACAGTACATGTATAATTTCATTTCTTGATCTTTTGCTGAAACAGGAAATAATTCAAGGAAAAAACACTTAAAACACTTCTGAAGAAGAATTTATCAAGATTGCTTTAGCTCTTCAGAGACACTTATTCCAATGGCAACAAGTTATTAATCTTATTTCTGTAGACATTGGCCACATTTGTATATACCAGACGTGTTAGTTATTTTGGAACTTAATGCATCTGCAGGAAGACTGACAGGCGAAGCTGTGAACCAGAATCTTCACCGTCTGAATATATGTTATATACATGTATATTTTAATTAACCTTTTCCGATTTGTAGACACATTTGATGCATCTGCAGCAGACAATTTGAAGATTTGTGGAAAAGGGTTACTGCATGTAATGCATCTTCTGCCAATATAACTACAAATGATGTTGGTGCAAGTGTAATTAAAACTTTAATTGTTACACAGACCTGTTATATTATAGGAAGCACTTTGACAACACTATAGGGAGTGGTGTTGTAAACTGTAGCAGTTCACATTGTTTAGATGAGGACTGTGAATACCTGACAAAAACCATTAATTTAATCTTTTTCAACAAACAACAAATCTGCAGCAGGTGACTATAAAACTATTTAATTTCATGAAATACGTTCAAAGTTGTCTGTTGCAGAATTGTCGTATGAGGGAAATGGTTAAGGTTCTTGAAACCTCATTACACAAACTTTGGATGGAAAACTAAAGTTTATGCCAAAGTTGTCAATTTTTGCATACTACAGCCATCAAGAAAGGGGCCCTATCATTGCATAACTGTTTTTCCAATAGAATATTGAGAATACAATCATATAGATAATTAATGTTCACATCTACCCCTATCTTCATTGAATGTCAAGGAAAGACATATAGTTCTTAACGGTTATTCCTAGATACAACAAATCTGCAGCAGTCGACTTTGAAAACATGCACTTAGTAAAAAATATAGAAATGAATGAAAGAAAAATTATTGAATAAAGTTGAAAACATCACAATATGTTCACAAGTTGTTTGCTGCAAAGGCATTAGAAAGCATCTGTTACGTATTGTGGGAAAGGTCTAAACTACTAAATTTAATTTTTTTTTTTTTCTTTTTATTTTAACTACTGTAAAATAGTATGAAGCAGGGATGTTAAATAAATGATCAAATGCTTTAAATTATTTTTTCATATTTTCACAACAAAAGATTTTGTTTTTGATGTTGGAAAATTATAGTACTATATAATTATTACAAGGGAAAAACTTACATAAAGATTGCTAAGCTAAAAGCTTTTATCATACGTATATAAGTCATTTAAAGCAAGCTTTTTATCATGCCTTCACAAGTCAATTAACTGATTACCTACAACAGTTACCATCAAAAGAAAAACTATCTGTAACAGCCCACAAAACAATTACTTAATATACCCTACAATACTCAATTTATTAACTGGAGAGTAGAGTCCCAGGACTTTATTCTGGTTTCTCCATTAATCAACAGTGAAAGATGTTTGGTAGGTTGCCAGCAGATTTATTCATCAAAGAATCCGCTTTTCAAGATTTCCAAGAGGCATACATAAGGAGAAGTAAACAGGAATCCCCTGTGGCCTAGTGTTTGAAACCAGGCATACCAGGTTTGATCCCCAGTCGCAGCGCAGTCATCATTGTGGAGTGCCCTTGTGCAAGGCACATTCCCTAGTCTAGTACTTTTCTTGCCGAGTGTGAGGGTAAACAACCCCAGAGATCTAACAATCATTATCATACGATATCCCTCTTACAACTTAATAAAACTCTATGTTGTGGGTATAATAAAAAGAATTGTTTCAGTTAAGCACCGTACAGTAACCTTCCCATCAGCAGATAACTTTTGATAACATATTGACAAAAGGATTTTAAGGTTCCTTTGGAGAACTCTCATCCATCAAAACCTGAACTTGAGGATATCTATATGCGACACATTAGGCTACACCAATAAAGCCTTAACCCTTTCCCTCATATAGACACTTTCTGACGCCTCTGCAGCAGACGGCTTTTTAAAAACATAGTGACAAAAGAAGAAATTGCACAAAACGTGCAATTTCTCCTTTTGCCACAATGTTTTCCACTTTTTGTCATAGGTTATCCATTCAACTATGGAGATTTTCTTTGTTTTGACAAAATAAGTTCAAAGTCGTCTGCTGCAGAATTGCCGTATGAGGGAAAGCCTTAAACGTGTCAAATTGTGAGGAAAAAACAACAAATAAAATTTGTACCCACTCATAATAACTGTCAGCCACATAATATAAGCTTGTGTGGTGTCTGCTATCTGTATTACATTCACTTTAAATTTTTCAGCCTCAATACTTCATTCAATACATTGAAATATGGCGCATAGAAACGGTCCAAAAGGTAAAACACAAACAGTAATGGCTCTTATCAGATCTGTCATAGTCAATATAAATATTACCCATTTACCCAACACAATTTCTTTTTTTTTTCTGCTTTGAAATTGAAACATTGTTGTTTTAAACATCATCTGTAATTCTTACAAAGGATAATTAAGTAATCTAAGATGCAGTTTTAGACAATAAGGTGAACCCTCCCTTTCCTAAAAACAACATCCAATCCTGATAGTCTAGTGATTAAGACATCCGCTTCATGGTCAAATGTTCAAATCCTATTGGGGTCTGTTCTGAACTTCTGATATGGCTGGTTAGTTATTAAGCCACCAACTAGTTAAACTAGAACTATCACTGAAGATGATAAATACCTCCCCCCCCAAAAAAACAACACCACAGCACATTGACCTACACCATAACTGAATAAGTAAAATGGCCATAACTCTGTAAAATAACATGCAATTGTAACCCCTTTAGGATATGCACATCTCCTCTTGGTTTAGATCTTCATGTAAAATTTTATTGAATTCCACCCAGTGGTTTGTAAGAAATAGGCCGGACATAATATGGCTTCCGACCGACCTACCGATAGGTAGTCCTATCAAACAGTACTCATTTTGACCTTTGACCATGACCTTGACCTTTGAGGTACAAGCCACCTCGTCATGGTGAACATGTGTGCCCAGTAACTTGAGAATCCTATGATGCATGGTTGAGATGAGGACCGGACAACGCAGTCCTATCAAACAGTACTCATTTTGACCTTTGACCTCTGAGTGTGACCTTGACCTTTGAGATACAAGCCACCTCATCATGGTGACCATGTGTGTCCAGTAACTTGAGAATCCTAAGATGCATGGTTGAGATGCAGGCCGTACAAGGTAGTCTTATCAAACAATTCTCAATTGACCTTTCACCCTTTAACCTCTGAGTGTAACCTTCACCTTTGAGGTACAAGCCACCTCATCATGGTGAACATGTGTGTCCAGTAACTTGAGAATCCTAAGATGCATGGTTGAGAAGCGGGCCAGACAAGGTAGTTCTATCAAACAGTACTCTTTTTGACGTTCGACCTCTAAGTGTGACCTTGACCTTTGAGGTACAGGCCTGGGTCTTGTGCGCGACACACCGCCTCATCATGGTGAACGTTTGTGCCAAGTTTCTTTGAAATCCTATGATGCATGTTTAAGATGCGGGCCGGACAAGGTTAGGTGGGACTGACAGACAGACGGAGGTAAAAGGGCCATAACTCTGTAAAATAAAATGCAATTGTAAGACCTTTAGGGTATGCACATCTCCTCTTGGTATAGAAGCTTCATGTAAAATTTGTTTTTTGGGGGTATAATAAGCCTGTCTGCCTAGTATCTGGCAAAAAGAAAGGACTCTGGAAGTTAATATGTGTTCCGGACCAAGGTGTCTTATAAGTCAGATATGGCTGCATATGACCCTTTCAATAGGGATGACACTAATTTAAATAAACAAATACTTTACTTTACTTTTACATTTACAGAAATACAGAAAATCTCCATAAATGGTGACCAGTAATTATTGATTAGGGTTGAAATCCATTTGACAAAAGAAGACATTACTCATCACGAGCATCTCCTTTCACCACAACGCTTTCTAACGTGGTCTGCTGCAGATCTGTCAAATGCATCTGCATGTGGAAACAGGTCAAAAAGTACATTTTCTAGTGATATCAAAACAAGAAGGCCTCTCATCCAAGGATTGAAAACACCCAGCAAACACATAAAACAAGAAGAGGTGCCACACAGACAAAAGTAACTGAATCAATGAGGAATTTGCTCCAGGATTTTGAGATTCCTCATACATCAAAACTCTTTTAACTCTGACATATATGAACAGAACTATACAACTGGTGTTATTATCAAAATAATAATTATATGATAGCTGCTTTTTGTATGCATTGAACGTGAATGCCTATTGAAACAATACAAACACAGTTTGATAATTAAATGTCTTGTTGATTTGCTTAAAATTTATGATTGTTAGCATTTTTCAAAGTAAAAAGACACAAAGGGCTCTTTGACATATTTTAATTACTTAAAAACATTTAAAATATCTATTTAGATGAATATTTGATGGAATCAAATAAGAAATTTGCACAGATTTTGTTTTTCTACAACTGCATTGAAATGATTTGAGAAACATTTGTAAAATCTGCAAAATGAGATTGATAAGTTTGATACAATGTTTTTAAATTAATCAGTTGCAGATTGTGTCAACTTCAGGCATCTGTATTGAGACACATGTTTACTCTCTCCCGACTTACAGACACATGCATCTGCAGCAGGCACATTTTGAAAACATTGTTGCATCATGCTGGATCATAAACTTGTGAATTTTAATCAAACATTTGTTTTACTACATGGAGTCCAATCGAGTCCCATCGCGGAAATGCAATCTCATGAATTCTCACGAAGTCACAGAGAGACCTACAAAATGTAAGTTATCCATTGATTTTTCATATCCCTTTCATTTTTAAAGAATTTCCATATTCATCTAAGATGCGTTCCGATTTGTTGCATCTAAAGAAAAAGGATTAACTTCGGAAGCATCAAGTTTTTCACAGAGAAAGTCTTGTTGGTAGGGTATGTAAGGGTTTGTAATAGACAGATATTTGTAATAATGTATGTGTTCTGTAATAAATATTCCACATTAATCTGATAGTTGCTCTAGATCTCTTATAGTTATGGAATGTTGTTAGTTGCTGTCAGAACCAGGGGAAAATATAATCAGCTTGTTAATGCTTTACCTCATATAGACACTTTCTGATGCCTCTGCAGCAGACAATTTTTGAAAACCTTGTGATAAAACGCGAAATTTCTCCTTTTGCCACAATGTTTTCAGCTTTATTTAGTAATTTAAAACCTTCTTATATAGCTCTAGATTTTCAATGTTTTTGCCTAGTCGATAATTTCAAAGTCGTTTGCTGCAGATTTGATAAAATGTGGGAAAGGGTTAATATTTAAGTTACTGAGTTCTGTCCTTGATGAATACAAGACTTGTGAAAACATTGTAGAAAAAGAAGAATGTGTTTATTATGAGAATATTTTTTATTTTTTTTCTCTCAATATTCTAAAAGTATGAAGAATTTCCATAAACTTTTCAGTGTTGCCTGTTGCGGATGTGTCAATGGTGTCTGTATCAGGTAAAGTGGGTTTTTAAGCTAATACTCAAACAACTTCCCTGTGACTATAGTTATGTAAGCATTATAAAATATAATTAAGTTCCAACATAATTTTTGCTGGAAATTATACAGACAATTACCTGACAGTAGGTGTAAGCAAAAATTTGTCTCAATCATTAAAAACATTAGCAGGTAATCCTTTGAGGTAGGAATGTATTACATTTTCTATTAGCCGATATCATCATTCACAAATATACTACGCTGATAACTAATATCAAATCATCTTAAATCAAGGAAGTAATCTTTTTTATCAAGTTTGAACAATCTTAAACCCTCAAGTTTTATTATTTATCTTACATTGCATCCCCAGACTCCAACCTCTAGAAACAGAAAAAGTAGAATTACAAGTTTGGGAAAATAAATCATTGCACAATTATGGCTTTGACTCTCTTTTCACTTCAGAACAGATGAAGACCATTATGACTATATAGTCTCTATCTTTTTTCCGTGACAAATCTGACATTTAAACTGATATAAAATTCATATGCAATCACCTTGACCTTTTGTTTGACCTTGAACAATTTGTCTGCAATGCTGTATAGGATTTCATGTAACTGCGACCTTGAATTAATATTTGTTGACCTCTGAACAATATCATACATACAAATTGCAGCAGACTACCTTAAAAACATCTTGGCAAAAATATGGAAAACATCTTTAAAAGAGTGTTATGAGTAGATGAGAATTTCTCCTTAAGCCACAATGTTTTTAATTCTCTTCAATAAATAAACTTTCGATTGTAGAGATTTTCCATTATTTTGCTGAATTGTTTCCAAAGTTTGAAGTATATGGGAAAGGGTTAATAAATTAACTGTAGCTTATCCAGTTTGCAAAAATTTATTAAAAGCTTTTAAAAGCTTCATAGTACAATACAGGAGTCAGACATGGCTCAATACCCAGTGCCCATTGTAAGCGTCGAGGATTTGAAACTTCCTTGTCTACTATTTGACCTTGACCATCCTGCTTTCACCATGCATGTACAGATTATTTTTTAGCCCTTTCCAACATGCCAAAAAGCTGCAGCAGATGGCCTTGAAAACATCTGGTCAAAAACATGCACAATTTATGCACAATTTCTATAAATGAAAACATTATTATTTGAAAGAGTTTAAAACATTGTGGCTAAAGGAGAAACGCAATTTCTTCTTTTGCCACTTATATATATAATGTTCTCAAAAGTTGTCTGCTGCATATTGTGTCAAAATGCGTCTGCATGTGGGAAAGGGTGAATCTGTTGGCTAATGGCAGGAAGCCTCTGTCAAACACCATGCAGTAACCATTATCTAACAGGAAACAATTCAGGTATCCTTTGCCTTTATTTTTTAGCACCATTCCTCCTTTTAACATCTTTGCTGACAACATTTAAAATACATGAAAGTGTTGATCATCACACAGAGCAAGGTTTTTTTTAAATTTATTTCATATCATCTAAGGGTGAAACACTCAGCAGATTAATCAATCACTTTAATCCATTTCCCTGTCAGAACAGCATTTTGATGCACTAATCTGCAGCAGAAGGCTTTGGCAAACAATTTGGTTAACTCTTCTTAATCTCTGGAAGGACACATTTAACGCATCTGCATCAGACAAAAATTGAAATCGTTATGGCAAAAGGAAATATTAGTCAGAATGAGCAATTTCTCCTTTTGCCATTATGATTTCATATCTGTTTGATTATTTTACTTTCATTTAAAGAGATTTTCCATAATTACTAAGCCTACTTGTTTTCCAAGTCATCTGCTGCTGATTTGACGTATGTGGGAAAGGATAAATAAGAATATTATTCATAATGTTATCAACTACACCATCCCTCAAATATTATCAACTTTGTTCATACTCAGGTTTCAGTTGTCAATTTTTATATTAATCTGGCATGTTACATGAAAACCGACCCTTATCCCTTTCCCACATACAGCAAATCTGCATCAGAAGACTTTGAAAGTATGTTGGCAAAAACCCAGACAATCTCTATAAATGAAGGTATAATTAATTCAACAAGAGCTGTCGGAGGACAGCGCGCTCGACTATATGCCGCTTATTCCCATAAAGCACTATTTCATTATATTGCACTTAAGTACTATTTTCCCTTTCTCTCATACAGCAATTCTGCAGACGACTTTGAACGTATTTTGTCAAAACATAGAAAATCTCCATAATTGAATGGATAACAAAATGTGGAAAACATTGTGGCAAAATTTTCTAAGTAATTCAAGGGCCATTACTCCATATTTGGGATACAATGGGGTTATCTAACCTAATTGTACGATGGTCCTTAACAAATGTGTGAAGTATGAAGTGATTTGAATTATGAAACTTTAACGTTGAGCTAAACGCAAATGTTAAAACTGACCGAGTCCAAAAATAGCAAATCCTTAAAAAAAGGTTTACCAAATGTTTGACATCATGCAAAACCCGTTTGATATGTTGAAGAATTATATTTGATAATGAATGATTACAAAAATGAAAGGAATGTAACCAAAAATTATGAATTTATCTAAAATTCTCAAAATCAAACAAAAATCATGTTATTTATTCCCAAAAAGTCACACTCAGCATCTTCAACATACAATGTGAAGAAAAGTATTATATGTAATTATATTCCAAATATGAAGCCCTAACAGAAGTACTTATTGAGAAAAATTAAAAAATTAAATGAAAATGCCAACTTGCCCTAAAACTTTAACCACCCAAAATCATATCTTTTGCCGCAAAAAGAAGGTCACACTCAGCATCTTCAGCATACAATATGAAGAAATGTATTAGATGTAATTATATTCCAAATATGAAAGCCCTAGCATAAGTACTTATTGAGAAAAAAAAATAATTTCCAACTTGACCTAAAACTTTAACCACCCAAAATCATGTTTTTTACCCTAAAAAGAAGGTCACACTCAGCATCTTCAGCATTTGATGTGAAGAAAGGTATAAGATGTAACTACATTCCAAATATTAAAGCCGTAGCACAAATACTTATTGAGAACAAGAAACCGCTGAAGACGGTAAGGCCGGATTGTCGGCAATTTGACCTTGAAAATTTACAAACCAAGGTCAAGGTCAAAGTAACCATAGAAATCAATAGAACTTGTTACTGGTTACCTTCCGGCAAAGTTTCAAGTTTGTAACCATTTCCAGTGCTGAGATTTTACCTCAACCTGAAACTTTAACCAAAATGTTGACGGACAGACAGACGGACATCGCCAATCTATAGACCGGAAGTAACCATAGAAATCAATAGAACTTGTTACTGGTTACCTTCAGGCAAAGTTTCAAGTTTGTAACCATTTCCAGTGCTGAGATTTTGCCTCAACCTGAAACTTTAACCAAAATGTTGACGGACAGACAGACGGACATCGCCAATTTATAGACCGGAAGTAACCATAGAAATCAATAGAACTTGTTACTGGTTACATTCAGGCAAAGTTTCAAGTTTGTAACCCTTTCCAGTGCTGAGATTTTGCCTCAACCTGAAACTTTAACCAAAATGTTGACAGACAGACGGACAGACAGACGGACATCGCCAATATATAGACCGGAATTGCTAGAGCAATCCGGCGAAAAATTAAAAAATTAAATGAAAATGCCAACTTGCCCTAAAACTTTAACCACCCAAAATCTAATCTTTTACCCCAAAAAGAAGGTCACACTCAGAATTTTCAGCATACAATATGAAGACAGGTATTAGATGTAATTATATTCCAGAAATAAAAGCCCTAGCATAAGTACTTATTGAGAAAAAAAAATAAAAAAAAAATTCCAACTTGCCCTAAAACTTTAACCACCCAAAATCACGTCTTTTACCCCAAAAAGAAGGTCACACTCAGAATTTTCAGCATACAATATGAAGACAGGTATTAGATGTAATTATATTCCAAATATAAAAGCCCTAGCATAAGTAATTATTGAGAAAAAAAAAATAAAAAAAAAAATTCCAACTTGCCCTAAAACTTTAACCACCGAAAATCATGTTTTTTACCCCAAAAAGAAGGTCACACTCAGTACATTCAATGTGAAGAAAGGTATAAGATGTAACTATATTTCAAATATTAAAGCCCTAGCACAAATACTTATGAATGAAAATGCCAACTTGCCCTAAAACTTTAACCGGACGCCGACGCCGACGCCGGGGCGAGTAGTAAAGCTCTCATATTCTTCGAATAGTCAAGCTAAAAATGGAGAAAACTGCTTGTTTTGAGACTGCATTCTGGAATTAATGACTTTGACCAGTAACTGACAATTTAATCCTTTCCCACTTGTATATGCATTCTAATGCCTCTGCAGCAGACGACTTTTGAAAACATTATGACAAAAGGAGAAATTGCTCAATACTAGCAATTCCTCCTTTAGCCTGCACACTATTTTCTACACTATTTTATAATTTAGCCGTCATTTATGGCAATTTTTCACATTTGTACCAATATGTTTTCAAAAGTCATCTGCTGCAGAATTGTTGTATGTCGGAAAGGGTTAAATATACAATGTTAGAGCCATTGCCAATAATTTCAAAATCAATTAGTGTACATTCTTACATTTGACAAAGCCTTTTTTCCCCTGTGCACTCTTTCACATTTTGGAGAGTCCAAAGTTAATGTATAACTCGTTCCCACCTGCAGACAGATCTTTGACACATACACAACAGATGAACGACTTTTGATAACAAGGGGGCACTTTTCACCTTTTGCCACAATGTCTTATTCCTTTTCTGTTGAAAAAAATTATAATAAATCGAGTTCCCCAACCTTAAATGTTACTAAAGCAGCATGCTGCAGATTTGTTATGTTGGAAGGGTCAAGGTCATAGGTAACTGTTTGGAGACTGGAAAAGCAGAAACAGCTGTAATCATTATTGGTAAATGTATGTTTTGCAACTAACAATGCCATTAACAGTTAAATATGTTTTGCCACTAACAATTTAAGCATTCTAATTTAATTGTTACAAAAAGCTTTGGATTTGATTAAATCAATCATCATATAAATATTTTCTCCCAATAAAGATGATAATCAAAATGCTTAAACCTATTAATATGATGCTACCAGACAGCTGTGATAATTCTGCAACAATGCCTCTACCTTTATCCCTTTCCCTCATATAGACGCTTTCTGACGCCTCTGCAGCAGACGCCTTTTTGAAAACATAGTGACAAAAGCAGAAATTGAACAAAACGTGCAATTTCTCCTTTTGCCACAATGTTTTCCACTTTTTGTCATAGGTTATCCATTCAATTATGGAGATTTTCTATTTTTTGACAAAATATGTTTAAAGTCGTCTGCTGCAGAATTGCCGTATGAGGGAAAGGGTTATACAAGAAAATGCATAACACTCACAAATTGCCAATGTTTCCCACATGGTATACAAATATACTAGCATCATTATAAGTTCTGAACATTTTTGCAGTCAAAGACTAATCTAATAATAAAAGTATTAAACTGGTGGCCATTGTAGATGATTGACCTTGAAAATGTTGTCTGATGCCTTTCGTTGGCAAACACATTAGAAGTCTTTATCTATTAAATTTAAAAGGAGCAGTTTCTCCTTTTCACAAATTAACGGTTTTCAACCCTGTATCAAAATTAATATCCTAATGTTCAGAAGGCCACAAAAACTCTTCAGATATTTTTAATTAAAGCGCATCACCCTCAAAATATTATATCAAATTGATCATCTAGGTGAACGACACACAATGTCACAGCCTTTCATTTTCCCACCATAGGCAAATTTCAATAGCAACAAGATTTTATAATCTCAGTTAAAAAGACAATCCCCGTAAGTTTGACACTAACAGTCCTAAGAAAAGCTTATTAATCAATTATTTTCATTATTTTTTATTATCTCGTTAAATTTCAAATTGCAGCCTATTATTCCTTCAAAAAGTTTAATCTTTTCCCTCATGCAAGTGCTTCAGCAGCAGACGATTTTCAAGAACAATTTCACCTTTCAACTCTTTTCAATTATAAGTACACTTATATTTTTTAGAGATTCTCCATATTTTTGTCTAAATGTTTGCAAAGTTGTCTGATGCAATTTCTTCTTTTTTCCACATTGTCTTCTACTACCGTGGAAGATGCACTAAAATGTGGGATAGAGTTTCAATACACAAGGGGGAAATGTCCAAAGGCCCATTTTTTTTAAAGACTCTTTTTTTACAGACAATTTTTTGTTCAATCCAACATTAATGGTCATCCCTGCCAATTAATGCCTGCTGGCTGTACTAACAAGCTCATAACACATGTTAACAATTATTCGCACTGGCACCTCCCAGGTCTGTTATAATCACCATTATTTATCAGTAATCTGAGAGCAAAACATAAACCAGGACACAGTACCAATATTCATCATGAGCTTTTGTCTATCACCCGCACCCACAACCAACAAATCAGCATCAGACACCTCTGAAAACATCTAGGTAAAAATAGAGAAAATGTCAAAAAATGAAAGTTTAATTATTGAATATTGATGAAAACTGATTGGGGAAAAACAGAAACATTATCTTAATTAGCAATTTCTCCTTTTGCCACATTGTTGCAAACATTGTCTGCTGGATATGCATCAATCTGCACATGATGGGAAAGGTTTAATTGATACCCCAGCTGTGTCAGTCGAACAGGGAACTTGTTGACTATCCATAATCCAATACAGCAAAATGAAATGAAGATTCAGCATTACAATAGCTGGGCTATACTTCTGGCTTTTGATCAGCAGTTACATCTATAGCTTTTCTTAATGTAGATTGACAGATGCATCAAAATTTGTCTGCATGAGGAAATAGGAAAAAACTGCTTATAATGTTTAGGATCTACTGGGTAGGGCCCTCATAATTTATAACACTAGGTCAGGTAGGAGGGGGCCTTACCTATAATAACATATCATTCTTTTATTGGAGTTTAACTTCCTTAACCCTTTCCCTCATATAGACGCTTTCTGACGCCTCTGCAGCAGACGGCTTTTTGAAAACATAGTGACAAAAGAAGAAATTGCACAGAACGTGCAATTTCTCCTTTTGCCACAATGTTTTCCACTTTTTGTCATAGGTTATGAATGGATAACCTATGTTTTGACAAAATACGTTCAAAGTCGTCTGATGCGGAATTGTCGTATGAGGGAAAGGGTTAACAATTAGTCTCAAGTATAACAGAATAATTATTAAAGCCAGAGTTATGCGACCGAAAAATGTTGAAAGCTTTCTGAATTATGAGGTAAGGTTAAAATTTTAAGACAATGCACTGAGACCGCCACGCCAAGGGTATCACAATAGCCAGACTTTTTTTCTTGAAATAACAGATTTAGCTAAATATCTCCAGTTGCTTCCATCAGGTAGGATCTTAAAACTATGTTTCTAATGTTCAGAATCTAGGAAGGTGATTCAGTTAAACCCTCCCTCATTATTTATAACACCAGGTCAGGTAGGAGGGGCCTTACCTATAATCACATATCATTGTTTTATTGGAGTTTTACTTCCTTACCAATTAGTCTGGGGCATTACAGAAGGGTGTAATTAACAGTAGATCTTTTACAGAGAACAGCCTAGTTGTTCAGTATGACAACAAGATAACATTAAATTGTGGTTAATCCTTTTCCACAAACTGACGCTTTCTGGCCTCTGCAGTGAGACGACTTAATCAAGAACATTGTTGCATCTCAGCAAAAATATAAAAAATATTTAATCTATTTTTGCTGAGATGCTTTCATAGTCATCAGCTGCAGATTTGTGTTATGTGGGAAAGGGTTAAACAAAAAGGTAATATGAGATGACATCTACAGCAGAAGACAGAGGCATTAACAGTCATCTGAATAATGAAAAGGTTTAATCCTTTCCCTCATATAGACGCTTTCTGACGCCTCTGTAGCAAACAGCTTTTTGAAAACATAGTGACAAAAGAAGAAACTGCTTAAAACGAGCAATTTCTCCTTTTGTCACTATGTTTTCCACTTTTAGTCACAGGTTATCCATTCAATTATAGAGATTTTCTATTTTCTGACAAAATATGTTCAAAGTCGTCTGCTGCAGAATTGTTGTATGTGGGAAAGGGTTAAAGGTTCTTTTGTTTTGGCACAGAGAAAATAAAGTAATAATATTTCTTAATTTGTAAACCACTAAATACCCAGACATACTAAAAACACAGTCCTCTCTTTCATGCCACAGTCTGTCTCATAAATTTGATACTTATCCAAGGTGGGTATGGACTTAACCCTTTCCCACCTACAACAAAGCTGCATAGAGGATTTTGTAGTCATCTAGACACAATATATGGTAAAATCATACATACAAGAAACATTAAAACAATGTGGTAATAGGAGAAATTGTTCATAAAGGAGCAATTCCTTCTTTTGCCACAATGTTTTCAAATACAGTTAGTGAAATCATGTAAAAAATGCCCCTGCACTTAAGAAAGGGTTAACAAATCAACACACAACTTTATAATTCATGATAGATCATTCAACATGATTAGAGAGTTACTGATACTTCATTGCAAAATCTAAAATCAAAAACCGATTTGACCTAAAAAAGACCAAGAAAATCATTGAAAAATGGACAAATATGATGTGAAAAAAGAACTTTCAGTTCATTACGATGGATGGCTTTCCACAATAATTCCATCAGCTCTAGTTTGTATTTTCTTTCTTCGAATCATAAACCCCATGTTGTAGGTATATTGTTGCAAGATAACTATTTTGAATACCACAACATAGGGTCTGGTTGGATAATAAGAGAGATATTGTATGGAAATTTGACCAGTTTACCTGTAACTAACTTTTTTTCTGAGTCTTTACAGAGTCGATATCAACAGTTTGATTTTGGTTTAAAAAGGGTGGGTGCTTAATCCTAGTTATGATTTATGTCTTGGTCTTACTGCCATCAAACAAAAGTAGGCTTAAAAGTTCATGCTTACAGAAAGAATTTCACAATTTCTCAACATTAACTTATGATCTCACTCTTTCATGTAAAGATCAAACAGAGTGTTCATCACAAATGTCTCAGAAGCATCTTAGAGAACAATGCAAAGTCAGCTTAAACTGTGTGAGTAAGCATATTAATCTGGTTCTACATTATTTATTCTTTGATTTTGTTACCCTCGCTGTGCAGAGTTAATTATTTGGTTCTACACTGCATGCTAGTGCCCTTTATACAGTTTGTTTTTGCAATAACAGACAAGGCCAGTTCTTGAATTTAAATAAGATGAAGAAACTCTACCAAACAATTTCTCAGGGCTAGATAAGGATGATTAAACAAGTCTTGCTTTCATGATATCTCTGTTAGCACTCATTTAAAAACCTTTGTTGACTTAGGGTACTCAATATAATTATTTTGAGAACCCACAGCAAAGATTTTGGAGGTCAAATAAGGATTTTACAATATGCAAATTGCCCCATATCTAAAGCACTGAATACTTATCAATAGGTTCAAACAAACTTAAAAAAATAGTTAAACAAGAAGCCCGAAGTGTTCTATATTAGGTAGTTTTGTCTGATGATCCAACATCAATTCGTTGGCCTTTTGTTGTCAGTAATTGCATTTTTCTTGGACATTAGGCACTCTCATTAATCATTTACACTTCTACTGGTCACTTTGGCTAAAATTTTCTCTGTTGGAAGAAACCATTAACAATTTAAACTGTTCCTTACTGAATGTATTTTAAAGAATAATAATCATGACTATGTACATGTACATACCCTATGTTGTAGTTAGTCCATTGAATCTCCTCAGTGAGATAGTACTATAAAGTATAATGTCATGTAGAGACAATCTAAAGACATGTCACATAAATGTTCAATTTTAATAGCAGACATTGAAAACAACAAGACAAAACAAGAGCACCGTGGTGAGAATGCCAACATGCTCATCTGGTCATTTTTTAATTCGCAAAATGGTAAATACTGAATAACTATTAAAGCCAGAGTTATGTGACTTGGCATAGACATGTGTATTATTCCTAGTAACATGTGTACCAAATTTCATTTAAAAATATAAAACAGTGTGTGCGTTATGAGGTAAGGTTAAAGTTTTGTGACAACACTGGATGCATGACGACGCCAAGGGTATCACTATAGCCTGACTGTTTTTCAAATGGAAAATGAAAGTAAAAAGGAGAAATTGTTCATTATGAACAATTTCTCCTTTTATCACAATGTTTTGTGAAGTTATCTACTGCAGATGCTTCAAAATGCATCTACACAAGGGAAAGAGTTAAAAAAAAACATTGAAAAACAACAACAAAATTTTGACCTTTACCTCTGGTACAAATATTTTCCAACATCACATGACATCCTTTCACACAAAACTGAATCCCTTTGGGGTTTGTAACACAGATCATTGTATGCTCTAACATGAGAGCCCTATCATGTGAAAACAGACCTTGGGAGCCCATTACCTCATATTCTATACATAGAGCATCTAATGCACAGAATAGAAAACCAAATCAATCAGTCTGTGAGTTTTCAACAGAGTAGAAAACATTGTAAAATTGCTCATAATGAGAAGTTATAAGCTTCAATTCCCACAATAATTTCAAAATATTTTTATAGCAAGTAATCATTTTAAAAGTGTGTTCTATAATGAAAGGGTTTTATCATATTCTGTCAGTTATTCCTAACAAAAAAAGGTCAAGAAGTTTCTTAGTTATTAGAAGTAATTCTTAAGCTGAATCTGCTTCTTCATCACAGGTTCATCTTTGCTATATTTTTGTGAACATTAAAAGGGAAATACCTTATAAGGCAATTCAGAAACACAGGAGTCTTTGAGCTGTCATTTTTGTTCATACAGACATTTTGGTGTGACATTGACTAAAATTGAACAGCATCAACAAAATGTTTGATGGGCGTATTTTTGTAACAACTTTTGTACAACATGTGTCAAATATCAGGACAGATTACAATACGTTCTATTGTGCTACTTAACAAATGTCATCATTATCACAAACAGAACATTGAACAAGGACATCCAAGCCTTCGCTGTAAATGTCAACAGCTCTTTAAATATTTTGAGTATGATGTGAAAAGTGTTTCTGGTTTCAATATAATACTGCATTTCTTTAGTCATTTTAAGTTTACGCTGGTCTTGCATCTTTGTAAATCGTTTCAACATGAATGAACATTATAAATTGCCCATTTTACCCTAAGGGACTATCTGTTGCAGGATTGAATGAATCATACTTTATTTAAATTCACAAGGTGATGCACCTTGAACATTCAACCCTTTCCCACATACAAGTTATCTGAAGCAGACGACTTTGAAAACATCTTGACAAAAAATATGGAAAATTTCAATCAATATATGTATAATTATTGAACTGAGTTGAAAACATTGTGGCAAAATCAGAAATTGCTCATTGTGAAAATATTTTCAACTTGGCAATTTTCTCTTTTTCAACATTTTCAAAAGTATTTTGCTGTGGAATCATCATGAGTCTTCATGGAGGAAAAGGCTAAGTAACTTGATTTAAGTTGAATCACTCCTCACACATTGAGGAATTTAACCCTTTTCCACATACAACAATTCTGCAGCAGACTACTTGAAATCAGTGACAAAAACCTGAAAGATTTCCATAAAAGATAGCTTTATTGTTAAATAAAGCTGAAAACTAAATTGTGGCCAAAGGAAAAATTGCTCATTATGAGAAATTTTACATATGGCCACAATGTTTTCAAAAGTCGTCTGCTGCAAATTTGTCAAAATGCGTCTCAGGTGGGAGAGGGTTAGCCCTTTTTCACATATAGACCCTTAATTTCTGATGCCTTTGCAGCCAATGACTTTTGAAAACATTTCTCCTTTTGCCACACTGTTTTTCAACTCTTTTCAATAATCAAACTTTCAATTGCAGAGGTTTACTTTCATTCTTTGGTTTTAAAAATCATCTGCTGCAGATTTCTTGTACGTGGGAAAGGGCTAAATTGCATACATGTGGGAAAAGGTTATTGCCATTCTTCCTGTAACATAATAAGTACTTTTTACCTGATACTGATTAATTACCTTTTACCAACAACTGCTTCATGTTCATCAACTCTTCCTCAAAAGCAGAATTCTTTGACTCATCTGATTCAGACAACTTATGAAAACATTGTTGTAAAAGGGGAAATTGCTCATGGTGAGCAATTTTCCCTTTTTTTGAGACAATACTTTTATTAATTATTATAGACGTTTTATTTTCTTGCATAAATAAGTTGTCTGCTGCATATTTCTTGTGTGTGGTTGATTGATTGGATTTAACGCTGTTTTCAACAATTTTTTAATCATATCACGGCCATTTCACCTACTCATGTGTTTCCTAGCTTTCTCACACCAGTACACCACACAACATAACTTTTCAAGCATCTGGTTGCTTTTCAACATAGACTATTAATTAGCCCATTGGTGAAAGTTGAATGACGAATGACACTTGTGTGTGGGAAACAACAGACAGTTTTGAAATATTTAATTAACCCTTTCCCTCGTACGACAATTCTGCAGCAGACGACTTTGAACATATTTTTTCAAAAAGTAGAAAATCTCTATAATTGAATGGATAACCTACGACTAAAAGTGGAAAACATTGTGGCAAAAGGAGAAATTGCACATTTTGTGCAATTTCTTCTTTTGTCACTATGTTTTCAAATAGCTGTCTGCTGCAGAGGCGTCAGAAAGCATCTATATGAGGGAAAGGGTTAATAATTCAATTATTGTGATTTAAGTTATTACCGTTTACCTCATACTGATTAGTTACTTTTTTCCTTCAATTGTTTCAGACTTTAGAAAGAGTCTATATAGTCAACAACATAATAATAACCACCCTATCCTGAAATTATTCACAATTATTTACATTTCTTACAAACATGTTTACAATATTTCTTATCTACAAAGGTGATAAAGGTATGAATAATTTTTATCATGCATGAAAATTGTTGGCTTCCTTCTCAACACTTTACTTCATTAAACTATTCTGTTTTTCTCTAATAAATGACTGAAGGTTTTTGATAACAAAGAAAATTCCACAATATAACCTTTAATTAACAGCCACAAAGTAAACGAACAGAAATATTTATGTCTGCTTGAATTATAAATCAGAAAACATGTACATGTATATCAATGTTTAAAATAATTTTCGTTTTGAAAGAGTAGTTAAAAACTATGCATGGAAAGGAAAGGGTTGATTTATTAACAGATCAGATCTGGTAAGATTATAAATGTCTATTTATAAATACATTAGGAAGCCAGCAAGCACCTAATACAATACAATAGTTTATTTGCGTAATATAAACTATTATCTGGCAATCAAGAACTTATTATTAACCCATTGTCTGAGAGTCTAATTGAATCGAAAATATCTTTAAATAAAATAACAAGAATAAATATTGACAATATCTTTGTATAATTTTTGAAAATGAGAAGAAAGCAGTGCATTAAAAGGAAAAATATTACTCAATACATGTATGACAAATTTCTCCTTTCCAACAACGCTTGCTGCTATTTGCTTCAGGCTCAAGGTCAAAGTTGGTTTTATTTTGGGAGTGGGTTAAGGTGTTTTGTATAATTAAATGCTTACTGATTGAACAGCATGATTTAATGGTAAACATATACACTTAATTAAATCATAGTATCTAGGCCCAATGTAACAATAAGAAATGTCAATAAACTGGTGAATTATCATGCTGGTCTGGTAGTTTCCGAGTTTCCTGGATAAATTTACTGATTTAGCCACTTACTTAATTAACCCTTTACAATTCACATCTGCACAACACATCTGCAAAATATGACTTTGAAAACCTGAGACAAAAATATAGAAAATCTCTTGAAAACATTATGGCAAAAGGCATCAAGAGCAATTTCTTCAGTTTGCAAGGTAAAAACCTAACTTTTTACCAGACAAGAACAAGCTTATATGAAAAGTTCAGAGGAAACTATAACAGGTGGAATTTAGGTGTAATATGTGAATTAATACAAATTTAAAAACATTTTTCTAGCTTTCCCATTTGTAGACACATTTTGACAAATCTGCAGTAGACGCCTTTTGAAAACATGGTGAAACAAGCGGCCCAAGAGAGCCAGTATCGCTCCACGGCCATTAGGCAAAAATTAAATTTCCAAACAGCCCCGCTCCCTGATGGCCATGTTTTTTGACCAATCAACATGGCTTGAAGGAATCTGAAAGAGGGTCAACCTAGGGATATTTCTACAAAATTATTTGAAAATCAGCCCAACACCTTCGGAGAAGAAGATTTTTAAGTTTTCACTATATCCATATGAGGTAAAATAGCCCCAACCCTGGCAGCCATAGTTTTCGACAAATCATTATGGCTTGAAGGAATCTGATAGAAAGTCACCCTAAGAAGATTTCTACAAAATCATTTGAAAATCGACCTGACACTTTTCGAGGAGAAGATCCTTTTTTCACTTTAGCCATATAAGGCAAAATAGCCCCACCCTCTGGCGGCCATGTTTTTCGACCAATCAACATGTCTTGAGAGAATCTGATAGAGGGTCACCAAAGGAACATTTCTACAAAATTATTTGAAAATTGGCCAAACACTTTTGCAGGAGAAGATTTTTTAAGTTTTCACTATGGCCATATAAGGCAAAATAGCGCCGCCCCCTTTCGGCCATGTTTTCGACCAATCAACTTGGCTTGAAGGAATCTGATAAAGAGTCACCCAAGGAACAATTCTACAAAATTATTTGAAAATTGGCCAAACACTTTCGGAGAAGAAGATTTTTTAAGTTTTCACTATAGCCATATAACGCAAAATAGCCCCGCCCCCTGGGGCCTTGTTTTCGTCCAATCAACTTGGCTTGAAGGAATCTGATAGAGGGTCACCCGAGGAACATTTCTAAAAAATTATTTGGAAAGCGGCCAGACACTTTCGGAGGAGAAGATTTTTTGAGTTTACACTATTTTTTTCTATCGGTTGCCATGGAAATCAGAATTTTGCATGGATCCAAAAAAATTGAAGGAATTCAGGAGAGTTCATTGAGAGGATGCTTCCTATCAAGTTTCATCCTAATTGGCGAAGTGGTTAGGGAGGAGAAGTATTTTGAAGCAAAAAGTTAACACACGCACGCACATTATACAGACAATTCGCCATGACATAAGCTTGACTGGCTTTGACTGGCTTTTCAGCCAGTGGAGTTAAAAAGTAGAAATTACTTATTATGAACTATTTCGTTTTTTACCACAATTTCTTCTACAATTTGCTGTTTGTAAATTATGTTTAATGGAAAAAGCTGCAATCATTTTCAGTAAAAGGTATAAAACACAGATTTGAAAACTTGTTGGCAACAAAGCAATTTCTCAACAAGAGCTTCTCTTAATTTTCCCCAAAAAATTTCAACAAGTCAATGTACAAAGGAACACATAATTATGTCTCCTTCCAAGTGGAAACCTGGCGGACAGACGTCAGAGAAAGAATCCACATGTGTTTCCTTGCCTTGGCAGGCGACGAAAGTGATCTCACTAGCTGTAGAGAATTCAAGCCAATATGCTTCTGGAAAAGGGTAGAAAACTCTCTGATAAGAGAACACAGGAAAGACTGTTCAATAAGAAAGCTAATAAAACGTTGTGACTTACTCATTATCATAGTCTATATCTAGACCCAGATCCAGACAGTCAATGGCGGGTGACACGCCCCTTGGTGGGGGTAGATCCAGAGGTGGTTCCACATATGGTTTGAAGACTTGAGGTTCAACATACGGTTCTACGAAAGATTCTAACTCATCCACAAACAGTTTAATCCTTTCTCCAGTTGGAGATTCAGCAGTTTGGAATATTTCGATTTCTTCCATTGAACTTGGTAATATTTTCATAATCTCTGTTTCCAGCCCCATTTGGTTTTATTGTTTTGTTTACAACACACTCCTAGTAAGGCATTCAAACGAGTGGTCATAATTTTTTCACACTTCTTGCGATGACATCTTTAGCACTTTATTTTAAACAACTCACATCCAATTTGTTTGAGAACTATTGCAAGTCTTTTCTCTTTGACATAAACGGTGTATTACTTTTGCTAATATTGAAAACGATTGAAGGAAAACATGATTGAAAATATTTTAATCCAACCTTTAACCCTATTCTTCATGTAGATGCTTTCTGACGCCTCTGAAGCAGACGACTTTTGAAAACATAGTGGCAAATGGATAAATTGCTCATAACGAGCAATTTCTCCAATTGTCACAATGATTTCAACTCTATTCAATAATCATACTATCATTTAAAGAGATTTTCTATATTTTAGACTTGATAATTTCAAAGTTGTCTGCTGCAGATTTATTGTATGTCACTGTGGGAAAGGGTTAATCAATTGACGCATAACTTTTAAACTTCACAGAATGACGGAGACATACCTACTCAATAAAGCGGAAACATGTACAATCTCTTACCAAAACAAGACACTGACTGAAGACAATGTATTTCCATGCGTTTCACAGATCACTTTGTATCATAGACCAATTATACAACGATGCATCAGAGTTTGACTGTGCAATTACAGAAGAAGATAATTTTTTAACAATGCAGCGTTTTCACCCTAAATCCACAAACCCAAGAGGAACCATACCATATATATTTAAAAAAAGCAACCTGCATTTACAAATGTAGAACTTTCCCCTGACTTAGCAGTGTTGAGCTATCAATATTCTCATCTCGGAGTTTTATAAATGTGATTATTGGCATATCCAAGCCACCAGGCTCCAAAGTGCAGCACTGTGTTCTGGATAAAGAGGGCTTAACCCTTTCCCTCATATAGACGCTTTCTGACACTTCTGCAGCAGACGGCTTTTTGAAAACATAGTGACAAAAGAAGAAATTGCACAAAACGTGCAATTTCGCCTTTTGCCACAATGTTTTCCACTTTTTGTCATAGGTTATCCATTCAATTATGGAGATTTTCTAATTGAATGGATAACCTATGTTTTGACAAAATACGTTCAAAGTCGTCTGCTGCAGAATTGTCGTATGAGGGAAAGGGTTAAGGAAGATGAAGGACTTTTTCAGTAATCTCTTAAATCAGTCAAAAAGAACTTCTAAGTTGTAGGTAATGATGTATAAATGATCTAACCAGAGGCAGCAGCTCTACATAAACATTTCCACATACAGGCGCTTTCTGATGCCTCTGCAGCAGACATTTTCATGATGAGCAATTTCCCCTTTTGCCACAATGTTTTCAACTCTCTTCAATAATTAAACTTGATCCATGTTTTTTCTACACCTTTTCAAAGTCGTCTGCTGCTCATTTGTTGTATTTGGCAAAGTATTAAACAGGTCTTCGGCAGACAATATCTCTCTGAGTAAGCATTTAACCCTTTACTCCATATAACAATTCTACAGCAGATGACTGAAAACAACTAGGTAAAAATATAGAACACTTAATTCTATAACTTAAAGCATAATTATTCAATTATAGTTAACCCTATCCCGCCTACAGATGTAATAGCAGCAGACGACATTTTAAAACATTGTGGCCAAAGGTGAAATTCATCAAGATGAGTAAAATCTCCTTTGGCCACAATGTTTTCAACTTTATTTAACAATTAAGCTATCTTTTATGGAAATTTTTCAGGTTTTCGTCAATATGTTTATAAAGTCGTCTGCTGCAGATTTGTTGTATGTGGGAAAGGGTTAAACAAAATCGTTGATAAAGGAGAAATTGCTCTTAATAATGAGCCATTTTCTCCTTTTGTTACAACTTTTCAAAAGTTGTCTGCACAACTTTTCAAAAGTTGTCTGCTGCAGATGCATAAAAGTGCCAATACAAATTGGTAAGGATTTAACCATATATGGGTGAGACTAAAAAGAATCATCTTGCTGAGCCTATCCTTTTGAGTACCTACAATAATAGGGTTGGGAGATATCATATCAGGAATTTCTCAACATGAATTACACTTCTTATCTAGAGCTCAGTGGGTACCGTCCAATCATTTGAAATATTCCACTTTAATACCGAGAGGTCGCCCATGGAAATCAATGGATTTCCCATGACATAACAATCGGCAGTAATTTGAAAGGCATGTAAAATTCATAGATATTCACAAAAACTGAGAGAATAATCGCTATAATTGTCATATGCTCTGTCAAATGGAAAAAGAAATTCTTAATGAGAATTTTGTCATTTGTCATCCTTGTTTCACTATATAACCCTTTCCCATATACAAACTCCTTTTAAATGAAAGTATAATAATTGAAAAGAGTTTAAAACATGGTGACAAAAACAGAAATCGCTCATTTTCAAAAAGCTGTCTGCTGCAGAGGCCTCCGAAAGCATCTATATCAGCGAAAGGTATAGTGGGTCTATTGTGCTTTAAGTAATGATATTTTTGGCATAACGCTTTCCCACATACAGCAAATCTGTAGCAGCCGACTTTGAAGATATATACTAAAGGGGAAAGGGTTAAGTTTTTTCGCACATTCCCACTCCCATGTGTATTTTGATGCGTTTGTAGCAGTTGACATTTAAAAACATTGTGAGAAATTACTAAAAATGACCATTATTTCTTCTTTTCATATTTTTGCATCTGTTTTCAAGGTTTTATGCTGCAAATTTGTCCAAATTGTTGTATGTGGGAAAAGGGTTAACATTATAAGATCAGTAAGAAATGTTAGTGTTACAATGGCTGTAAGTTCTTAATCTATCTAGAAACTTAATAACAAACCATTAATGACAATCAAGAAATTTATACTCTTTGTTCTTCTAATTTTAAAATTAGTAAAACATGTAAAAATATTTCAACTGCCTTGGTGGTGTGGTGGTAGAGTGTCTGCATCGGGTGCGGCAGGTCACAGGTTTGATCCCCAGCCAGGTCATACTAAAGACTTTAAGAATGGAAGTAATGGCTGCCTTCCTTGGTGCTAAGGGTTGCAGGGTTAACATTGCCTCTGACTGGGTGGTGTCAGGATATATGGACCAGTAGTACTGGTAACTTACCCAGGGAACGCAGTGATATATAACTGATTTTCTTTTTAAAAGCGACATTAAACGCCAATACAACTGTACCATTTAAATAACAGCACATCCCCTTATTAAATGTACATTATATTTTTATTCTAATCTGAGTTAGAAAATATTATTATTAATTTATTCAATGCCATGTTTTTGACGCAACTTCCTTTATATAAATCATGGATATTCGTTTCTCATGTTAAACAAAAATTCACACTAATTCAGACAAAGGTTTCTACTTTATCTGAAAACTCTATAACTTTAGGGAAGTAATTAATTCCATTTACAGATAAGAAAAAAAAGAAGTCCTTTGTTGCAAGAAAAAAAAGATCCTTTGTGTTAGAATATGTTTTTTTTTCCTTATACCACTCCAACTTGCAGACACATGCAAAGTTCTGCATCAGACAACGTTTGAAGAAAAGGAGAAATAACTCATTTCTCTTTTTGCCACCACAATATTTGTTTTCAATTTAACTCTTTTCGATAATTACATTTTCATTGATAGAGACTTTGCATGATGTTGCCTGCTGCTGATTTGTTGCATGATGTTGGAAAGGGTACAGATGATAGTTATAAATAAAGCAAGAACCTCACAATGTTGGCTATGAACAGAGAAACTGTTCATTCTTTTTTTAAAATCCATTCTCGAGGAAATATTCTATCTACAGAGGCTAAGACCGTTCCAATAGGTCTAGATAAGGAGGAGTAAATTCGTCTTTTACCAATAATATTTCTCTTATTTCCGAACCAAACTCAATCAGAGTTACTCACAACATAGGTTTTAACATTTGGGTCAAATAAAGATTTCAGAATATAAAATATGGATCTTATCAAGAGCTCTGAATACTGTTCATATATTTACATAGAAATGAACCTCTTTTGTTCTTTTAAAAGAAGAAAGCAAGGAGTAATAAAACTTCAAAGACAATGGTACTACGTAAGCTTTCTGATTGTTTTTCCACTCATATTTACAGAACTAATAGGATAAGTAAATAAGCATATCTAATACTTAATATTTTTTATACATTAAGCTCATTAACACATTCTAACATAATACTTTTTATAGACAGCTGAAGGAAAGGAAGCTTATTTTCCATGATTTACAAGCAACAGCTTCTTTCTCAACATTTCATTTGAATTGTAAGAGTGCCTTATCCCTTTCTGCTACACACAACAAATAACAAAACGGCAGCAAACAACTTTAAGATCATCTACTAGGCTATATTATAATCTCTATATTCGAAGGTACACTTATTGAAAAAAGTTGATAAAATTGTCACAATGTTTTCAAAAAGTAGTCTACTGCGTGGCTGTATGTGGTAAATGGTTAAATATAGCCAACTGTACTCGAAGGCCGAGACAAAGATGTGTTTTATGCCCTTTTTCTTGCAGTTTCTCCTGAATCTCAATAACCCTTTCCACATGCAGACCCATTTTAACACATCTGCAGCAGAAAACTTTTGAAAAAATTTAAGTCATAATGACCACTTTCTCCTTTTGCCACAATGTTTACAACATTTTTCCATTATTAAACTTTCATTTATAGAGGTGTATTCCAGGTTTTTGAATAGACATTTTCAAAGTCAGCTGCTCAGATTTGTTGTTTGAGGGTAAGGGATAATCCTAAAACCATCAGACCCCCAATGCATTCTATTGTGGGTTATAATAGACAGATCTGTGTGCATGTAAATTATTGTATCTGTATTATCAGTCACACATACAGAAAAATTGTCTACACCAGAGCTCTAGAAAAGGGGCGTTTTGCATGTTCTAAAATCTTTATTTTACCATATAACCCTATGATATGGGTACTCAAAATAATCGTCTCACTAAGACGATTCTTGTGAGTACCAACATCATAGAGTTTGGTTGGATAATAAGAGAGATTTTGTGGGGGAAAGAGCTGTATTCCCCTTCTTATCTGGATCTTTGCTATACAGAACAGTCAAATAGCATTGATGTTTTCCCAAAAAACACAATAACAATTCCAAACGCAACATCTCTGTAAATTCCAAATCATTTTCTTCACCCAGCTAGCAGTAAACAGTCTCATACAACACTATAACCATAGCAACACTTTTTATTAATCTAGACTTGGAGACATAAAGATTCTTATCAAACATGACAAGTGCAAGTTTGTTTAGTTTTCCCTCTTTCAATTACTAACTGTATTGTTTACCTCCAAGAATTAAAACCATATTTACAGGAAAACAATGCATTAGATGTTCTGATTGCTTAGATGTACCATTAGAACAGTTTCTGAAATATGCTTCATCTTAGTTTATTCTTGAATTTGTTTTATTGGGGTATTATGCCGTTTTCAATTTTATTTCAGTTATATCACGGCGACGATTCACTTAATCATGATCCCTGGGTAAATAAACCAGTACAAGGCTAGGAAAAGGGCACCAGTAATATGGTACTGTTATAAAACATTTGGGTATAACTTATAGATTTGAACATTAAGTGCTTTCAAAAGTTTCCAAATGACAAACAAATATTTAAATCAACTCTATGAAAAGAATTGAAAGCAAATTAAAAACCATAACTTAAAAGCCATTGATAATTGAGTAACACCATTATGGTATCTACAACATTTCACACAATATAACATGAACAATTCACAGTGCAATCATGAATTATATTAACTGAAGAATACACACAGGTAATTATCTCCGCATTTTGCACATGAAGCTAACAAGATCCCTTAGTCTAGCTACCATTCTAAGTGTTTCTGACTAAAATTATCTCAAAGTATTCCAGCATCCTCCCACCAGAGGCTATTTTCACATACTGTGCTAGGATAATACATTTCAACAGTTACCTATTGTATGTATAGGTATATCTAGAACATATACTGTTAGTCTGTAACATACTGTAGTATATGTGTACTACAACTATATTTACATGCAAAATTTCATGCTTCAGCATAATATCATTCCAACATAAAATTATGTCATATCTTCTGGAAACATACTTTAAAAACATCGTGGCAAAATATTGAAAAGCATTCAAAACATTGTGGCAAACGTAGAAAATGGTTATGGGTTAAATTCTAGACAAGAGAATAAAAAAGATCCTTTGATAAACATTTGCATCCACACCATCTGTGACTTAAATTGTCAAACAGTGCAGATACTCCTCATTAAATAACGGTAATAATTGAACTGCTTTTGTGCATTTGAAATTATTATATTATATTTTAAATGAACATCTTAAATTTTTTCAGTAAACAGGAAAGTTTATGGGAAAGTATAACTGCCACTTTCTGACCCCTCCGCAGCTGACCACTTTTGAAAATATTGTTGCACAAGGATATACTGCTCATTTAAAACCAGCAATTTCGCACTTTACCTTTCAACCACAATGCTTTCAACTTTATTCAACAACTGTTGTCCCATTTGTAGAATTTTCCCAAAGTCGTCTGCTCCGAGTGCTGCTGATTTGCTGTATGTGGGAATGCGTTAAAAGTAAAACTCTGGGCAACTTGATTAAAGACTTGGATATTTCCTATCAGCATCTTTGTGCACCTGTCCAAAAAGAACTCATGCACTGCAACCCATTTCAAGTTTGCTAAGTGAACATCAACGACCTTTGTTGGCATGTAAATCTTTATTTACATTTTACCCGAAATAAATGCGCTTCAACCCTTTCCCTCTTGTAGATGCAATTCAACACAGCAGACAACTTTTGAAAACTTGTTTACAAAACAAGAAGTTGCTGTAATTGTTCTTTCATTCATATTTTTGCCAAAATGTTATCAAATTAGTCTGCTGAAGATTTGTTGTATGTGGAAAAGGGTTAAAATATGATGCCAGTAAATAAGTACCAAATGAATGACTGAAGCTTCTGGTGAAATGGGTATAGGATGAATGGATTTATAAGCAAATTAATGAATGCTTGAATGTGTCTGTCTGGGCAGAATAAATCCCACAGAAATTATCAGAAAATGACCTTAACACTTTTTTTCTTTCTTTTTGTTCCTGCCTTTTTATGTATCAGTTTAACCCTTTCCCACCTGCAGATGCATTTTGACGCAATAGCAGCAGACGTCTTTTGAAAACATTGTGTCCAAAGGTGAAATTGCTCATAATGAGCAATTTCTCCTTTGGCTACAATGTTTTCAACTTTATTTAACAATTCAGCTATCTTTTATGTATTTTTTTCAGGTTTTTGTCACTATGTTTTCAAAGTTGTCTGCTGCAGCTTTGTCGTATGTTGGAAAGGGTTAAACATGAACTGCACAAGTTTGATTTTTGGGATAGGGGCGTTTCGCGCCTATCCCATACTTATGCTGCTTTCGAAAAGTCGGATTAAAGCTGCAACCACTGTCCACATGTGTATACCTACACCAGAATCGAGTTTTGATTGGTTATAATCTGCATATTCAACGATTTCATTGGTTCGACCGAATCACGAAAAACCATCCGCTTGCATTAATTAAATAGACAAAATAGTTCAAACGAGTGAAACACACTCTGAACTATGATTGACCTTAATGTCAGTGGTGTAAGGTAACGTCGACCGTGCTGTGACCCCATTAGTTTACATCAGTCGACTTACATAATAGAGAAATGTGCAAATCACTGTAAATAAAATTATTGAAAGGAGTGGAAACCATTGTGGCAAAAGTATAAATTGCCTACGATAAGCAATTTCTCCTTTTGTCACAATGTTTCCGATTGTCGTCTGCTGCACATGCGTCTGTAAGCGGGAAATGGTTACATCCTCCCCATGGAAGCGGAACCCTTTCCGTGATAATATAACAGTTCGAATATTGAAATATTGTTGAAAATGGAGCTATTGCTGACAATGAACAATTTCTCCTTTTCACACAATGCTTTCAAACACGTTTCAAATTAATTCTTTTCATATTTAAACGTTTTACTGTGGACATTCTTTTACTCTATCTCCTTTCTAGACACATTTTGAATAACATGCTAGAGATTAATGATAACGAGCAATTTCGCCTTACATCAAGAGGAAAAATATATAGTTTATACATAGCTTTGTGGAAAAAGAGGAAATGGGTCACGAATAACCATTCTGCAGCCGTCTGCTGCACATGCGTCAAAAAGCGACTTTAAACGGGAAAGGATTGAACCGTTTCCGTTATAGCTACTTAGTTACATACGAATGTTGAAGGTATATTTGCCTACGGAGCAACTGCTGACAATGAGCAATTCCTCCTTTCCAAACAATGCTTTGAAACATGAATCATTTTTTTTATATAACCTAGATAACGAAAATATTTGTCTACAGTTATTATTTTAACCTTTGTCCCTTTTAGACACATTTGACTAACCTTAACAGATAAATGATAATCAGCAAGTTTGTCTTTTTCCACAATGTTTTAATTACTATTCAAAATAATACTTTCAGGCTTAGTTAAATGTTGTTTGCTGTATATTTAGTCTACGTGGTCAATGGTAAGGACTTGTTATTACATAATCCGTCCAAAGAGAGAGGTCCTACTGTGTATACATGCCATGAAAGAATGGTACTAACGGTCTCACCGCTACTGGAGAATTGTTGGTAAAACAGGTCGCGTGTTGTGTTGAATATTCTCACGTGTCGCTGTATGTCGACCCAACTAGGATATAGGAATTAAATCTACAAATTAGAGATAAGATTTCAACACTGATTGATTGTGGTTTAACGCCGTTTTTAACATTTTCTACGTTATATCACGGCGGCCAGTTCATCTACAAATGTGTTTCCTTGTTTTCTCACACCAGTACTCCACACAACAATCTTCCCAACCAACTGGTTCTTTTTCACATAGACTTAGCCCATTTGTGAAAGACGAATGACGCATGTCGCATTGACTTATGTCAAACGTCGGAAAGAAAGTTGGCCGAAAATGTCAACATACACACGAGTTATAACCGCAAGGTCATTATTTAATTTATAATTGAGGCGCTTCTACCAATTTTGGAACTAAAATTATAATGTATATGCATTTGCGCTAATTGAAGATTCAACGTTCGGCAACGTGTAATCTAGTCCTAGACGTATCTGTTGACAAATAAACTAGTAATATAGTCTAAATAGGTTTTTGTAAATTAACCTTGTACGGTCCCATTTCGGAGATACAATTAATTTGCAAATACTTTACAAATACCATAATCTAAGCTTTCCTAAGCACAGACGTGTTTTGACGCATCGAACCAGTCTTCTGTAATCAATACTTTATAAGTTGTCTCTGTCTGTAAAGCTTGGAGGTATAATCCGGTGTCCGGCCGGCTGTCTGCCTGAATGTGCATTCGTCCGTCCTTCATGGATTGCATGTATTGGTCAAAACGTTGTTTCTGTATGGCAGATTTATTTGAAAGTGGTCACACTTATACCGTGTGATCAGGAGAACGGCAAAATACTAGGTACATAACTCTGGTCTGCTTATCTTAGTTATCTTCATTTTTCCTTATTTAGTTCAGCGATTGTCTCAATTAATTTCCATTGTATCCATTTCAAACTTGGTTTGTAGGTAACTTATGACCTACACATTTGCAGTGCACCATTACCATAACTTTAGCATGCTGCGTTTGGAGTGTGTATATTTTTGTCTTTCCATGTTCTCACTTATTATATGACTTTCGCATGCAACACATGCGTTCCGTGAAATGCCCTTGTTTCGTTAATGAGTGTTTCCCAAGCGTTGTACTTTGTCCAGAGCGACTGACTGTCTGTCCGTCTTTGTGTTCATCCATCCGTCCGTCTGTCCGTTACGGTTTGCATTAATGGGTCAAAACTTTGTTTCTGTTTCGCGGATCCATTTCAAAGTCGTCACACGTATACATTGGGATTAAGAGATCGATACAATATTTTGAACAAAAATCTGATCTGGTTTTTTTAGGTGTAAAACTCATTTTTCATTTCTTCGGTTATTGTCTCAATAGATGTCCAATGTATCAATTTAAGACGTGTTGTATAGGAAACTCAGAGCTACAGATGTGCAGTGCAAAAGAAACATAACTCTAGCATGCTTTCGATTGTCTTTCATTTATCAGCATGATTACAATATACATTGTGAATCTTTAGTGATTTCTGAACTGGAAATATTTTAATTAAGGGTTGCTGCTCAGTTTTTTGTCAATCTTTTTATTTTGTTTATACAAGAAAAGGGTCAAACTTTGATAAATTAGGTATTTGTATTGTATAGGCAGGCAATATGTGTGCTTCGCACATTTTTGGTTTGGTTTGTTTAAAGGTCATTGTTTCAACAATGTTTGTCTATAGTATCTATGCCATATATTTTCAACTTACATATGCCCCTATACCATCAGCGCTTTCATCGCTTTGATTTCTATAATGTTATAATCAAGTTTAGAATAAAGCATCACAGGTAATGGGGTTTATAGAAGATGCTTTTAGTTTGAAAGCTATATTTAGCTGCTTTCAACAATTTTGAAGTTATATCACGGTGTTTCGATGAAAAATCACAATTACTGCTACTTCTATGTAATAATCTTCATACCCATGATTCAGTCATAATAATATTCCCCTAGTCCAGAGTGCAAGAGAGAAGCAATGATTCTATTTTTCTAAATCTTTGAAGTCACCAAACCATCAGGGATTGCATGAGCCTGGCTCTCAAAGACAGTAACTCTTACAATGTCACCACAGAGTTGGACACACTTGTTATAACCCTTTCCCTCATATGACAATTCTGCAGCAGAAGACTCTGAACGTATTTTGTCAAACAATGGAAAATCTCTATAATTGAATGGATAACCTATGACTAAAAGTGGAAAACATTGTGACAAAAGGAGAAATTGCACGTTTTGTGCAATTTCTTCTTTTGTCACTATGTTTTCAAAAAGCTGTCTGCTGCAGAGGCGTCAGAAAGCGTCTATATGAGGGAAAGGGATAAACAGAACGGACATTTATCATACTATTGATAAATGAAAAACAAACTTTATGATGACATCTATGAGAGTAAAGAATAGTATGATGTAGGAACAGTTGGGAATGCTAATGTCATGAGCAATCAGATTTATTTTCAGGAAGGATCACATTACAAAGCTTAACCCTTTCCCTCATATAGACGCTTTCTGACGCCTCTGCAGCAGATGGCCTTTTGAAAACATAGTGACAAAAGAAGAAATTGCTCAAAACAAGCAATTTCTCCTTTTGACACAATGTTTTTCACTTTTAGTCATAGGTTATCCATTCAATTATAGGGATTTTCTATTTTTTGACAAAATATGTTCAAAGTCATCTGCTGCTGAAATGTCGTATGAGGGAAACGGTTAAGCCTTTCCCACATACTGAGACACTTTCTGATGCCTCTGCAGCAGACAACTTTGAAAATATGGTGACAAAAGGTGAAATCGCTTATCATGAGCAATTTCACCTTTTTTCATCATGTTTTCGACTTTATTCAATAATTGTTCTTTAATTTTTTGAAAGCGTTTCCATATTTTTGCACAGGCATTTTCAAAGTCGTCTGCTGCATATTTATTGTATTGTGGGAAAGGCTTGATAAAGCCATGTTACCCTTGTCCCAGATGATAAAACAGTTTGTTTACCCCACAATACATTGTAACATGTATCTTTCTTCAAGTCAACACCAAACCAAACTCTTTGTTGTTGAAGAGGACTAGATAAGATGAGTAAACTGGTATTTTTTCCAATATCTCTCTAGTGACACAACCAAACCCTATGTTGTATGTACTCAAAATAATTATCTCACTGACATGGTTACTTTGAATACCCCTCACATGGGGTTTGAGTGTCAAATAAGAACTCTGGAATGTGAAACAGGCACCTTATCTAAAGCTCTGTTGTGGGTACTCAATAGAATCTTCTTAGTGAGACATTTATATTGAGCAAATCCCAGCAAAGGGTTGGAGGGTCAAATAGTTAAAAGTTACAAGAGAAAGTTGATGCAAGGCATCAATGTCGCCGGAAAAGACTGCATTGATTTATTTATGTATTCTTGACTTTCCTTAGTCTAACTAACTATTTGGTTTTATTTACCCTCGCCATGCAGAATTAACTATTTTGTCTACTCAAACATTTGCTTATAAAGTTTATATAAATACCTATGCATTAGGGTATCTAGAAAAAATTAACGAAATGTGTACACATTTATCTTGGCTTAAATTTAATCTTGCTGTTGTTACTTATTTAAATAATAGTATTCATTCATATAATTTCAATGTTTGTCAATCTTATTCGAATCACAAGGTAAATATCCTGGTATTGCTTTAAAGGGAGGTAATTTTAAGAAAACAAAAGTCTTCAAAAGGAGAAATATATCAGCATTACCGTCTACAGTTTAAATTGTTCTAAGGTTTGTGGATTTAAAAATGTTCTTTTTTTCTTATTTCTACATGTACAACGAAATATTGCGGCTTCTCTTTGACGCTTTGCGTCAAACATTCGTCTTGTACTTGTCTAAAATAAAATAATATCACTCGCTTTTTCATATCGAAATGCGCATGCGCGAAAATCGATGTTAAAGGTCACGAAACTACACAACAGAATAGGGTCTATATTTAGCTTAGAAACAGTTCCTACTTTAGATATTCATGGATTAACATTATTAAATGAATTCTACACAAATCAAGACATCTCTTTGAACATGAAAACAACATTTAGTAAGTTAAAATTGCTATTAAAAGGAGAATCCGAAATTGACCTCAATGATGACACATAAGAGTCTGCATTAGGGGGTGTTGGTTCACGTCTTGAAGGGACCACTTTTGTCTTCGTAAATAAGACAAAAAACTTAAATGCGAGTGAAATAAAAAAAACTGCAAACATTAAAAAATCGGAATATTTATTTCATTTTAGATGTGTCATTTATTAGTGTTCGTAAACAACCACAATTGTAATATGTTCAAATCATCTAGATTTGTTTCTTTCTAATAATAAGCCGCCCTCCCATGTGATTTCCGAAAAGCTATTAAAAATAGAAGTCGCGGGCTTCTGCCCGGCGACTAATAAGCTTTATCTCTTGAAAATACGAGGACTAAAATAAATGTTGAAAGTCATAATTTTATACTCTGAAAAAAGCTGAAAATTATGACTTGAGAAATGTTAAGTTACCAAGTATAGCTTAGACTGATGCAGTTGTCAATAGATTACTTATATTTTTCAACGATAGCTGTTGCAGGACAGTTTAGTTCACGAGATGGAGGATAACAATGTTGTGCTCACAGACACAGATGCCAGCAACGCTACATGACAGGTACAATTTTGATAAAGAATAGTAAACATTGTGAGAGAAGGGGAAATTGGTTTTCTAATTAGCCACAATGTTTTTACAAGTCGTCTTCTGCAGAGGCATCAACATGTGAAAGGGTTAAAGTCAAGGGTACACTGCAGCCTTAGCGATGTCCAATGAAGGGGATGGGATAATGCCCGTCACATCGATAGCACAAAAGTGACATATAATTGTATGATTCACGTTCCGCAGACTCAATAACTGACCATAATTGGCGTGAAATGGAAAACTGGCCATCGGTCACTGATGACCAATTCAAATGCAGAATTCACACTTCTGTCTAAATCTTCTTCGAAAACCGTCTTAATCACTATGGTTTTTCTCTTCAGTTTAAACAAATTTATTTCTCATACATTTTACATAATATGAATCATCAAGAAATATATTTTTGTACCGATCATGAATTTTTGTACTGAATCAAAAAAGCAGCATTATTTACTTGGATTGTTGAGTTTGGATTTCCATATAACAAAATATCATATTCGTCTTTCAAAGTAGAATGATCGCAGGAACATCTGAGGATGTGTTAGTACTCATTAAAAACTTAATATCAATGATTAATCACAACAGCAGTCCAAATTTAATAAACACCCTTTTTATTAAGTTCTAGCGCATGTTGACATTTCAGTGAACTGTCCATTACATCCCCCAGGGAGAAATGGCCGGATGAATCATAGAATGAAAGAAATCATTTCATGTTTTCCTGGATCATTTGATATTAATAGGTTTAACCCTTAGTTGGTCTTCTCTTAGATCTTGTTTAAAAATCTTGAAGCCTAAAATCCAACTTGCAGAGGCATTTTATATTCCATATACAATGCCTAGATGTTTTCTGTTGTCTGCTGCAGATATGTTGCATGTGGGAAGGCGTTAACCCTTTCCCTTATATAGACGCTTTCTGACGCCTCTGCAGCAGACGGCTTTTTGAAAACATAGTGACAAAAGAAGAAATTGCACAAAACGTGCAATTTCTTCTTTTGCCACAATGTTTTCCTCATTTAGTCATACGTTATCCATTCAATTATGCAGATTTTCTATTTTTTGACAAAATACGTTCAAATTCGTCTGCTGCAGAATTGCTGTATGAGGGAAAGGGTTAAAACATTGTGTGAAAGAAGTAGAATTTTTTTTTATGGCGTTTAATGCTGCTTTAAACGATTCCATCAATAAGGATTAAAACATTGCGTGAAACAAGTAGGAATTTATATGGTGCATAATGCGGCTTTCAGCTTTTGCCACAATGTTTTCCACTTTAGGTTATCCATTCAATTAAGCAGCCAGTTGCTTGGGAAGATTGTTGTGTGGAGTACTGGTGTGAGAAAACTAGGAAATGCATGAGTAGGTGAACTGGCCGCCGTGATATAACTGAGAAATTGTTAAAAACGGCGTTAAACCCCAATCAATCAATCAATCAATCAATCCATTCAATTATAGAGATTTTCTATTTTTTGATAACATATGTTCAAAGTATCTGCTGCAGCATTGTCGTATGAGGGAAAGGGTTAATTCCATATAACACTAAACCCCAATGGAATGATATTCATATAGATAGCATAGTTTTTCCTGGTTGGGACAAATGCTTTGAATGACATGTATGGCATTAATACTTTGCCTATTCATAGGTTTGTAATATATATATCCACTGATACAGTTGTTTCGACTGTCAATGGCAACCACTTTTAAATTAGATTGATTTGGAGTTCACCCAGTTTTCAGCAGTTTTCCACCTTAATTCTTCTTTGTGGTTCTCCCTGCACAATAATTCATGAAGCAATTATTTATGGCAACTGGCTGTCCTCATGATTACATATTTTTGCCAATTTGTGTATCAGAAAAATTGTTGGTAAACCTGAACAACCCTTATTGAGTTGAATAACGTTTTCAAAAGTTTTTGTTTTTTTAGTTAAATCATGTTTGCCAGTTCACCTTACCATGTTTCCTGGCTTTCTTGCACCAGTACTCCAGACACGTTTATAGGCAATTTTCAATGGCTGCCATCCCGCGTAGACTATTTTTTAGCTAATTGATGGAAAATGAATGCATGTTGCTAGTCACAAGTACTTACATAACAATCATCAGAAAGAACTGATGGCCGTCAATCCCCTGGATTGTTAAGCCCTCATCTTTAACGACTGAGCTATCTCAACTTAACTCGCAACCCCTTGATTGTCAGCCTTTAGACTAGAGCTTTTTACCACATATGATCAATAGCGATGCCTCTGCAGCACACATAATTTGGAAAACATTGAGTAAAAAGGCAAAACTTGCTGTATTTAATAAATTTCTCCTTCTTTCAAGAACATTTTCAACTCTTATCTTCCATATTTCTTTTTAGCACACATTCTGATATTATGCAGTTTCCTCAGAAAGCTTTAAATCAGATGACTTAAACCTGTTTATAACTCATTTCAAGAAATAGTAGGTAAACATTCATTCATTCATATAGATAAACATTACTTTTGTATTGATGGTTTCAAAGTTGTCAGCTACAGACTTAATTGTGGTATGTGGGAAAGGGTTAAAAATGTCTCCAGATTCACATCACAGGTACAAGATCACTTACTTAAATTGAAAGCCTCAGAAATTGTAATTTTACTCTACTCAACATAATATCAATGCACCTTGAAAGAAATTAAAAACTTTTCTTAAATAAGAATATAATTTCAATTCACAAATGAACGAAATAATATGAGACAGCATTCAACAAATTTAAAAAATCAATACAAGAAATACACACTATGACACAAGAAAAACCATACATATTTGACAACAAAATTAGCCTATGATAGCGTTTAGTTTGAAAGAAAGACTAGGTACAATTTCTCTGACAAACAATTCTTTAAATTATCTTTTATCTCTTCAATGACTTTTCTTCTACAGATATAAAGTTTTCAAGTGAAAATCTGGACAGACAAGGTTGGTCAGACCAGACAGACCTGAAATCGTTCACACAACACTGGTTTTATGTTTCGAAATCAGGTGATTAGAACTCCTGATAATTTGAAATAATTTCATATCAGGTAACCCTAATCCGATTGACCTTATAAGTCCGAGTAAGTCCTTATTAACCCTTTCCCAAATACAATAAATCTGCAGCAGACAACTCTCAAATAATCAAAGAAAGATGTATAAAATCTATACAAATGAATATTGTAATCATTAATTTAAATATAGTTGAAAAAATTCATTATAGCAAAAGGAAAAATGCTCATCATAAGTAATTTCTCCTTTTTCCATAATGTTTATAAGTCTTCTGCTGCTCATATGTCAAAATGTCGTCAACAATTAGAAAAGGGTTAACTCTATTAAATTGATGATTAACCTTAAAAGGAAAAAAAAGAGATTGCAAGACAAAATGCCAAACTATTTCAATCTTGCTAAGCATTCAGAACTGACATTGCATCCCTTTTTATCTTCATTTTTCATCTAACATCTTGAATGTAGTAACTTCAAATTACTCAAATATGTGTGCAACAAAACATAATTGAAGAGTTCAATAAAACAGCTTTCATATTTAACTTTTTCCCACATAGAACAAATCTGCGGCAGGTGACTAATTGGAAACCACGAGATCGGTACAAGAAACAAGAGGCCCAAGAGGGCCAGTATCGCTCCACGGCCATAAGGCAAAAATAAAATCTCCAAACAGCCCTGCCCCGTGGTGGCTATTTTTTTTACCAACCACCATGGCTTAAAGGAATCTTGTAGAGTGTCACCAAAGGAATGTTTCTTCAAAATTATTTGAAAATATGCCTGACACTTTCGGAGGAGAAGATTTTTTAAGTTTTCACTATGGTCATATAAGTCAAAATAGCCCCGCTCTCTGGCGGCCATGTTTTTCGACCAATCAACATGGCTTGAAGGAATCTGATAGAGGGTCACCCAATGAACATTTCTACAAAATTATTTGAAAATCGGCTGAACACTTTCGGAGAAGAAGATGTTTTAAGTTTTCACTATAGCTATATAACGCAAAAAAGCCCCGCCCCCTGGCGGCCATGTTTTTCACCCAATCAACATTTCTTGAAGTAATCTAATTAAGGTTCACACAAGGAACATTTCTACAAAATTATTTGAAATTCGGCCTGACACTTTTGGAGGAGAAGATTTTTTAAGTTTGCTCTTTAGCCATATAGGCAAAATAGCCCCGCCCTGTGACGGCCATGTTTTTTTACCAATCAACATGGCTTGAAGGAATCTGATAGAGGGTCACCCACGGAACATTTCTACATAATTATTTGAAAATCTGCTGAACACTTTTTGAGAAGAAGATTATTTAAGTTTTCACTATAGCTATATAAGGCAAAAAAGCCCCGCCCCCTGGCGGCCATGTTTTTCGCCCAATCAAAATTTCTTGAAGGAATCTAATAAAGGGTCACCCAAGGAACATTTCTACAAAATTATTTGAAAATCGGCCTGACACTTTCGGAGAAGAGGATTTTTTAAGTTCTCACTATTTTTTTCTTTCGGAAACCAGAATTTTGAATGGATCAAAAAAAATTGAAGGAATTTAGTAGAGGACATTGAGAGGATGCTTCCCATGAAGTTTCAACCAAATTGGCCAAGTGGTTAGGGAGAAGAAGTCGTTTAAAGGAAAAAGTTAACGCACGCACGGACGCACGCACGCACGCACGGACGGACGCACGACGGACAATTCGCCATGACATAAGCTCGACTGGCTTTCAGCCAGTGGAGCTAAAAATAACAAGAGGGCCATGATGGCCCTGGAATCGCTGACCTGATTTTTTTTTTTCACTTTAGCTATATAAGCCCTGCCCCCTGGCAGCCATAGTTTCCGACCAATCAACATGGCTTGAAGGAATCTGAAAGTGGGTCACTTAAGGAACATTTCTACAAAATTATTTGAAAATCAGCCTTACACTTTCGGAGAAGAAGATTTTTTAATTTTTCACTATAGCCATATAATGCAAAATAGCCCCGCCCCCCTGGCGGACATGTTTTTCGACCAATCAACTTGGCTTGAAGGAATCTGATAGAGGGTCATCCAAGGAACATTTCTACAAAATTATTTGAAAATCTGCCAACCAGTTTGGGAGAAGAAGATTTTTTAAGTTTTCACTATAGCCATATTTATAAGGCAAAATAGCCCTGCCCACTGGCGGCCATGCTTTTCAACCAATCAACATGGCTTGAAGGAATCTGATAGTGGGTCACTTAAGGAACATTTCTACAAAATTATTTGAAAATCGGCCTGACACTTTCGGAGGAGAAGATTTTTTAAGTTTTCACTATAGCCATATAAGGCAAAATAACCCCGCCCTCTGGCGACCATGTTGTTCGACCAATCAACATGGCTTGAAGGAATCTGATAGAGGGTCATCCAAGGAACATTTCTACGAAATTATTTGAAAATAGGCCTGACACTTTCGGAGGAGAAGATTTTTTAAGTTTTCACTATAGCAATATAACGCAAAATAGCCCCGCTCTCCCTGGCGGCCATGTTTTTTGACCAATCAACATGGCTTGAAGGAATCTAATAGAGGGTCATCCAAGGAACAATTCTACAAAATTATTTAAAAATCTGCCAACCAGTTTGGGAGAAGAAGAATTTTGAAGTTTTTTTCATTTCGTTGCCATGGAAACCAGAATTCTTCATGGATCCCAAAAATTTGAAGGAAATCCGGTGTGGTCATTGAGAGGATGTTTTCTGTGAAGTTTCATCCCAATTGACCCCTGGTTACTTAGAAGAAGAAGTTGACGCACGACGCACGCCGGACAAAAGGCAATCACAATAACTCACCTTGAGCAAAGCTCAGGTGAGCTAAAAATGTATGTAGAACAAATTTAGATTAGAGTAGGAAACTTTCTGAGAAAAGAAGATATTGTTCATGATGAGCAATTCACTTTTTCTGATAGATTTTTATTTCAAATCACAAAAATTCATTAGCTGCTAAGGAGTTATAAATCCTCTCTGTATGAGGGGAAGGGTTCACAGCCTAGAAGTAACCAATATTCTTCTATTGCGGTTATTCAATTCAATGTATTATTACAGCCCTACAGGATTTAATTCCTTTTCAAACCTGTAAAATTAACTATTTTACTGCTCTGACCATGTATTATTAAATTAACTATTTTACTGCTCTGACCATGTATTATTCCCTTTCCGTCTTGCATTTGCAGACACATTTTTAAGCATGCCCGGCTGTAGCTTTTCCGGGTACTCTAACGAAAATCCCCGGAAAATCCCCAGAGTATTCGGACAACTTTCCAGGGATACTTTGGGATAATCTGACACTTTCCATGGAAATTCCATTACATTTAAGTGGAAAACCTGGAAATTCCATGGACAACCCGGAACGGTTCCATGGACACCCTTGAACGGTTCTGTGAACACCCTGGAATGATTCCGTGGACCCCGGAGTATTTGGACCATTTCCAGCATATCCGCATCTTAGCATTAAATTCCATGTTTTTTTCTATGGTTTTTCCATGGTTTCCGTGTATTTTCGGTGTATATTTGTATTTTCTGTTAAGAGTCCCTGGAAAAGCTACAGCCGGGCGAGCAATAGACAACAGTTACTATTAAATTGTTTTTGGCAAATGGCGAAATTGCTCATAATGATCAATTTCCGCTATTGCCATGTTTTCAATTCCATTCCATAATAACAATTCTGCTGCAGATTTGTGGTAAGTTGGAAAGGTTTAAACAAAAATCACATACAATTATTTTGGTGAGGTCTTAATCTTTAACTATATATATTAAACTTGTCCAGGGCTATTTCTGTCATGTATGCTTACTGCTGAATGTGATCAACTAATTTTACCGTCTTTATGTATTTGCATAATCATTAAATATTTACATTGTAATGCCAACCCCAGTAAACTCATTTTGCGGTCAGGACTAGCTGCTCATAGAAAAGGCCCAATGCCCACTACGGACTAAAGCCCCTATTGCCACAAGGTGAAATAACCCAATTGTGTCTTTTGTCAAATTAATATGAATTGAGGAAACTGAAAGGTCTGTCAATGGCAAAGGGATCCCTAAGTGTCACCCTGCCATATCAGTAAGCAACACAAAAATACAGAACCTTCAACAAAAAGAATAATTTCTTTACTCATTTTCACATTATCTCTTTCCCATAATGTATGCATTATGAAGCTGTGGACTCATTCTATGATGTTTTCAACTTGATTAGATAATCATTCAAGATTGCATTTGCATCATTTTGCATATATATATAATATATATTCTAAAAATCGCCTGCCACAGATTTGTTGTATGTGGGTAGGGGTTTAAGCAAGAATCTGAGGTTAAGCCTGGTGTACTTTAAGGGCATTTATATTATAATTCAATCACCAAAGATCTCTATATTTAAATCTATAAGATAAATATTAGGGATTGACACCTTGACACCATTCTGTACTCCCCCAAGTGTGTGTACATATTGTGCCATATATCATAAATATGAGAATCTATCAACTTTGAGATTTACACTCCACTCACTAATGTGACTTTAACCCTTTCCCACATACAAACAATCTGCAGCAGACGACTTTGAAAACATCCCTGGAGGCAAAACTATGTAAACTCTCTATAAATGAAACTGTAATTAATGAAAGGAGCTAAAAATGTTGAGGCAAAAGGAGAAATTGCTCATTATGAGCAAGTTCTTCTTTTGTCACAATATTTTCAAAAGTCACCTGCTGCAGATGCATCAGAATGTGCCAACAAGTGGGAAAGGGTTTAGTCATTCACTTTTGTCATTTTAACTTTAAATGTATTGCGGGAACTAGATATTGCTAAGAGCGTTAAATTTCTTTTTCAAACATTAAGTGATCATGTAATAAAATATTGCATAGATATTATACTATTGAAGCTTTTTAACGCTTTCAAATATATAACAAATCTGCAGCAGACAGCTTGGCACAAATATTATAAAATTCTAAAAATAAAAATATTATCATTTTCTGCCTTTGTGACATTATGTTTTCAAGAGCTGTCTGCTAAAGATGTGTCAAAAATAGTCATACCTTCCTTTAGGAAGATCTTCCATATTTTTGCCCCGATGTTTTCAAAGTTGTCTGCTGTGGATTTGTTGTATATTTGAAAGGGTTAAGATTTATACATCTTGCAATGAAAGTCTGAGAGGGACAAGTCATTATCACTGCTGATGGGACCATGAAATAACGGTTTAGAGATCAACCATCAGGCTTTCCATAAACCAATACTGATAACACAGAGATCAACCATCAGCATTGCCATGAACCAATAGTCCAATACTGATACCACATAGATCAACCATCAGGATTGCCGTGAACCAGTACTGATACCACAGATATCAACCACCAGGCTTGCCATGAACCAATACTGATAGCACAAACAGAGTTGTTAGATAATCTGTCAGCTTTGGCAAACTCATTTTACCTTCAGCGAACTCTGCCAATTTATCTTACATCTATCAATCTGACTTTGAAAGATGTTTTTTAAAACCTTTCAACATACAACAAATCTGCAGCAGATGACTTTCAATACATACCTGCAACAATATGGAATACCTCTAATATACAATATTTGAATAGAGTTGAAAACTTGTTGCAAATGGAGAAATTGCTCATTATTATGAGCAATTTCTCCATTTGTAACATTTATGTTTTCAAAAAGTGGTCTGCTGCAGAGGCATCAGAAAGCGTCAGTATGTGGGAAAAGGTTAAATTCCGAGCTGCTTGATTATCAGATCTTGCTTCATGTTAAAGGATACATGAAAAACATTTAATTAACTGGTTAGTAAACTATTCCTAAAACGATCCATTCCAATTTGGACAAATTGATGGCTCCATGCAAAAACGGTTGTAAGTACATCTCGTGAAAAGAAGAAGTCACACTGACTCTGCATGAAACCATTGAATTATTTCATTTTAAAGTCCTTATTCCTCAATCCAAACCTAAATTAAGGATTCTTATTAACATTAAATTTTCCTCAGCAAGACAATTAAACTGAATTTGAGGATGGTATCAATTTTAGCAACCACTGGCATTTCCCCCCACCCAGGACTGTGCCCCACCTATAATTAAAACTGACAGGTGCTGGCATGCCAACATAAGCATGCTGTTTGTCATGTTTTCAGATGATGAATTTGTATGACTGGAAAAACTCAAAACATTATACAAGCCTCACTGTAGTGTATTTGGGGAATATGTAGATAAAGATCAGTTTGTGAATCAATGCTTTCTTAATCCAATGTTAACTGTTTATCAGGAGTTTCTTGAAAGCTTCTTGAGAGTATTAAGTCACCAGCACCTTTGATTGCTGGTACCAATTTTGAGGATCAGACTCTGGCTTTATATAATGGCTCAACATCTTGATATTCCTAAAATTGGCTATGGATTCTTCCAAATGAATAACTGGACTTAAAGTCCATTCAAAAGATTCAGCATTGAATGTATTAAAAGAAAATACATGTATATCAATTTTCTCAAATTCTGAAACCCATTGTAATAGTCCATTACCAAACTTCAACAATACCAGTATACCAGTGTCACTTATGATGATCATCTAGTTGTAATTGGAACTGACAATACAGGATTAATGAAGATAAATTTAACTAGAACTCTCAGATATGGTAATTTAATCCTTTCCCTCGTACAGACGCTTTCTAATGCCTCTGCACTAAAAGTGGAAAATATTGTGGCAAAAGGAGAAATTGCTCGTTTTGAGCAATTTCTTCTTTCGTCACTATGTTTTCAAAAAGTCGTCTGCTGTAGAGGCGTCAGAAAGCGTCTATATAAGGGAAAGGGATAAAGGGTTGACAATTGAATGAATGAATGTATATTGTTTTATGGCGCATCGACAGCTAAGGTCATTTAGCTCTCAATTAAATTTAATTATTCATGATCCCTGGGTAAACGAACCAGTACTAGGCTAGAAAATGTGCCTTGACTCCACCATGACCGTAGTGCCGCGACTGGGGATCGAACCCGGGACACCCGGTTTCGAAATCCCCGACGCTAACCACTCGACCACAGCGGATTCCTGACAATTGAAGTTTACTCAACAATACAAGACATACTGACAGACATATCAACAGACTGACCAACGATGTCCTTCCAGTACATCCTGCATGTACACAAATTATTTGTGGGCGGTATATCGAGTTGACAGTCCATTATAATTGGAGTATTAAAACTTGATGAAAAGAAAAGGTGAGAAAACTTGGCCACAAAATCAATAGGTCTATTTACAAAGGAAACAAAACTAAATCAATAGACTAGATTACGCTGACCAATTAATAAAACACTTAACTTTATGTAACCATGAGCAATTTCACCTTTGGTCACAATGTTTTCAAAAGTCGTCTGCTGCTATTGCGTCAACGGTGGGAAATGGTTAAATCAAAGGGGCATTACTCTGAATCAACTCAATTGGTAGACAAGTTAAATATTTCTTGCAAAACTAGATTATTTGAAGTTTCAACTGACTTGCTTCAAAATTTTAGAAGTAGTTTGGGTTACCATTTTGTCACGTACAAAGACATGTGCTCAGAATGCCAGATTACATTTCTAGTATCACCTTGCAAATGGCAGGAAATTAACCCTTTCCCGTATACAACAAATTTGCAGCAGACAACTGAAAACGTATCCGTATAAATCTGGAAAATCTATTAAAATAAAAGTATATGAACAATTTGAATGAAGTTGAAAAAATTGTGGCAAAACGAGAAATTGCTCATTGTGAGCAATTGCTCCTTTTTGCCACATTATTTTTCGAAAGTTGTCTGTTGCAGATGTGTCAAAATGCGTCTATATGTGGGAAAGGGTTAACCCTTTCAGTGCTGGAACGTATTTTTGAAGCCTCTGCCCCCAGTATAGAGCCAGACCAACACATCCATCCCGACTCTGTCTGACTGGGCTCTATACTCCTGGCTGCCAAACTCATTAATTGTATCTTGATTTGTCCTAATGTTGACTTTTAACTATTAAAATCCAAAGATGAACAAGTCCATTTTAAAAATTCAGCCTTGAAAAGATAGAACATGGATGAACTGAATAATCCTTTCCCCTGGTAAAACAGACCCCAACCACATCCCTAATATTTAATTTTAGCCTTTCCCACCTGCAGACGTATTTTGATTCAATAATAGCAGACGACATTTGAAAACATGGTGGACAAAGGTGAATTTCCCCTTTGGCCATGATGTTTTCAACTATATTTATTAGCAATTAAGCTATCTTTTATGGACATTTTCCAGGTTTTTATAACCATGTTTTTAAAGTTGTCTGCTGTAGATTTGCTGTATGCGGGAAAGGGTTAAAGCATGTGTTTATCTATTAATAAAATAAGTACAAGTCAAACCTTGGAATTCAGAAGTTCAATATTCACATATTTTTCTTTTCACTTGTTTGATTTAGAGAAATCTCTTTCATAATTGAGATTCGTCTTAATATCAAAAAGAGGGTAAAAAACCAAACAACAACGCTATTCAATCAATTCTGTTCTGTTTACAGAATACTATTTTTGTCCAACAAAAACGATCCTGATTTGATCAATTATGTCCGAACCCAGACACAATTTACAAAAAGTCTGCCAGCTTATTTCCTCCTAAGAATGAATTCTACCAATAAAACAACTCTCACTGAACATCCAATAACCATATAAATCATAGTCTTCACTTAACAATCATGAAAAAACGAAAAAAAATAATCCTTTCCCAACTAACTTTATCATCCATACAACTTAAATATTCCAATATTTCCTGACATTGACTATTTCCCTCTATTACTCACATTTCTAACTACAATATCGTATGTCACTATTAACAATGCCAAGCATACACTGTTAAACAAGCTGTCTGCTTCGGAAAACCCACATTCACTATAACTGGGCGAGTCAAATATTTACATTGCAACTGTCCCAGAAACAACAAGTTATTAGACTTTCTGTTGTAGTCAATGACTCGTAGTAAGCACTGAGTCAGTTATGATGACATCTCTCCCACACAACATGATCAACACTTTTCCCCAGTGATTCCTGGGTTTTCCAGCTTATGAGTCTTATGAATACCTATTCAACAATGTTTTTCTGAGACTTTTGAATACTTTGAAGAAAAAAATGTACTAAATAACAGTTACATATTATGTACAATTGTACATGTATTTCAGTTATGACATTTCTAGACAATACTACTAGCTATTAATAACACTGTCCCATGTCAGCAGATATATCCAGACTAAAAAATAGAAAATTTCTTTAAATGAAAGGATAATATTTAACAGAGTTGAAACATTGTGGCAATTTTCATATCTTGTTTCATTTTCAAAAGTCTTTCTGCAGAGTGGTTAAAATGCATCTGCATGATGGTATTTATAATCCAATAATAAACAAACAAGTAGTCATATCCGCTAACTAACCACAAAAACAATTTATTTTTAAATATCACTTGAAACTCGATGCTTATCATTATCTTGTCTATTTCTTCTATGAAACCCCTTTTTACAACATGCAGACATATATTTGATGCATGACCAGCAGTAGACGAATCTTTTCAAAAATGTTTTCATCTATATTCAACAATAATTCTTTTCTTTTATATAGATTTCCAATGTTTTTCCCTAGTTGTCTGCTACAAATGTGTTGTATGTGGGAAAGGGAGAAGATACAGGGCATGTTAAAGGATAACCACCCCTCTATGTTTGAGACCAGTGATAACACAAACGAACCTGGCATTCATGTTCCTGCATATTTCAGTTTGATCAGGGTCTTCGTAGCTTACAATAATGTCAACAGTTTCTTATAACCCTTTACTTAACAACTTACAGACACATTTTGGCACTATGAATATGTAAACATGACATTTGAAATTGGATGCTATTGTTAGAATTTAAAGTAACACTGTGAATGTTAACATATTTTATTTCCTGTTACATGTATTTGATCCTGTCCATGGGAAAAGGTACAAGCTGGCATTTCGGAACAACAGTATAGGTGTAGATCAGCCTGTTCATCTGCCCAGTCTTATCAGACTACTGTGTGAACAGTGCAGATCTTGATCAGACAACAGATGCACATGTTGATCAATATCTACACCGACACAGTTCACAAAAGATGAATACTACCTTTTCCCAAAAACTGCCTCATTTAAACTTTTCCCCACAGACAAGTTTGTAGATACGACGAAACTGTACCAGAAAAATAACATATCAGGTAAAAACTTATTGAAGGTAACAAGTCTATAGAAATTTAACCCTTTCCATAATATAATTAACTTTGGAGGCCTCTGTAACAGACATTTTATTTTTCTAAAACATTGCTTAACAAGGAGGAGAACCTGTTCAAAACAAGTGTTATCTCCTTTAGCCCTAAATGTTTTCAACTTTAAATTATTTTCATGATTTTCTATAATGTTACAGGAAAGACTTTATCAAATGTTTTTAAAGCAGACAACACTTAAGATATAATATATCGTTAAACCCTTTCCCATATACAAGAAATCCACAGCAGCCGACCTTCAAAATATCTAGGCTAATTAAAACATGGCAAAAGCATAATTGTTGAATAGAGTTGAAAACATTGTGGCAAAAGGAGAAATTGCTTATATAACCTTTAACCCTTTCCCTCATATAGCTGCTTTCTGACGTCTCTGCAGCAGACAGCTTTTTGAAAACATAGTGACAAAAGAAGAAATTGCACAAAACGTGCAATTTCTCCTTTAATATGCCACAATGTTTTCCACTTTTTGTCATAGGTTATCCATTCAATTATGGAGATTTTCTATGTTTTGACAAAATACGGTCAAAGTCGTCTGCTGCAGAATTGTTGTATACATGTGGGAATGGGTTAACTGCACAATGTTTTCAAAAGTTGTCTGCTGTTGATGTGTGGGAACAGGATGAACAGTTATTGACAAGGTGTGTACCACTACCTAAAGGTTAAGTGGGTAATAAAGAAGAAGATATCTCACTTTATCTAATGTTTAAATTTATGATATGATTCCATAATTTATCACAGACAATGTTGTCTTAACTCTTTCCCCATACACAGACATCTTTGACGGATCTTAGTAACAAACATTGTGGCAAAAGGAAAGTTGCTCATCATGAGCAATTTCTCCTTTTCGCACACTGTTTTTAAAAGTCATCTGCTGCACTGCATGATGCTTCAAAATGTGTCTGAAAGTGGGATAGTGTTAATATGGTTGTAATTTGAAACATATTTTGCTGCATGAATAATTGGCCTCAAAATGGTGTCACACTCCCTTTTAGTTATCAAATTGTCTAATTTGAAGGAAAAAAACAGCAATAATGAATTCATATAAATGATGTGTTCTTGATCAGAAAGAAGGATTACAAAAAGGGTCATGTACATTCTTTGAATATCTCCCTTGTCTGATTTTCAAGGCAAATTAGGGTAATTAAAACCGAAATTCCGTTGGTCACATTGAACTCCTGGCTATTAGACAACTTAAAGAGCTTTAATTGACATTTATTGGTTAACTTCATTCCTCTTAAAGTTAAAATTCTAGCTCAGCGTAGATTTCTTTGAAATCAATGATATAGATATCCAACGCCATAGCACCGTTCAACACCTTTTACACATACAACAAATCTGTAGCAGACAACTTTGCAATCACCAAGGCAAAATGATGAAAAACAAGAAATTTCTATAAATGCAAGAAATCATTAAATAGAGTTGAAAACATTGTGGCAACAGGCATTTGTTTTTAATATCCTTCCAGTCGGAGCAAACCCTTTTGTCATCATTTCCTTTTATTTAAATGTACATGCTAGTCTTTAAAGATACATTCTACCCACATGCAGACGCATTTTGATGTGTTTGCAGCAGACGACTTTTGAACACATTATGCCACCATGTTTTTGTTTTTTTTCTCTATCTGATGACTGGGCTTTCATTTATATATATAGAGAGTATCCATATTTTCAAAGTTGTCTGCTTGGGATGTTGTTGTTTGTTTGAAAGGGTTAAAAAAGGGTTATTCTCGGGTTACTCCAATTTTTGTTCTGAAAGATAATATCTACAGGGTTTTAAAAAACAATTACTACCCACAATTCTGGGATGAGCTTCATGTTACAAACAGTTGAATAAGCGTGGCAGTCTTTTATAAAACACATAATTGTGTGCTGTTTGCATAAATTTCCAATCTGGCAGAAAAAACCCCGTGATAATGATTACTTCCTGGATCCTTTACTTCCATAGCTCTGCAGTAAAGCAAGTCCTATCTGTAATTGGGGTATTTAAAAAAAAAAGTGTAGGAAACGGAGAAATTAACGAGTTGACATAAGCTTCTAGCACGCTTATGTAAGTTATATGTGAACAGAACGATCTGGATCCAAGTGTTTCATAAATGCCAACTTGTACCCTTTTTCAAGGACGGGCTCATACGACAATTCTGCAGCAGACGACTTTGAACGTATTTTGTCAAAACATAGAAAATCTCCATAATAGTTGAATGGATAACCTATGACGAAAAGTGGAAAAGATTGTGTCAAAAGGAGAAATTGCACGTTTTGTGCAATTTCTTCTTTTGGCACTTTTTTTTCAAAAAAGCCGTCTGCTGCAGAGGCGTCCGAAAGCGTCTATACGAGGGAAAGGGTTAACTATGTAATGGGCTACATGCCACTATCTCCCCTTGATTTATAATAAAATGTTTCTGTAATTCAATTTCTGTCTTAATTGGATCAATAAACACTTGTATTTGATATGGACAGGCATGAAAAAGAGCCATGCCATACTTAACCCTTTCCCCTCATACAAAATATGACTTTAAGAATGCGTAGTATTTTGGCCCAAAAATAAGGATAATCTCTATTAATGTAAGTGTTTTTATTGAATAGAGTTGAAAACCTGTGGCAAAAGGAGATATTTGCTCAATTTGAGCAATTACTCCTTCTGCCATAATGATTTCACAAGTCATCTACCACTTTTATATTAACCCTTTCCCACATTCAACAAATCTGCAGCAAAAAAAACATGTTCAAAACAAGAAATATCTTTTCACTTTTCACTTTTTTCAACCTATATCCATACAGATATATTTTTTCAAAGTGATCTGCTGCATGTTTGCTTTATGTATGTGAGAAAGGGTTTATTGGATCAATACATATTTTAAAGCCTTCATTCAGCTAGGGTGCAACTACGCCATGTTACAGACTTAGTTACGTCTATATTGACAAAAGCCAATTATATGTAGTTATTACTATCAGCACCATCACTGAACTAAATTATGATATTGATTCAATTTATTTGTAGCCTCGTTTAAACCCTTTTACCCTTTCAAACATCAACAAATCTGTTAGGATCACTTTAAAAAAATCTAGGCAAAGTATATATATGGATAATCTCTTTAAAGAGAAAGTGTTATTTCATTGACTAGAAAACACTGTGCCAAACCTGCATATTGCTCCCTTTTCCACAATGTTCCAACTATATTGAATAATTGTGATTTCTTTTGTACTGCAGATATTTACCATATTTTGTTTGTGTCCATGCTCATTTTGAGCAATGACTCCTTCTGTCAAAATGTTTTCAAAAGTCGTCTGCAATATCTATTTTTGCCATAATGACACTCAAACTCTATTCCCATAAAGATACTCCTGTTAATATAGTTTTTCCATGATTTACCTAGACATTTTCAAAGTGGTAAACTAGAGATTTGGTGTAAGTGTGAATAGTTTTAAGTTAATAAACAACTAAATAAACATTTAAACAAATTGTTATGATTTATAGATATTTTAATTTTGTTAAAAAACATGTTTTGCCTATAAACAAACTCAATAATATATTAATTTTACATGATAGTGATGAAACAGACAACCTTTGAGATTTTTTGATGAACATGTTTCTGAAACATTTTTCCTCAATATTTTCAACACAAATTAAGAATAGGCCTCCAATTTCTATACAGTACAATCAATTTCTTATTATATTTTTTTTAAACAGACACTAACAATATATCATATCTCGGGTAAATGGTAAAGCAATACACATGAGTCTCTAACTACATTGAAAATAAATTTCTTTTTTCATATAACTTATTCATCAATATAATATATACCGGCATTCAATAAATTATACAGATTATTCTTCATGACACCACCAACTGTGCTGGTCTTAAGGTGTTCTCTAGATTAATCCTGCATAATGTGTTTTTAATGCCCGAGTTTGGATTGAAATTCGGTGAAATATCAACCCCTTCAATGACCCATCATCAAACTAATACATTTCAACTCTAAATAAAGATCAGTAAAGAGGTTAGGTTACCCTTTCCCCAGGAATTCAGTCAAAAATGTGGAAGATATTGATCAATAAATGAAAGGATAATTATTAAATAGAGTGGAAACAATGTGAGAAAAGAAGTTTGTTTCAAATTTATCATACAAGAAAGTCATTGCTAATGTCCAAAAATTGTACATAAAAAGAAAAATTTCTTCATTTTGCACCAATATATATCCAACAAATCTCTGCTGCAGATGCATCAAAAATCATCTAGATTATGGAAAAGCATTATTCTTTCCGTGGTTTGCTATTATGAGGGTTGTCTGCCTTATAAATATGTCTGAATGAAAAGGATTTAACATCTGAAAAATGGCTTATTTCGGGCAGTTTCTCCTTTCTCCTATTAATCCTTTCCTACATACATCTAGACAAAAAATGGGAATATTTCTATGACTGATAATTAAATTATTGAATATGGAGATGAAAACATTGTGACAACAGGATAAATTGCTCATTATGAGCAATTCCTCCTTTTGCCACAATGATTTCAAAAGTTGTCTTCTGCAGAGGCTTCAGAAAGCGTCTGTAGGTGAGAAAAGGTTAAAATAATGTTTTCAGAAATCAACTTCTGCAGCGGTATCAATGAAACGTTTAGTTATTTATCCTATGTAGATGTTTCATCTTTCTAGGCTATAAATCCAAAAGCAACTCAAAGTAAAAACCCATAAACAATATTTAAGACAGAAACATCCTCTGCAACTTCTCTTCTTTTAACAATATTTCCAGAATTTCAAAGCTCAAAAGTTGTTAGAAGTACCCTCCCTCGTTCTAACAGTTAAGGATAAATTGATCTGAATTTAGAGCAAGTAAATTAAACTTCAGACTTGTTCATTTATTAGGAAAATCAGTAAAGCCTTTAGACAAACAGATATATTGACTTTTTCTGAAAATTGATAATATACAAATTACAGTTTACAATACTCCATAACATATGCTTTCATCAGACATGACAAGTCAAGTATTAAAATAAACAGACCATCCAAGAACAATCAATTATCATTATTTATATTTCTGCATGATTCTGAAAGAATTAACGTAGAATTAGTGCTTAGAACTGAAAGAGGGGATGGAACTCTATTCAGAAATCATGAAATCAGAACTGCAAGTGTTGTGCTTCTTGCAGCAGACAACATTTTGAAACATTGTGGGAAAAAAGGACTTTCTACTGAAAATCCTATCTTTGTTTGTACAGAATATCAATATATTTTCATCAGATATGTTGTATCTTATAAAGAGTCTGTACAGCAAACAAAACAGTTAAATTATACATGTATATGTTTAATTTAATAATTAAATTAAAGTTTGGAAATTTACATGAACCTTGTTTTTATACACAACTCTTAATATGAGTAAATCATTGCATTTTTATTTTTTTAAGATTTCAGAAACAGTGAGCTAAAATATTAATTTCATTGTCAGGACACACAATTGGCATTGCATGGTCATCTGAGTAAGTCTTAAACAATATAACAAAAAAGAATACATCTAGTTATTATATATGGCCACACATTCACAAACAGTTCTTAATTCATTCTAAATCTAAATTTGATGAATATTTTAAATTTCAAAGTAACACAATTTATTGAGTGGCTTAACTGTAATGGTTTCGTCAGTCAGAAATTGTGTAACTGTGTGAAAAACAAGAGGGCCATGATGGCCCTAGATCGCTCACCTGAATTATGTCAAGACAATTATTCTGACAAAGATTCAAATGAAACCTCCAGTGTTAACCTTCATACAGACGTTTTTCAACGCCTCTACAGCAGATGACTTTTGAAAACATTGTGACAAAAAAAGAAATTGCTCATCATGAGCAATTTCTGCTTTTGCCACAATTTGTTAGCTATATTAAATAATTGTTCTTACCGGTACATCTAGAGGTTCAATTTATTTGCCCTGATATTTTCGAAGTTGTCTGCTATAATTAGTTGTATGTGGGAAAGGATTAACAAAATTTTCCTACATTTGGCCTAGTAACCTAATATGACCAATACTCGAACATGGACTAGATATTATCAAGACATACATTCTTACAAAGTTTTAACTTGCTCAATGTCAAAATGAGGCCTCCGGAGTTTTAACCCTTTTTTCCTTTGATTTGGCCTAGTGACCTAGTTTTTAACCCAATATGACCCATATTCAAACTTGTCCTAGATATCATTAAGACAAACATTCTGATTTGCTTTCAATTTGACCTAGTGACCTACTACTTAAACTACATATCATCAAGAAAAACATTCTGATAAAATTTCAACATGCTCAAGTTAAAAATGAGGCTTCCAGAGTGTTAACAAGATTTTCCTTCAATTTGGCTTAGTGACCTAGTTCCTGACCCAATATATCATACAGACAAAATTAATATTCTGACAGAATTTCAAGCTGCTGAAGCAAAAAATGTGGCCTAAAGAGAGTTAACAAGATGTTCCTTCAATTTGGCCTAGTGACCTAGTTTTTGACCTGGCATGACCCATATCCAAACTTGACTTAGATATCATCAAGATGAACATTCTGACCAAATTGTAAGAGTTGAAGCAAACAATGCAGCTTCTACAGTCCTAACAAGATTTTCCTTTAATTTGGCCTAGTGACCTAGTTTTTGAACAGATATGACTTGACATACATATCATCAAGACAAACATTCTGATAAAGTTTCAACATGCTCAAGTTAAAAATGCGGCCTCCAGTTTTTGACCTCATTTGGCCCAGTTTCGAATTTGTCCAAGATTTGATGGATTTAATGTTAACAAGGCAATTGTTGATAAGGGACGACGGCCGGAAGCCGGAAAAATGTGATCACAATAGCTCACCTTGAGCACTTAGTGCCCAGGCGAGCTAAAAAGGTCAGACACGGACATACTTTAACCCTTTCCCACTTGTAAACACTTTTTGATGTACATAGACATACACAGCAGACCAATCCTGAAAACATTGTCGTAAATGAAGAAGTATCTCATAATGAACCATTTCTCCTTTTGTCAAAATGTTTTCAACTCTATTTCATCTATAGTTAATTTCCATATATAGATGTTTTCATGTTACAGATTTGTTGTATGTGAGAAAAGGCGGGTCATTTATAATTCAATTTAGCACTAGGATTAATTATTTTCCAATTATTATGATCAGGACAGGTGTGTAACTTTATATTGAGTTAACCCTTTCCCTCATACGACATTTCTGCAGCAGACGACTTTTAACACTATTGACAGTGAAATGTTAACTGCAAGCTACCATATTGTATCAATCCTGTTTAAACCCAGTGCATAGAACATGGTAAATATCTCTCAAACTCTGACAAAAATATTTAATTATGTATATAAATGAGACTTACCTGAGCAAATAAACAGCTCTTTCAATATCAGTGAGGTGTTCATCTACAGTTAGCTGTTCAAGCTCCTCATAAGACTACAAGTAGAGATTAATAAAACTAAAAATCCATCTACAAGTAAAAACGTCAAAGATTACTATGACATTCCCACTTAACAGGTCCAAATATCTTACAGGCATATGCTTCCTGACATGTGTCAAATGTAAACATGTATATGGTAGTGTCCATAGCCATTCCCCAGAAGTATTCAGAGTATACATGAAAGCTTGCATTAACAATAAAGACCCTTTATGAAATGCAAAATCAGGCAGATCAGGGTTTTGTCAAATTCTCTTAATTTCTCCATTCTTAGTACATTTCGATTCATTAGAAGTTAAGAAATGGGATTGAAAGAGAACAATCAATGGTACTTGTATAAATATAGATTAAACTTTATAAAAGGCAAAGATAATAAACCATCAACGATGAAATAGAGGCAGGTGATTCAAGGAAGCACTACTACACAACCCTTCCCTTATATGTGACGGGAGTGTAATATGGGTTATTATTGAATGACTCCAATATTTGACAGAAAATGATTGTGAATCTATATTCAGGGAGAGTATAACTAGATTAAAAATGAAAAAGATTTAGGTCATAAATGTGAATGAAGCCAAAGTCTAATTTGCATATCAATTGACAAATCTTAATACAGAAGACATGCATTCTGTCAAACATTATGCAGCTTGAAAATGAGTTACTTAGAGGTAAGATTATACTTCGGAAATGTCTGAAGAAAAATGCTATAACTCGAAAACTGGAAGTATAATTTTTGGCCCTGACTTGGTCCCAACCAGTTTCATTTTGTGTGTGTATGTGAACAATATGAATTGTGAAGAACTAACTGAGTAGTTTCATAAGGTCAACAGATTCAATTCAAATTAAGTAGCACTTGGCCTGAAGAATGAGAATATAGTATAATGATAATATATTATACACTATGTATGCAAAACACTTCCATGAACCTGCTACAAGTAAACCAAGTGATGTTAACGTTATCCTTTACCACTATATGACATAATAGAAACATAACAAGTTTTTATATATCTTCAAAGCTTCAAATCAGGGACATTTTCATGTACTAAAATCCTTATTTGATATTCAAACTAATCATCTCACTGAGACAATTCTTTTGAGTCTCCACAACATAGGGTTTGGTTGAGTAATACGAGAGATATTTTGGGACAAAGACCAGTATACTCCTCCTTATCTAGTCCCCTGTATTTTATAATAATTATAATAGTGATTAAGGACTTAGGTCCATAACAATCATAATCTACTAGGTTGGTAATATTTCATTTCAGTTTTTGTTCGTTAAGTTAAAACACCAGGGTAAAACTTGGAAAATTTGTGTATTTATGTCATTGATAAATAAAGAGATTCTTAAAAAACTATCTCAACATAGTTATTGCTGTATCAAAAGTCTACAAATATCTATCAATATTAATTCAGGAATTAATTATCATTTTTCTTTATTTCATCATTAGTTGGCATCAAAAGCTTTCCAAGGATTTGTTGCAATTTTAAATTATAATCAAAACCTCATGTCTTATTCCCATTTTCAAAGAAATATATGCCTACCACTAAAAGTCTTAAAAAGTGTAGACAATAAATAAGTTTAGTTCATAATTGTACCATCATTATACGGGTAAACAAATTGATGGCGAAGCCGGCGATGTTTCTCGTCAATAGGTAATGTGTATGAACTGTGCAAAACTTTGCTATACCATCTTTCCAAAAATTGTGTCCAGAGTGGATTTTTCAATGCAGTCACGATTCTGCTACGTTTGCTTGGATGCAAAGTAAATATCGAAACAAAAAAAACTTCTAGAGGAAATATTTAAATATGATAATACGTACTCGAAAAGGGAACGAGCACAAGTAATTTTATGTGTGATCATTTCCGTTTAATAACACTCGTCGTCTATTTCTAAACAAGTTCAAATAAAAACTCATAAGGGTTTTTTGACTTTCCGGAAGTTACAAATCAAAATTCCTGTAATACGACGTCATTCTATTAGCGCAATGCAAATGATGAATAAATAACCAAAAGAAAAATGACAGAAATGATAGGAAGGGTTAGTTTGACTTGTCACAAAATTAATGTAGTTCCGTAAATTATGGAATCGTTACATTTGAAGCACTTTATGAAGGGCAAGTTGATTATTAGTTGTACCTGTCATCATAAATTCATGGATTTAAAATGTTGGCCATATTTTAAAGTTAAATATAAGCTTAACCTGATGATTTTTATTTTATTTGCTTAGGTCGGTAGGACTCGTAATTGACGTAAATAACTGATTGTGCTGCAAGCAGGGGCTAACTGCAGTTCATGCGGAATTATTTACCGATCCCCAAAGTTTACACGAAATAGGTAGCACCTATACTCATATTATTCATTCATAAAGAAAGAATTATGTTAAGTAAATATTCGGTCTCTTTATAATGTAATTATCAGTGTTGCAATAACTATACTAGCTGCAATCAATAAACCTTATAAATCATGCAGTATCATTTGTGCAGCTTTATTGTCCAGCTGAGGCCCCTAATGAGGGAAACTATACTTGTGACATAATTTGTTTTATATCAAACTATGTCTATTCTTTACTAATCTGACATCAAATTTCACCAAACATGTTCATCCAATTTGAAGATGTGTAGTTAAATGTTTACCATAGAAAATAAAATAAACGGATTTATACCTTTAATGCCTTGGTGACAGTCCTTTCAATGGTAAGCTCCTTTAGGTCATCTGCCAGCGACGTGGTGGCATCTTTAACATCCATTTTGTAATTCACCCTCGCATTATCACTTATTTATTCCAGTTGTCATATCTATTTAACTTACAGTAAATGACAAGTATCCAACAGTTTATAACGACGCTACAAATAAACTGCGAAAATTGTTAGCTTCACTTGACAACACAGGCGGCCATGATGCTCCAGGTAGTGATCTCGCGCAGGTACGCTATCTCGCGTTATTTCCAATGTATACAAAAAATCAAAGTACTGCAACTGACTTAATTTATTAATAGATCAGATTAGAGTATGTTTAAAACTTGCCTAAGAGTTCAGTTGGTAGATGAGAATGAAAGGTTTTTCTTTTAAAATGCAGTTGTGGTTATGTTGTTCGTTGATGAGTTTCTAAATAAGTTTCAGACATAAAACTTTAAAAAGAAAAACTGTTATTTAGTAACATTTTGGTATTTTAACTTTTTTCCAACTTAATAAATAATATATTATCTAATGTACATTACAAGAAATAAATAAAGCGGAACATTTTGAAACAAATTACTTTCTTTTGTTATCTCATATTTATATTTAGCCTTTTTAAAATAGTTATTCGAATAACCTGTACATCAACTGTGTCTAGCGCGATAGAGTTAATGCCCTTGTTTAAGGTATAAAATAAGTTTCTTTTTTATTTCATTGTAAATCAACAAACAACAACCCTTAAGTGTTGCACCTTTCTTCATTGATGACAAGTCTAACAAAGTTTATTTAGTGTCTACTTGTACAGTAAATCACTTTCGGAAGATGACATGTTACTGTATTAATTAAGACACTCAGCACATTTAAATCATGTAATGTGAAAACATCACCAATTATTATGATGTAAATTACTTAATCATTTTCCTGACACAGAAGACTTACAAACATTTCTAAAGCTTGCAATACATTTTAGAACTTATTAAGGATAGTAGAAATTGCACACAATGAAGCACTTCTGCTGATAAGCAACTTGCTCAAAGCTACCCTTTCCCCACATATAGATGCCTTCCAATGTTTTTTCAGCAGATGACTTTTGAATACATTGTGGCAAGAAATGGCTATTAAAGAGCAATTTCACCTGTTTTCAAAATGTTTTTACCTCAAATAAAAAAATGATCCATTCATTTTTGTAGATATTTTTCCTATTTTTGCCTAGGTATTTTCAAAGTCTACTGATACAGATTTCTTAACCCTTTCCCTCATACGACAATTCTGCAGCAGACGACTTTGAACGTATTTTGTCAAAACATAGAAAATCTCCATAATTGAATGGATAACCTATGACAAAAAGTGGAAAACATTGTGGCAAAAGGAAAAATTGCACGTTTTGTGCAATTTCTTCTTTTGTCACTATGTTTTCAAAAAGCCGTCTGCTGCAGAGGCGTCAGAAAGCGTCTATATGAGGGGAAAGGGTTAAAAGACAAAAACGTATGACCCAGTGACATCATTCTGTTGGTATAGGTTCCCCTTCCTATTTCATGGCCTGGACCTCTCTTTCTTCTGGATTATCATTATTGGAAATTTAATCAGCATTGGAGAATGATGTTGTTCCAAAGATATAACAATTAATTAACCCTTTCTCTTTGATGCCTCAAAAAGTGGAAAACATTGTGGCAAAAGGAGAAATTGCACGTTTTGTGCAATTTCTTCTTTTGTCATTATGTTTTCAAAAAGCCGTCTGCTGCAAAGGCGTCAGAAAGCATCTATATGAGGGAAAGGGTTAAGCAAGAAATTATTGCCGTATTATGATTATATAGCTGCAGACATGTCAAAATACACTGTACAGTAACAATCTTGGTAAGGTTACAACTAACACGAAAGGTAAAATACTCTTAGAACCAGGAAGACTAAAAGACTGTGAAATTTTATTGACATTTTTGCTAGCATATATTAAAATTCATTGCTCATATCTTAAGCCAGCTCCCTTACAATCCTACTTTTCCTTGGTGAATAGGCATGCACATTTTGAAAAAAAATCACGGGAGCAAAAGCACAGATTATAAGGAAATTGGTTAGAGACAACAATAACAGAATCCGATGTAAATAATATAAGTCACAATGCAAAAAAAGAGAAGCTTTAGATGTTTTAACCTATCAAGGTCAAAACTGACCTGTGATCTATGACCGTTCACAAAAAGTGCATTCTCCACAGAAATTGTACTTACAATGGCAGTCAAAATAACCACGCAGAAAAAGCTATTAGATATACTTTTTCAACTTATATACGAGTCATGCTCGATGAAAGCCAACCTTAGAGTACTTTTAAAATGTGAAAAAATTGAACAATTCATACAGCCACATTATGTGATTTAATTAATATATCCTTTGACACCTGCAGACGCATTTTGATGCAATAGCAGCAGACGACTTTTGAAAACATTGTGGCCAAAGGTGAAATTGCTCATGATGAGCATTTTCTCTACGGCCACAATGTTTTCAACTTTATTTAAGAATTAAGCTATCTTTTATGGACATTTTCAAAGTTTATGTCACAATGTTTTCAAAGTCGTCTGCTGCAGATTTGTTGTATCAGGGAAAGGGATAATTAATGCACTCTCTAAGCCTGAGGCTTCTTTGTCTTATCGACAAACAGCAGACTCACTTGCTGATCTGGATCTACACTGGTTGCAAATGATGGTTGGTTTTCCCGCAGCACCGCTCAAATATTTGTTGTTAGAGGTCAAGTCGCTCAGGTTAAATTCTATTTAAACCAGATATGCCATTCTAAGATTGATTTTATTTTTGAAATATTTCTTATCAATCAAGACAGTTTGGTTAGTGCCCTCAACTTATCTCAAAAGGCATCCTCTGCATTGTGACTTAAATACCAATCTTATCACATCAAACCTAGGACAAATCATGGATAACAACAATTATATGGATAAACTTGAATCATGAACCTTGAAATCTACTCCGTATTCATCACAAGGGTTATCAATCCAGGGGTTCCAAACCTCAGCTCGACCATTCAATCTTTTCAACGATCGTCATTTGTCTTCGACCAATGGGCTAAAAAAGTCTATGAGGGAAGGTAGACAGTTACTTGCGACATCTAGTGTGTACGGTACTGCCATGATATAACTGAAATTCTTTCGAAAAACTGCGATAAACCCCCAATCAATCAATCTTTAACTATATACTCTAGATAAACTGAGAGAACGTTCAATCAATCAGTTTACCTAATATCATATTTTAAGTGTGTCAGCCTTAGAAATAACTGAAAAAGTGAATGATTACTTTTGTTAAAGAGAGACTGGTTGGGAAACGGAGAAAGTGCTCATTTTGAACAATTTCGCCTTTTCCCACAATCTTCTCAAATGTTGTCTGCTGCAAACATGCTTACTATTCAGTGACAATTTTACAGATATAAGATTACAACCATACTGCATTTATAAGCAGCATTTTATCAGACCAGCTTGAACATCTGCACATTTCCTCATGAATAATACTGGCTTTTTATAAACATTGTAAAATTACTTTCCCACTTGCAGATAAAAAAAATCAATAATGAGCAATTTCTCCATTTGCCACAACAGTTTTCAACTCTATTAAATAATTATACTTTTATTTAAATGCATTTCCCAATTGCAGATGCATTTTGACGCATTTATGCCATTATCAACAGACGACTTTTGAAAACATGATAGGAAAAGTACATTTCAAAGTATTTCATTTTCAGATACATCTGCTAAAATAAGTTGTAAGTGGGAAAGAATTAATCAGTTATATCTTCAGATGACCATTAATAATATTATGTAAAAAGGAAGAAAAATAATTCCAAATGAGCAATTTCTCATTTTAATAATTTAATTTACAATTTCCAGGTAAATATCTATATTTTTTTTTATTAATTGAAATGGTTTCATTAAAAATCTCTCTTAACATAGCATAACAGAGAAAGGTTATTAATTGAACTAATTCACAACAATAGACAATTGCTTTTGGAATTAAAAAGACATCTCTAGTAACACAAATGACTAAGATCAGTTACTTAGGTTTTATCCATACAGGATAAACAAACCCAAAATATTGGTGAAACAACCCTTCATAATATAAATATATCTTATGATCATGAAAAATAGATCATGAAATAAGTTAATTCATTACCTCTATCTGCAGCCTTAACCCTTTCCCACTTGCAGATTATTTCTGACGCATTTGCAGCAGACGTTTGAAAACATTGTGACAAGAGGAGAAATTACCAAAAACAAGCAATTTCTCCTTTTGCCAAAAATGTTTTCAACTCAATTTAATAATAATACACTCATTTATGGAGATATTTCACATTTTTGTCAATAAGTTTTCAAAGCCATCTGCTACAAATTTGTCGTATGCGGGAAAGGGTTAAAGCTTTAACCCTTTTACATACAGAAAGAATCTGCAGCAAATCTATGCAAAAATATGAAAAAAATCTATAAATCAACGTGTACTAAGTTACTTATTGAATCAAGGTTGTTGAAAACATTGCAAAATAAAAAAAAATGCTTATTATAAGCAATTTTTCCTTTTATCAAAATGTTTTCAAAAGTCATCTGCTTTAAGTAAGTTGAAATGCTTATGCATGAGGGAAAAGGCTAAATGTATGGCAAAAAAAGAAGTATATTTTAAAGGAAAACACAACCCTATTTTAAAAAGATAAACATAGAAATATCAAATTATTCCGAGGTAAACACAATTGTTAATACAAGTTAACCCTTTCCCTCATATAGACGCTTTCTGACGCCTCTGCAGCCAACGGCTATTTGGAAACATAGTGACAAAAGAAGAAATTGTACAAGATGTGCAATTTCTCCTTTTGCCACAATGTTTTCCACTTTTAGTCATAGGTTATCCATTCAATTATAGAGATTTTCTACTTTTTTACAAAATATGTTCAAAGTCGTCTGCTGCCGAATTGTCGTATGAGGGAAAGGGTTAATTGAAGATAATCCTATGAAATGAGATTCCCCTGCAAAAGTAAAATTTGTAAAAGAACCTTTGGATAACCTGTAAGCCTTTGTATACCAGTAACTTAACTCTTAGCACGCTAGCGGCAGGTTTTGTCAACCGTTGATGACATTTGCAAACAGTTTGGATCCAGATCAGTCCCCACAAAACGTGGGGACTGATCTGAGATCCAAACTGTTTGTCACTCTGATTTAATTTCAGTAAACATTTGGGGAAAATAATTTTTTTTTTAAATTTTGCAGACGACAATATAGTAGATGAAAATAATTTAACATGCAAAGAGTTAAGAAATCTAATTTAAAACTTTTGGACTATGTGGAATTCCTCTACAGTGTTCATTCTTTCTGACCTTTGACGGAGGTCATTGCACCAAGTCATTTGTTTTGTCCACCAAAGGGCTAACAGTATGTGTGGAAAAGCTGGAAAGACTGTTGTGTGGAGTAATGGTGCGAGAAAGCCAGCAATCACATGGGTAGGTGATCTAGCCGCCATGAATATGACTAATATATTGTCGAAAACAGCGTGAAACCCCCCATCAATCTAGAGTGTTCACAAAGGGTTTTTTAAATTTTACCTAGTGAACAAATATTTGGACGCCGCATGACCAGATATTTGATTGAGATGATTGTTCAAAAAGATTGGATGAAAATGTGGTCTCTAGAGCGTTCACAAAGTAATTAAGATATATAATATGACATACAGTACAATCAAAATATACATTCCAGGGGACACAACTCTGGTGTTGCTGAGGTAATCTCAGTGAAACTTGCTGTGTGGCATCTATCTATATTAGTTAACATTTCCATAAAGTTTTAATCAAATTACCTAACATTGCATAAGATATAGCTACATACAGATGGAAAATTGTATGAAGTTTCGATGGAAACTGTGATCTCAACAAAGTATTTGTGATATATAAACTGATATACAGTACATACACAATAAGCGCAATGGTCATAACTCTGGTGTTCTTGAGGCAATCTCAGTGAAACTTGCTGTGTGATGTTTCCCTATGATGGTGAACATTTCCCTAAAGTTTTAATAAAATCCCATCCATCTATGCATAAGACAGACAGACGGCACCAAACCAATATCGTATCTGCGTTCAGTGGGGGATACTAATACATTGTAAGCTAACCAATGAATTTAATAATGATTCTTCTTGGCAGTGTATTTTCATCACAATGTCTTTCAACAGTTGTCTTCTAGAAAGGCATCAGAAGTAGCTTGCAAAAGGGTTACAATGATTTTTGCAGTGTAGCCTTGGTCTGAAAAAAATCGTTTTTAAAGGAAATCTTCCGTTTATATTCAATATATTAGATTGTCAAATGTATAGAAAGCAATAAATCCTTTTATACATTTCTGACTCTGGTATATCAACGGTTATACATGTATTATATTCTAGATTTAAATGTTAATGTAACCTCTCCCACATATAGACGCATTTTGACGCCTCTGCAGCAGATGACTTCAGAAAGATGTGTTACAAAAGGAGAAATTGCTCCTAGTCCTACTGAAGAATTATTTCTCCTTTTGCGATAATGGTTTTTTTAAAAAAAATTCAATAGTTAAATTTTCCCAAATAGGTTTATCATTATTTAGCCTATGTGGGAAAGGGTTAATACAACCTTTGACATGCGGAGGTTAAACTGTACTTCTACCTTTTTAGCACTAAATTCTGCATGATAAAAGTAGACATCCAAAAGTGTTATTTTTTAACTCTTTCCCACTTACAGCAAATCTGCATCAGACGACTTTGAAAATGTCTACTCAAAAATATGGAAAATCTCTGTAATTGTAGGTTTTATTACTGAAAAAATTGAAAACATTGTGGCAAAAGAAGAAATTGCTTGTTTTGTCAAGATGTTTTCAAAAGTTGTCTGCTGCAAATAGGTCAAAATGTGTCTATAGGTGGGAAAGAGTAAATCAATGCAGCAACACCGTATTATCTTTGTGATTGATTTGAAAATACAGGAATATTGCATATTTCTTGTTTATAATGTGTGATAAGCAGGGTTCACCCTGGCTCATTTTTCCTTTGCGCCAACACTTTCGCCGAATTCAAAAAGTTGGTGCCATTTTCAAGACATTGGAGCCAAAATGGAGCCAGACCATTTTTTCTTAAAAACCTAAATTAAGAGTACTTTGGGAAATACTGGTACCCTCAATTTCAAGTTGTTTATTTATCATGGATTACGGATTATTGGGTAGTATTAAAAACAATACACATAAATACCCTTTTTAAAAAATTTATTAAGCATAAAATATATTATATTTCTTTCTTTTTTTTATATATATATTAAATCTCTTTTTCAGGCACATTTTCAAGCACAGTAATGACTATTAACACTTATTGTTTATATCACTTTAAAATTCTTCGTGATTTCATTGAAGCCCAGTGCTTGAATGAAAGTTTAAAATTAAAAACATCTATATCTGGCCCATCAATATGAATTCTCATAAATTGTTCCAAAGTGTTCACTTTCATTCTATTCCTGATTGCTGTCTTAATGAGGTAGACACTGGGAGTAGTAGAAATCTTCTGGCTGCTTCAGCAGTGGCAGGGAACATGTTCTAAAAAAAAAAAAAAAAATGTTAACATTTTGTTCATGACTGTAAACTGAATAGTGTATTGCTATAAACCCTTTTTATCATTGACTTTTGAAAATCATGATATAACTCATCAACAAACATTTTCTTTTAAATTTTACATAATGTTTTCATTATAATTTATTTGTAATTTAGATATCAAGACTTGAAGTGATGTAAATTAATTTATAGGCAATTACCTTTGTTTTTGGCATGTTTAGTCACAGACTCTTTCTTCAGAACAAAGCAACCAGTTGTGAAACTATTAGAAATCTGACATTTCAAACAGACATCACAGTACATGGCTTTTACATTTGATTCATATCTTAACAGCTATTTCCATTTTTCCAAGACTCTTTCAACAGTCGATTTTCAGATATTTTAACTTTCTTAGCAGGTGGAAAATCCACGGACTCAAGAGATTGCTTAGCCATTCTTAGAATTTCTCAAGTCTGACTGACATTTTTTAAAAAAACTACGGGTCTTATATACAGCCTTGTCGATACTTCAAACATACTGGGATATATTTTTAAACAATGTAAAGTTTGTAGCTATATCTAAAAATACCCCTGAAAGACAAAATGTTCACAAACAGCTACAAAAATGCGAGAGAATACAAAGGTTTGCACTGTAATTAAGTATTAAACTTTCCCGTTAAAGACATCTAATTAAATCTCGCATCAACATATAATTGATACATAACACGATGCCGATATACACAGGAACGTGTCATCGCTAACAAACTTACCGATTAACAGATAAACTGATCGCCAAGGTGTGAAAAACAACCATTATCGTATCGTAAAGCTATCGGACATCGATAAACAATGCTGGTACTCGCTACACGCGTTGACTGATAAAGCCGTATCGCTGAATGCGGGAACCAGTCAAAATGGCCGACTCGATTCGATCGAAAGTTGATGTAAAATAGGTTGGCGCCAGCCATTTTCGCCGAATCTTATTTTCTGGCGCCACTTTCTTATTTCTTGCGCCATTGGCGCCGTTTGCGAAGCCCAGCGTGAACCCTGGATAAGTACCTTTAGATTTCTTCAGAAATCATGATTGTTAGTTATAAATACATAAATAAATTTACAGATACAAAATTTATCACTGACCTAACTTTTGACAGCCCCCTTTCTCACATATAGATGGTTTCTGACTACTCTGCATCAGGAGACTTGTTGAACCAAAAGGAGAGATTGCTCATAATGAGCAATTTCTCCATTTGCCACAATGTTTTCGATTCTATATAATAATTTAACTTTTATTTTAAGAGAATTTTTTTTTTTTTTGCCAATATGTTTTCAAAGTCGTATGCTGCAGAGATGTTGTATGAGGGTAAGGTTTAAGGAAAGGCTTTAATAATTCATAATTTGAAAAAATGTTGTCGAAGATCAAAGTCTGAATGTAAATTAGTCTAGTCTTAATTACTACTTTTAACGAGGACAAGTAAACAAGTGTAAATGTAATTGTAAAGTTTTCTCTTTGCACATGTATCTCATTAACACAAACATTCTGAGATAATCCCATCTGTTCACAATATCAGTTATGCTCCTATCACATACATCTAGTCATCTACTACGGTACAATGTAAAACTGCACTGGCTATTGAACTGGATACAGTCATCATGCTTCTATCTTGTCCTCCGTGTCATTTGTCTTGGTCAATTCTGAAACTGTGAAATATGTCAATATGTCAATAGAGCAAGATTCTGTTACAATTGGGCATTTTTGAGCTTTCTTTGTAATAAATGAGTATCAGCCATCTTCTTTTACATGATATGTTTTTATCTACTTTGAAAATATCTGCAGAGCTCTAGATAAGGGGTGTTTTTGTGTTTTCATGCTCTAAAATTATTATTTGACCCACTAGCCCAATGTTTAGCGTACTCGAATTGTCAAGGAGACAATTCTTTTGAGTACCAACATCATAGGGTTTGGTTGAATAATAAGAGAGATATTGTGGGGGAAAGAGTTATATAGCCCTCCTTATTTGGACCTCTGCATCTGCGAAACAAAAATTAACCTTTTTACACATACACATGCTTTTTGGCAGCTCTGCAGCAGATGACTTTTGAAAACATTGTGACAAAAGGAGAAATTGCTCATAATGTACAACAATGTTTTCAAGGTTTCAACTCTTTACAATTTAAAGACATGTTTCACAATTTTGTTGCAGATTTGTCGTATAAAGGAAAGGAATTAGTAAAAAGTTATCATCTTTAACAGAATTGAAAACCCTATGGAAACAAATGAGCAATGTTCCCTTATTCAACAATGTTTACAAAATGTTATTTTTTTTCAGTCAAGACTATTCTACAAATTTCCCATCAGCTTTACTGCTTCCTGATTCTAATTGATTGATTGGGTTTTAACGCCATTGCATTAATTTTTTAGTCATATCACGGCGACCAGTTCACCTACTCATGCGTTTCCTGGTTTTCCCACACCAGTACACCACACAACTCCCGATTCTGAACTAAACTGCACTACAATAATAGAATCTTAAGTAACTATTGTTTTAAAAGTCACTGGAATGAACTGGTCCGAGTTGGACCTGCAACTAAGTAACTCATATATGTGTAGTTAAGGCACCAATGTACTTTATATATCAGGGAAAAGATTAACCCTTTCCCTCATACGATAATTCTGTAGCAGAGGACTTTGAACATAATTTATCAAAAAATAGGAAATCTCTATAATTGAATGGATAACCTATGACTAAAAGTGGAAAACATTGTGACAAAAGGAGAAATTGCTCGTTTTGAGGAATTTCTTCTTTTGTCACAATGTTTTCAAAAAGCTGTCTGCTGCAGAGGCGTCAGAAAGCGTCTAAATGAGAGAAAGGGTTAAAGAATATATGGAGCATCGTACAATTGTATTTATCATTGGTCCTTTTAGAAAAACCAACCTTAAGGCATTTGTGCTCAATGCAGATCAAGATCAACCTGTGCAGCTTGATCTAGCTCTGTACTGTTTGCTATTTATTCACAGAAGATTTCAAGAAAGCTCTGACAATCACTGTGCATTTGGATCAGACAGTATGAAAACACTAAACAATCTTTACCATCACATGTCACAAATACCTGTCAGGTTGGCTTACTTAAAGCAGGGCTCAAGTAAAGTTTTAACATACTTACATGTCTGGTAGTATTTCCCTTTTCCACATGGAGACACTTTTTTTTATATTTGCAGCAGACTACTTTTGAAAATATTGTGATAAAAGGAGAAATTGATCATCATGAGCAATATCGTTCGACGGTCATGGTACAGTGCCCTTAGATAAGGCACATTTCCAAGACAAAATACTGGTTTGGCACCCAGGGAAAATAAATAAGTGTTTTATCACTGTGGTATGACTAAAACCCATTAAACCTACCATTTGGATCTCCTTGTGTTGACTGATTACCGTTGACCCGGGAGGGAGACTGTGTTATACTGGAATGGTTTCCCTCATCGTCTATCAGACTTGCTAATTCTTGTTTAAGTCCATTCATACTTAAACTAGAAAAGAAATCTGGTTTGTTTGTATTACCATTATTATCAGAGTTAGAAGGTGACAAAAGTACTAAACTGTCATTTTCAGTCAGTTCCGACTCGCTGACTGTGCTCCAGGGCTCTACATCGGTTGAATTTCTTGCATCCTTCTGTTCACGGTCCATTTTTGGTAATTCATTGTGTATTGCACTGGCATCCACTTTGTGGTAGTTGTTTGTAAGTGAATTTTCATCCGATTCATTTTCCACACTTTCCAATGAAAGACCATTAGCATTATTTTCTTCATTTAAACCAGACACACTTTCAAATACATGATCATTTTTGTCAACAACACTAATTTCTGATACATCAACAATTTCTTTACTGATTTGTGAATCACCGGTAGTTGGATCTGATTGACTAGACGATTGATTTTCACGTCCACTTTCCCTTACAATCTGTGCCTCATCCATACAGTGTAGAGTGGTGGGTGTATCACAACTAGAAGCGTTTTTATTTATATTTTCAACACAAACATCAGTGGATTTATCATCTGGAATTTCTGATATATTTTCTTGTCCTGGAATGTTATCGGATTTGTTATCACAATTCTGAACATTATTGACATCAACAACTTCTCCATAACTGTCACTATCACTATCATCACCACTGTTGTTGTCCAATATTGGGGTATTTTCATCACCTGTAGCATTGCTTGACACTGCTTTAATTTCACCGTTATTGTCAGATTCACCTTGACGTGATTTGATAGAGTTAACAACATTATCAGGTGAATCTTGTTCATCATTGCACAGCCCACTGTCATTAGAATTTGAATATATTACCTCTTTATCCGTCTTCTTCTTATTGTTTAAAATCACTTTATCATTACCAGTGTCAATCACTCTATCATTACCAGAGTCAATCACTTTATCATTACCAGAGTCAATCTCGTTATCAGTACAGGTATCAAACACTTTATCATTATCAGTGTCAATCACTTTATCATTACCAGTGTCAATCAATTCATCATTACCAGTGCCATTTTTGCTCATTTGTACACCATCTTCCTTGTCATTTATATTGGTGAATTCTGCATTTGCTTCAATAACAGAAGAAGTATGTTCTTGTGTGTATATAATAGCAGCATTTGCATCATTTGTACCATCACTTTCCTCGTCTACTGTGTTATTCTCTGACTGACCAATAATGTCCTGAATATAACTTTCTAAAGTCTGTTCTTCTACACCCCTCTGTAGAGTATTGGGAGTTAGTACTTCCTCTATGGGATGTTGATTTGGCAGGTCCAGGGAGGAAAGGGGTGTGCATAACTGAGGGACTGGGACACTGCGGCACGAAACACCTGTAACACCATCGGAACTAACTCTATTTATGTAGTCACCCATTGAAGGTGGCATCGTCGGACTCACAACCTGAGATACAGAAAATATCTTTTTAGCGGTTTTTGGATCAGGACAGTATTGTGGGCTTAGGAGGTCTGGACCCTCCATTGAGGAGAGTTGAAGAGTTGTGTTTTCAGAACCAACAGGGGAAGCCCGGAAAGTTTCAGTCCCCATGGCGGGAGAGTCTAAATTGTTTACAGTAGAAGTTTGAGATAAAAACAACAATTTGGGTCTATGAACTGAATCGCCAGAGGGAATGTATTGCGTGACCTCCTGTTCTTCTTGTGTCAAGTCAACTTCATTGGCAGCCTCTTGAAGTTTCCTTGCATTTTCCTCATTTTTCAATTCGATCTGACGCTTCTCTTCCTCTCTCTGCCTGGCAAGATCACGGTTCCTGTCCAGAACAGCTAAAATATCTAGCTGTAGACGTTTCTGTTGATCAACATAGTCTTTCACACCCTGAAATTTATTAATAAGTTTTTATTTTAAAGCTCTGTAAAGTAGAAAATGTCCTTTTTTATCATTATTTGAACCTTAACATTGGAATAATGTACCATAAGAATAAATGACATGCTGTTACTCTTCAGACTGTTCTGGATTTCTTTGTGAGCCTTTTCATCATTCTGGGTTAAGCTTTGATAGCCCTTTCCGAAATACAGACGCTTTCTGACACCTCTGCAGCAGTATTGATCAAGGCTTCATGAGTTTGTATCCTAGCTTGGCCATTCATTCTTTAAAGTAACTTACATAAGTCAACATGCCTAATGTCAATCATCATTTAAAATGAGATTTTTCTGTTTTTGCAACCGATTTTTCAATTCTTTATCAAAAATGGCTTCCAGTTGTCCAAATGTCCCATTTTTTGTCACAAGTTGTCAAGGCAGTTAACCTGCAGCAGATGATTAATAAAATGATTGTGGCAAGATGGAAATTTCTAAAATAAACCAAATTCTTTCCTTTTGCCATTTTTTTCTCAACTCTATTCAAAGAGATTTTCCACATTTTTGCTCAGATATTTTTAGTCATATGATGCAGATTGGCTGTGTCACTTTATACACAGGGTGTATAAAAGGGTTAACTACTTTTGGGTAAGAATCCACTTACAGCTTCTTTCTTGGTGTCCTTGTCTAAGTCAAGCCTTGTGAGACTTTCATTAACTTTCAGCGCTAAAGACAACGCCATTAGTCCTGCCGTCTTGATATCATTCTCCTGTAAGTCTACACGCACAAGTCGATTATTGTCTGCTATCACCTCCGCTAACGCAACAGCCCCTTGAAAGATAAGCGGAACCATTATATTATTATAAACCAATATTCATTCTATGTTTATTGAGTAATTATAGTGGATTATTTACTGATGAATAGTTCAACCAAAAATTAACAAGAGTGCCAAAATGTCACAAAATACGCCTGTCAGGGAGCAAATACTTTGGCGCGACTAAAGTGATCTGGCCAGTCTTTTATAGCAACAGACGTTTTATGCCCATTAATAGTCACATCATTTATGATGAAGATTAGATGAGAACTGTTGAGATTGTTCAAGTCATCTGATGATTTATTAAGTTAGGGAAAGGTCTGGCTTACCTTCACATGTTACTTTGGTACAAGAAAGGCCCAGTTTCAGCAAAGATTTAGACTTCAACAACCCGTCTTTTAATACATGGATACCTTCATTGGTGATTGGATTATGGCCCACGTTTAAGGTCTCAATAAATTCACAGGTAGTCTGTAACAAAAAAGAAGTAATAAATGCACCACTTTGAATAGTTGTAAGCAGTACAAAACAAAGATTGCAGTTTTGTATTCAATTTATTGTTGTTTGACAGTACAAGGTTCTCAAGTCATTAAACAATTGACATGATATCATAGTTTAAGAGAGCTGTCTGGAGTAAAACTAATTTAAGAAAAATAAAATGATCATCTGCTTAATTGAAGGTACAAGTTTGATGATAAAGAAATGAAAACATTGTGAGATAGAAGTTTTTGAGCACTTTTTCTCTATTTTATGACAATGTTATCTGCTTTTAAATCTTTCTTACTTGCAGACAAATTTTGGAGCATCTGCGTCATAGGAATTTTTGAAAAAATTGTGACAACATGTACATATTTCATGTTTTTAAAATGACAAATCCATCTGCTTTCCAATTCAGTCAATAAGTATTTGTGATTTTAACAAAGAAAACTTACCAAAGCTTTGTTGATCGAGTTCATAGATTGGAATGTTATTTGATTATTCCACAGTACAAGTGTAAGAAGTCCACCGTCTACATTCTGTTCTGCTAGTCCATCTGCTATATGAGAAGCTCCTGCATCCTGGACAAAAATATTCATTTGAGATTCTAGTACACGTATGTTAACTCTGCAGTAGATGACTTTGAAAAATATGGACAATCTCTATGAATAAAAGTTATTTAAAAAGTTTAAAATTGTGTTGCAAAAGGATAAATTGCTTATTAATAGCGATTTATTCTTATGCCACAATGTATTCACGGGTCGTCTGATTTAGATGTGTCAAAAAGCATCTCTGCATTTTATTGATATATACTTAATATTTTTAACTTCACAAATGAAATAGTTTAATTCGAACCCTATAACCCTTTTTAATTTGCAGACAAATTTAAAAGCATCTGCATAAAAGCACTTTTGAAAACATTGTGGCAAAATGTTTGTTTGTATGGTGTTTTAACCCTTTCCCTCATATAACAAACAATTTCTCCTTTTGCCACACTGTTTTCGACTTTTAGTCATAGGTTATCCATTCAATTATAGAGATTTTCTAATTATTGACAAAATATGTTTAAAGTCACCTGCTGCAGATTTGCTGTATTTGGGAAAGGGTTAAGCCACTTTCAACAATTTTTCAGTTATATCACAGCATTTCTTGGGCAAGTTACCAGTACTACTAGTACATGTGCTTACACCAGCCTGTCAGTCAAAATGCTACCCTGCATCCCAGAGTGCCAAGGAGGACATCCATTTTTAAAGTCTTTGATATAACACAGATTGAACCCAAGACCTCCCTCAACCACTGGCAGATGATCTACCAATACACAAGTGTGAATGAGGAATTGCATTTTAACCCTTTCCCCCATACGGCAATTCTGCAGCAGACGACTTTGAACGTATTTCGTCAAAACATAGAAAATCTCCATAATTGAAAGGATAACCTATGAAAAAAGTGGAAAACATTGTGTCAAAAGGAGAAATTGCAGGTTTTGTGCAATTTCTTCTTTTGTCACTATGTTTTCAAAAAGCCGTCTGCTGCAGAGGCGTCAGAGAGCGTCTATATGAGGGACAGGGTTAAGGAAACATACACTACCTGTAAGTGGTTATTTCTGAGGTCCAGTAGCTCCAACTTGTGATTGTATTTAAGTAGATTACCAATATGAACTCCATCAGTGGGCATAAACTTATTATCACCAATTGACAACTCTGTCAAAGTCTCGTTCATTTTTAAAGCTGCAACTGTAAAAGAAAATTTTGGTTTTTGACTCTTTTCCCACATGCAGGTGCTTCAACAATAGGTTTTGGTTTTTTTAGATCATTGTGGCAAAAGGATGAAACACTGTTAATGAGTAATTTTTCTTTTGCCACAATGTTTCCAATGCTATGCATTAATTTTATTTTAATTTCTAGAGATTTTCCATATTTTTGCATAGATGTATTTAAAAGAAGGCTGCTAAGATTTTTTGTATATGAGAAAGGATTTATATTCATTTATAGTACTTATACTCTGAAAATATATAGAAACATCCAGGAATGAGAAAATCATAATTACATTGTGAAAAATAATTCTCATGGGATGTTATCAGTCACTCTGAGGATATGAAATGATGTCACCACCTACGAGTGTAATTAATATAAGCTGAAAACTTGTTTCACACTCAATGTAAAATAAATAAGTTTAAACTAAATATCACTAAGGATAGAATGACCATATCAAAAGTTCAGTGATAAATAAACTCTATATCCAATATAGCCTTGAGTTGCATCAGTCCGAGTTCTATTATGTAGACTAGAAGTATATCAACCACAGAATAAATGTGTTTGATTCATTATTTCACACCGACATTTGACGCCTGCTTTTGCACACCCGACTTTTGAAAACATTGCACGAAAAGGAGAATAGCTCAAAACGAGCAATTTCACCTTGAACTGCAATATTTTTGTCTCTTTGTCAAAGAGTAACCTCTAGTTTTCCAAATTGTTTAACTTGTTTATCTGTTTATTGCCAATTAGACACTTGAAATATCATGTGACGTAATGGGTAAAGAGTGCAAAAGTTCCTCATGCACTCTAATGGAATATTACATCTCAAGGGCAGTAACTCGGTTTTACTGAGTGGATCATAGAATCATACCCCTGACTGACCTTTACATTACTAGGGGCATCAACAGTCACTAACGTTTCTTGACTTTTAGTCAAACACTGTAGAAAATATGCATGACACCAAAATTATAATGCCAAGGCCATAACTCAGGTATTACTGAGTTGAATTCAAATTATCAGTCTCTATTCTAGGATTCAAAAACAAAGGGAGGAAACCTTATCAGAAAATTGATTTTATGAACAAATTGAGCTATTTTTCCTTCTTTGTCTATGTAAACTTTTTCCCTCTTCAATAAAAATCTAGGTGGGAATATTCAAAACTGAGTGAGAATAAGCATGATCCCCTCTTCTAGAATAGACACTGAATGATACTTTGAGTCTCCAAGATTTGATAGTTTACCTCAGATGTTTAACCCATTCCCACATACAACAAATCTGCAGCTGACGACATAAAAAAAGATCTATAAAGTGAAACATGAAAAACCTCTAACAAGAGGCCCAAGAGGGCCAGTATCGCTCAACTGCCATTAGGCAAAAATTAAATCTCCAAACAGCCCCGCACCCTTGTGGCCATGTTTTTTGACCAATCAACATGGCTTGAAGGAATCTGATAGAGGTCCTGACACTTTCAGAGAAGAAAATTTTTAAGTTTTCACTATAGCCATATAAGGCAAAATAGCCCAGCCCTGTGGTGTCCATGTTTTTCGACCTATCAACTTGGCTTGAAGGAATCTGATAGAGGGTCTCCCAAGGAATATTTCTACAAAAATATTTGAAAATCGACACTTTCGTCGGAGAAGATTTTTTAAGTTTTCATTATAGCCATATAAGGCAAAATAGCCACACCCTCTGGCGGCCATGTTTTTAAACTAATCAACATGGCTTGAAAGAATCTGATAGAGGATCTCCAAAGAAATAATTCTACAAAAATATTTGAAAATTGGCCAAACACTTTCGGAGGAGAAGATTTGTTTAAGTTTTCACTATAGCCATATAAGGCAAAATAGAGGGTAACCCAAGGAACATTTCTACAAAATTATATGGAAATCAGCCTAGCACTTACGGAGGAAAAGATTTTTTAAGATTTCACTATTTTTTTCTTTCGGTAGCCATGGAAACCAGAATTTTGCATGTATCCAAAAAAAATGAAGGAATAAATTTAGGAGAGGACATTGAGAGGATGCTTCCTATGAAGTTTCATCCCAATTGGCCAAGTGGTTAGGGAGGAGAAGTTGTTTGAAGCAAAAAGTTTATGGCACATGCACAACAGACAATTCGCCAAGACATAACTCGACTGGTTTTCAGCCAGAAATGAAAGTATTATTATTGAATAGATTTGAAAACATTTCCGCCAAATTTATTTCAAAAGTCATCTGCTGCAGATGCATCAGAATGTGTCTGCAAGTGGGAAAGAATTACAGAACGAGTGAAAAGTTTAATTGTAACATGAAACAAGTAATGTCAACAAAGTATTTACCAAGAATGATAAGAGCTCTTCCTGCAATGTTAGCACTTTGTAAGTGAAGCCGTGTCAAATAACAACCCATTCTCAGAGCTCTTCCTATAAATGGAACCACACGCTCATTTAGATCACAGTTACGGGCATCGATGAACGTTAAACATGGAGTCTGAAAAACAAAAACAAAGTACCTAAAGTAGATTTGTGCCAAATAATTTTCAAATTAGGCAGTTACTTTAAGACAAAAATATGCTTATAGTTTGTCTTTTCCATTGCCATGCTAACCAGAGTTTTGCATAGAATTTAATTATTTAAGCAAATCTGCGAAAGGCAATCCAAAGGGACAGTCCTGTGAAGTCAAAATTCGCCAAGCAGATTAAGAGGAGATTATCATTTAAAGAAATAATTGAGAGATGTTCAATGATAATAAAAGCTCATCATGTGCACTTTGTACTCAGGTGAGCTAAAAATTACAATTTTTATAATGACAAACCTACATCTCTGTTCTATTAGAACCATCATAAGGTTATGTCTTACAGAATATGTCAATCAATGATTTCATGATATATACAGTGAACTCGATACATGTATTTGTATAAGTATAAGTCAATTAAAATCTATCTATCTATCTATCTATAATAATGATTGACTTGTCAAAGTTGTTTATGCCAAACTAGCAGATAATTTGACCTAGTTCACATACGACTCTTTCGGGTCAGCCAAAGGGAATATCTCAAAATAATCAATTTATTAGTAAAACCATTTTGGTAACTTTTAAAGAATAATTTAATGCTTATAGTTATTGATTCAAAAAGGTACCAGTCAAGGTGATAAGACGTGTTTACATTGCTCTCTCTGTGCTTATTATATATATATATATTAAATAGCTAACTAAACAGGATTAACTAATTACCTTGTTTAAATATATTACTTACACGACTGTATAAGAGGATTAAAATTAAAATTCAGATTCAGAAAAAGGAGTAATTTAATGTAAAAAACTGGATTTAGTGTATATTTCCTTTAGACCACATACTGGGTCATATACATAAACAAGGATTACTCATGTGATACGGATTACCTGTGCACAAAATAGAAAGCACTTTCTTTCTTGTCATCATATATACCTATAACATTTGTGTTTAAAACATTTAAATCCTACATTTTTTTATTTTTTTTGCTTCACAAAATGGAGAATAGAATTAATGATCCAGCTCCAGTCAGAAATACTGGAACTATTCAAACACAGACGGATAAAATACAAGCCAATGATCCCTATGAAGGTATATTCTACAATATACAGCACAATGACGCAAAAACAAATATTACTTTCAACTCAGCAGTTTTGTGCAACATAATTAAGACCAATATTACGGCAGATTTTAACCAACCCAATGAAGTAACTTTGAACAATATATCTACAAGAGTACAAAATGTGAAATGTCTCTTGTCACTTGATCTAGAATCACAAGAGCTAGAAATCTCAGGAATGGGCCATAAAATGTGGACAGAATCAAAGTTTAAAAATAAAATGCCAGCATTTTTGAATAAATTAGTGAATGTAACAAATACAAATGTGGAACTTCTAAAAACAAGCCCTCCTATATGTGAACAACTTTCTCACGTAACCATGGAAACTACCCCGTATGGATCAAATTCGCAAGAAAATGCACACTCAAGCTATTCTGTCAGTGAGAAATTAATCGACACCATGTGTGAGGCAATCTGCAAACTGAAAGACGAAACAAATACGCTACGGCAGGACCTTACTGATATGCAACATCAAAGACCAACATACGCCGCTGTTCTCAACAGGGAGTCATCCTCTACAAACAAGGCACCTGGAAATGCCTCGCCTGAAATAATGATGGGTAGTAGAATGAGTGAAAATGGAAACATAGGTACCCCAGTAACTGCAGGGGAAACCTTATCTGAGCAGCCGATCAAGGTAGTAATTAGTGACAGACGAACATCAAAAGATGCAACTACCTTATTTTGTGTTGATGATATATCTCCACAGACACCACCACAGAGACCCCCGACAGCGCGTACAGAAATGACTGATAAATCACACTCAGGGAAAAAGGTGTTAATGATGGGAGATTCTATACTGCATGGAGTAAATGTTAAGGGTCTTAAAAACAACTTACACAAACATTCCGTGTCAGGTGCAACAATAAACACGCTAATTAGAGACATTGAGATGTATGATCTGAATCAATTCCACACAGTCATCATATATATAGGCGGGAATGACCTGTCCAGGACTACAGACTTTGAGTTGATAGAAGAAAAGTATGACCAGCTAATTGCGCTAATAAAAGCCGGAAATGAAGAGTGCAAACTTATTTTAAGTAAAATTGCCCCAAGAGGAGATGTGGATGTCAATCCAATTAACAAGATCATAGAGCGACTTTCTATTTATCATAAAACTGAAATTGTAGACTGTTACAGAGCATTCCATGATCAAAACGGTAAATTGTTGATGCGCTATCTAAATGAACATGACACTATTCACCTATCTCGGCCAGGCACTAAGCGCTTACTTTCGACTTTTCACACGTCTACACCGATCGTTGAAGATTACACCAAATGTGTGTTCCCAGACAAACAAAACTTTTTTGGGCACCAATCTAATCGGCAATATAGACGACACCCATTCAGGGGACAGCGTCACCAAAATAGATGCATGAATTGCGACGAATCTAGCCATGCGACAGAGGACTGTCGGCACAGGGCTCCTGTCAAGTGTTGGGGGTGCGGGCTCGTGGGACATAAACAGGATCGATGTTGGAACTAGGATGATGGCAATGAAGCCGAACATTATATTCCAAATGTATTTGTTCATGAAAATAGTTATGATGTTTTAAATCATATATGCACACTTTGCCAAGAAATTGAGTGTAATTGTGACAATTTTCCAAATGCTTATGAAAACTCTAACGCTACTATCTTAAATATTTCGGAACACATAAATTTAACAAATTTAGGATTAAATAATAAAAAAGGTTTAACCATCGGTCATTTAAACGTAGCTGGACTGTCTTCTAAATTTGATGAATTACAATTAATGCTAACATCTAAGAAAAACAAAATAGACATAATGGGTATAAGTGAAACGAAATTCAATGAAAACCATAAAACTGAAACATTTCATATAGATGGATATCAAGTACCTTTTCGTCGCGACCGTTTATTCAATGGCGGTGGAGGTTTAGCAGTATATGTAAAACAAAACGTAAATTGCATACGACGATTAGATTTAGAAGGAGATGATATAGAAATAATTTGGTTAGAAATTATGCCAACTAAATGTAAATCTTTTTTAATTGGTTCACTTTACAGGCATCCAGAATCTAAAGTTGCATGGAAAGAAATATTTGACACTCATTTAGAAAAGGTTCAACTTGAGATAGGAAATATTAATTTTAGGCGATATAAATCGAGATTTATTAAATTCCAAAATAAATGATGAATGGTCTAGCTATATTTTATCACTAGGATTAAAACAGTTAATTAAGCAGCCGACGCGTGAATGTTCAACTTCAAAAACTTTAATAGACCACATTTATACTAATTGTGATCAAAATATATGTAATGTAAGCGTGCCCAAAATAGGAATTAGCGATCATTATCCGATCCTATGTACAAGAAAGTTAAATTATAAAGAAAAAATCAATTCACATAATTTTATAAAATACAGATCATTTAGGTCATTTTCGGAGGAGTCATTTTTATCAGATCTTATCAGCATCCCCTGGGGTAATCTAAACAACACTGATACTAATGAAGTACTTCACACTTGGGTGTCTAATTTTTCAAGTGTTGTAGATAATCACGTCCAAATTAGAATTCACAGAGTTAAACACTTAAAACAACCAGATTGGTTTACACCTGATAGTTTAGATGAAATTAAAGAACGTGATAAATTTAAGGCTAAATATGATATGGATAACTACAGAGCTTCAAGAAATAAAGTTTGTACATTGATAGATAATTCTAAAAAAGAATCTTATGAAAGAAAAATTGAGGAAGGAAAATCAGACCCTAAAACAGTTTGGAAAATATTTAAAGAACATGGTGCGTCTACAAAAAAGACATACAACTGTAATTTAATAAAAAGCATTCATAAAGATGGAATAGATATTACTGATAACCAAGATATTGCAAATACTTTTAATAACTTTTTTGTAAACGTAGCCGCTAACTTAAAAGAACCTATTCCAACTTCAAATTTTGATAAAGTAAATGATTTTGTAAAAACAAAAGTTCCTGATCATATGTATTTTCACATTCCTCTGATTACGGAATCCCAAACGCGTAAAATGTTAAATAATTTAGATGTATCCAAAGCTACAGGACTTGACCAAATAGGGCCAAAACTTTTAAAATTATCAGCCGATGATATCAAATAATCTTACGTATGTTATAAATTGTAGTATAAAACAAGGTGTTTTCCCAGATGAATGGAAATGCGCAAAAGTTAATCCTTTATTTAAAAAAGGTTCATCAAATGATGTAAATAACTATAGGCCAATATCAATTTTACCTACTCTTTCAAAATTGATTGAAAAACATGTGCATGATTCATTTGTTAATTACCTTAATCATTATAAATTATTATGTAAATCCCAAAGTGGGTTTAGAAAAAAACATAGCTGCGAAACAGCATTAGTATGTATGATAGATAAATGGTTAACAGCTTTAAATGATGGAGAATTTGTAGGCGTTGTTATGTTAGATTTTTCTAAAGCATTCGATTTATGTTCCCACGAAATACTATTAAAAAAATTACAAATTTACAAATGTGGAGATAATACTATTAAATGGTTCAACTCTTATCTTACAAATAGAACTCAAGCGGTGAACTTAAACGGTGTTCTCTCTGATAAGCAAATTACGACATGCGGGGTCCCGCAAGGGTCTATTCTAGGGCCTCTTTTATTTATTTTATTCATAAATGACTTGCCTATGTATGTACAGGATAATGTTTCAAACGTTGATATGTATGCAGATGATACTACAATATATGACATAAATAAATCTAAATTAGAAGTTGAAATGAATTTACAAGCTGCTTTGAATAACGTCAGTACATGGTGTCTAAACAATGGTATGGTATTAAATGCTTCAAAAACAAAAGTAATATTGATAACGACACCCCAGAAACGGACAAGATTAGTTAATCAACCTCTAAATTTGAAATATAAAGACTTAAATCTGGAAATCACAACAGGTGATAAAATTCTTGGCATATATATAAATGAAAACCTTAAATGGGATACGCATATAAAATTTCTTAGGAAGAAAATATCTAGTAATTTGTGGCTATTATCAAGAATTAAAGTATTTATTCCTGTTAATTATAGAATAATGTTTTACAAAGCCTATGTCCAACCACATCTTGACTATTGTAGTATCATTTGGGGTAGTACAAAACAATCAAATATCCAGGTTTTAGTGCGATTACAACGAAGAGCATGTCGTATCATTCTAGGTGAACAATATACCACTTTAAGCGAGGCTTTAAATATAATTAATTCTCTTAATATTGAACAGAGGGTTTCACTTCATAAAGCCAAATTTATGTACAGGGTATCGCAAAATGCAGTCCCGCCATATATTCAAAATATGTTCAATTACAATGTCAGGCGTCCAAATCTTTTACGTTCTTCAAATAAATCGGATTTTTTAATAACCAAACCAAATATAGAACTTTTTAAAGGGAGTATGTCTTACTCTGGGGTAAAAGTATGGAATAACATTCCAAATGAAATAAGACAGAGCGAAAGTATTAAAAGTTTCACAGTAAATTATACTAAGTGGATAAATTCGAATCAACAGTCATGAAGCTAAAATTGTAAATATGGCCATATGTAAGTCTGTAAGTTAAACCTCTGCCGCCATATGTATGTATTATGTTGTTGTGTAACATTGTTATCATGTTGATCATGTTTATGAATAATGCTAACTTTGAATTTGTTATGCTGATTGTTATATTGCTATATAATTATGTATTTGTATGTATGTAAATATTGCTTTAGAGGGCCCCAAGGAAGATTAGTTTATACTAATTGGGTTACCCTCTGTAAATAAAGACTTTCATTCATTCATTCATTCATTCATTCATTCATTCATTCAATCAATGTTAAAAATGTGTTATTAAAATTTTAATTTTTTGTCAAATATGACTTATTAGCTGGTTGAAATGCAACAGTGTTTGTGCATGAAAGTGTGTACAGTAAAGTTGTTCTGTTGTTTATGCAATAGGTAATTGCAAGCGATATATTATGGTTCTTTCTTTTTTCATATTATTTTGATAAAAATGTGAAATAAATATCTTGTTATTAAACAGCTATTTTGTTGAATATAACTTTGTTTGAGATAATCAGATTACCCCTAATAACAGACATAATTGATTGATTGATTGGGGTTTAACGCCGTTTTTAACAATTTCTCAGTCATATCATGGCGGCCAGTTTACCTACTCATGTGTTTCCTGGTTTTCTCACACCAGTACTCCGCACAACAATCTTCCCAAGCAACTGGCTGCTTTTCCACATAGACTTAGCCCATTGGTGGAGGACGAATGACGCAATGACTTTTGTCAAACGTCGGGAAGAAAGTTGGCCGAGACGGGATTTGAACTCACAACCCCTGGATTGACAGCCCGCGTCGTTACCGACTGAGCTACCGGGACTCGACACAACAGACATAAACATTTGTCACGTGACCCGGAAATGGCAAGTTCGACCCCAAACTGTCAAATTTACAGATTACAATTGCATACACTAAAGAAATATTTTAACAAATTTATATAATTGTTGAATTATATCGTGGTGGGGAGGAAGTATTTGTTGAACATTTTATGTTGTTTGTATTCTCTAGACTTTTCATTCAAAGACAAGATTCGTTAATTTGGTTACTGACCCGGAACTGTTGAGTTCACTGTATAACATAAACTAACTGCACCAGAAAAATGGCTACCCGTAGATTGAAAACCATTTTGAAGTTGTGTTTGGTACCCAAAATGCAACGATTGCATGGATCTCACTTGCAAGTTCATATTTTTGTTTCACCTCATTCATCTTTCAACATTTTACATTTTGGCACTTTACAGCTTTTCTCATTTGTTGGTTGATTGTGCCATTAAAAACAAGAGTGCCAAATGTCACAAAATACGCCCGTCCTGTTTTTTTGAGACCAAGTATAGTGGTAATTGGTTGTACGTCAGCCAAACTTAGAGAGCGGACACTGTTAGTACAGTTTTGGCCATTTCGAGGGACATAATTGTGTAGTGACTAAGATAACGTTGTAAGTTATTAAACGTAACGAAAATATTCTGCCCATAAACATTCTGACCAAATTTGGTGATGATTGGACAAAGGCTCCTAATTTTATTGAGCTGACAAGACCAATTTTAGGTAATTTCTATAATTAAAGGGCAGTAACTCTCGATTGACTAAAGCGATATGGCTAGTTATCGAACTTGTCCGAGATATTATCCCAATACACATTCTGACTAAATATGGTAATGATTGGACAAAGGCTTCTAAAGTTATTGAGCTGACAACATACTGGACGCCGCAGGTAAAACTATAATACGATCCGTTTTTTCAAAATAAATTCTGCTCTAGATTATACAAAAAGAATCCCCAGACATCTGCAAAAACAGAGTTTCAGCATTTTCATATTGAACATCGATTATGCTGTGTCAGTATAATGGTTTTGCATACCTTTCTCACTAGCCTTGAACATGACTGCCAACCCCGAGGTCCTATGTTCTTGTTAAATGAAATGTTGACCTTACATGCAGACTCATAATACTCAACCATCTCAAACATAGCAACGGCCATCTGAAAAAATAGACCAAAATTATGTTAAACCTCACCGACCTAGTCTACTTTTAAAAACACTGTGGCAAAAGGAGAAATTCCTTATCATGAGCTACTTCTCCTTTTGCCACAATATTTACAATCTACTGAATAATAATACTCTTGCTTTTTGAGATTTTCCATATTAAAATTGAACTGGATCATTATGCCATCTGCTGCAAATTTGTTTTATGTCGGAAAGTGTTAAATAAGCAAAAAGTAATTCTTAAGAGTCTTTGTAATTTTGTAACCATTACCCAACATGCCATTCTTGCTCTAAATTAAGCTTTTCACAAACTGCAGAAGCATTTTGACGCAATAGCAACAAACGACTTTTGAAAACATTGTGGCCAGAGGTGAAATTGCTCATGATGACCAATTTCACCTTTAGCCAAAATGATTTCAACTTTATTTAACTATTAAGCTATCTTTCATGGAGATTTTTCAGGTTTTGTGACCATGTTTTCAATATCTAAAAAAACATTATTTCATTGAAGTGGTTTTAAACCAGATAAAGATTTTCCCTCCGATCAAATTGTAGGAATTGTCAGCTGAAACTAAAATTTAATTTGATCCCTTTTGTGATGACTTCTGGTTTCTTTGATTTTACACCCAATCAATATGGTTTGAACAAATTAGAGCAGATGACCAATGAAGAAAGATTTCTATGCAATTTAATATCTTAAAATAAGACAAGCACTTTCATAAAAATGGAATTTTTTAATTTTGTTATTTTTCCCCTTTTCTGATGAGGCCTGGCTGCCATGTTTTTCAACAAATCAATATGGCTTGAACAGCGTGTGTAGAGGGTCACCCAAAGAGTATTCCTACCAAATTATATTGGAATCTGACAAGCAGATTCAGAGGAGAAGTTTGGGACATTTTCCCCCCTTTCTGATCCCGCAGCAACAAAAGTTCTCAATGGAATTTAAATATTTGAACAATTTTGAAAGAGGACCAACAAAGGAACATTCCTGTGAAGTTTGGTTGAAATTAGTTGTGTGGTTTAGGAGAAGATGGTGTTTAAAGCTAAAAGTTAACCACGGGCTGAGAGTGATCAGAATAGCTCACCTTGAGCCTTCGGCTCGGGTGATCTAAAAACATTGCGGCAAAACAAGAATTGAGATGTACTCAAGGGAAACCCAACTGTAGAGTTTTTACTACAAATTAGATGTATATCTTCCTGCATATCCACACAATCTGATCTACACAGACAATGTTTATCAGATGTTTATTGAATTTTCTGTTTCTTATTGGGAAAGAGTGCAGTCAGATCAAACTTGTGTTGGTTCATTGCTTATCAATATTGAATAGAGTTGAAAACATTGTGACAAAGAAAGAAATTGCTAATAAATGTTGTCTGCTGCAGAGGCTTCAAAATGCATCTACATGTAGGAAAGGGTTAAATTATGCATTTTTTGAGAATGGTTATGACCACTTGAATACTAAGCAAGAATGCCAGTCAATTTAAAATGTCATTTAGAAATTAAAATTTCCAACAGGTCAGTTTTCCTGTGGCGTAATTCAAGACATGATAGGTAAGATTTATCATGCCCAGCACTCGTAGCTCAGTCAGTAGTGACCTTCGCTGTCAATCCAGAAGTTGCGAGTTGAAAGCCAAGCTCAGACAATATTCTTTCCATTATTTGACAAAAGCAAATGAGATTAGCGCCATTCGTCTTCCACTAAAGGGCCAAAAGTCTATCCATGGGGAAAAGCAGCTAGGTGCTTGGAAATACTTTTGTAGCCAGGAAACACATGGATAGGTGAACTGGCAGCTGTGATATGACTAAATATTGTTGCAAACGGCATTAAACCCCAATCAATCAATCAGATTTATCATACCTCGTCATCAAGATGCGTCGCCTCAAGATCAATGCAACGAAATCGCACATGTCGAAAAATCTCTTCCAAACTTTCAATTTGTTTCAATTCTAATCGCTCTCCTGTACAAAATAAAACATACATCAAGATCACTGAGATTAACTGTTTTTCATGCATCTGTAGCAAATCTATTGCCAACTAAACTGAGTAAATTCTACTTTTGCCAGTATGTTTTTAAAACTTTATTCATAAAGTATATTTCTCGCTTAAGATGTTTTCAAAGTTGTCTGTTGCAGATTTATCGAATTAGGACAAGCATTTTTTTTAATAATCAACACACAAAAAACTAGAATGGAGTGCTCCGCGGAGCAAGTGTGTCACCTACACCTGCCCATTGAAAGTGTGATGAAAAAGTGCGACGGACAGACGGATGGACAGATGCCGGACAAAAAAAAAGTAATCCCTAAGTGCCTACCATGCTACGCAGGGTGACACAAAAAGGAAACCCATGAATTGAACTAATGAAACTGCCTTTTGCAGAGTCCTGCATATAACATTGTCTTCACATAAGTTCAAATATTCCTAAGTTTCATGTAACTCAAATACTTTTTGAGATTTGTCCGACACCAAGATTTTGACTGACAGAGAGACATCTCATCCAAAAACAATATGTCTGTCCACTTTACATGCGGAGAGACGTAATAAGTTTTGTGACAAAAGCTATAAACATTCTGAGAATAGATGTTCATAAGATTGATTTATTGGTTGGTGTTTTATGCCGCTTTCAACAATTTTTCAGTTATATCACGGCACTTCCTGGGCAAGTTACCAGTACAACTGGTCTGTTTATCTAGACACCTGCCAGTTGGTCGTAATGGTATTCCCGAAACCCTCAATGCCTAAGAGGGCAGCAATTACTACCATTTTTAAAAAGTATTTGGTATTACCCAGCCGTTGATCAAACTTGTGACCTCCAACTATTCTCCAGTTGTTTTATGATGTCTGTATCAGGAAAAAACGAAATAACAAACAATGATCATGAATTAACAAATCAATCAAAAGAAAGAAAGTGTTTACCTTTTAAGCTTAGAATTTCATATCTTTCACCAACATTTTCAATACACTGAAATAACAAACAACAAGGCAATGATTCTCTGGATTTCTCATCTGAGAATGTGCCTTTTAAGACAGGATCAATATTTAAAGGATAGGAGTCGACACATCTGCAGCATATGAAAACCTGAGGTCTAGATAAGGAGATCCTCTTTCCTCCACAATATATCTCTTATTATGCAACCTAACCCTATGATGTGAGTACTTGAAATAATCACCTCATTCAGACGATTCTGTTGAGTATTCTATTCAATTATTACACTTTCATTATAAAAACTTTCAATAATTTTACCTACATGTATTCAAAGACATCTGCTGCAGACTGACGTGTTGCATGTGGGCAAGGATTAAATTATTCTGATCAATGCAACTGTGATCTTAATGTTTCCCCAGCAAGTGAATTCCAAAGGCGCCATGGTTTTTTTTACCTGTTAAAACCATTTTGAACACAACTAAGTAACATTCATGTCAAATGATATTCAAATGAGACAAGAACTGATGCCTCCTCTTTTCATCAAATCAAAGAGACTTGAACAATTTTTGTAATCTGAGGAACATGCCAACAACATTGATATCAGACGAGCACTTTCAGGAGAAGAACTTCAAAGTTTTGTCATTTAACCCTCTTTCTGTGGCATTTTTTAAAACAAATTAATATGGCTTGAATATTTATAGTTGAAAGTCACCTTGTGAACAATTCTGTCAAATAATCTTGAAATCAGAACAACTGTTTCAGAAAAGAAGAATAACAATTTGTTTGCATTCAAAAAGTTTTTCTAAAATTTGGCAAAGTATTAAATTGACCTAGTTATTTACCCCACATGAACTGCTTAGATTTTGACAAAGATCTGATGAATTTTCATTAGGATTGGATTAAAATGTTGCATCTAGTGTTTTTATATGGTAATTGAGATGAACCATTGAATTAAGAGAGCTAACTTGTGCTGGATTAAATTACATTTAAAAAAGATGGTTAATTCTCCTCCATATAATTTAAATCAGATACATTTTTTGAGACTTTCTAAGTGAAACTTGCTGTCCAACATTTTTATTTATAATTATAGGAGAAATTGTTCACTGTGAGCAATTTCTTCTTTTACCAAAATTATTCCAAAAGTTGTCTGCTGCAAAGACATCAGAAAGCGTCTGTGTGTGGGAAGGGGTTAGATGGATAGACAGACACTGGAGAAGTGATTCCAGAGTGTTACAACATCTTACAGACAGGCAACACAACCCTTAAAAATACAAAAGTAATTGTCCTTAACCCTTTCCCTCATATAGACGCTTTCTGACGCCTCTGCAGCAGATGACAAAACGTGCAATTTCTCCTTTTGCCACAATGTTTTCCACTTTTTGTCATAGAATATCTCCATAATTGAATGGATAACCTATGTTTTGACAAAATACGTTCAAAGTCGTCTGCTGCAGAATTGTCGTATGAGGGAAAGGGTTAATTAATCAAATGTTTGGTAGAATCTAAGAAAAAGTTTCAAGAAACTCTTCTCATTACTACAGGCAGATGCATTTTGGCGCATCTGCAACAGACGACTTACAAAACATTGTTGCAAATGGAGAAATTGCTTCTGCTACTTATGAGCAATGTCCACTTTTGTCATAATGTTTTCATCTATTTTCAATAACCACTCTTTACCTAGATGTTTTCAATATTGTCCACTGAGAATTTGCTGTCTGTTGTAAAGGGTAACAAAGCTAATAAATACCCCTGTCAGTCTTGGTAAGCGGAACAACAGTACTGACTTCTTGTACTCACTTGCAGTTGCTGTAGAATTTTATTCAGAGGTTTTGCCCCATGTTTTTCACAGCTTTGTTTATATGCTCTCAACAAATCTTCAGTTCTCCAATCTGGTACTATAAAGAAAGAACAAAAACAGATCCATGACAATTGATAATTTTTTCAATTAACAATTCAAGGGATCAATTGGCAAGCAGTATCCCTCTGACAAAAGGGTTTCTTAATGCATTGTCATATTCTACAGACAGTTTTTGTAACCAATAACCTATCACTAGGATTTCTTCTCAAAATGCGAGACCTATCCCCAACAATTTCAGACAATAAACAGATGAGAATAATCTGTTTGTTTACAATGGGACATGTATTCAAACAAATTATTTACAGAATATGTGCAAGTAGTTTTGCTTTTAGATAAAATATTGAATACATTAGTTGTCTACAGAACACTTGTCCTTTTGAACCCTTCAATAGAATTAAGAAAATAAACCCTGAAATTGATTACTAAGATTTATTGGGTAAATATCCAAATTTATAGCCCTTTTCAGGATATCTGTTGTTTGATTGGATGTGCATTTATAGTACAGTTCTCTTAACATTTTACACTGTATTTCACTGACAAATCAGAACATTGCAAGGACAGTCCACTATGACCAACAGGAGATTGGATTGAAGCGAATCGTGGTCAACTCGGTCAGGTCATCTCGGCCTGTGTACTGTCTATGAATATGTAATATCAAAATATTTAAAACGAAGGCCTCTGAAGAATTTTATAAACGTCATTTTTTTCATAGTAAATCATTTTTATAAACATATTTAGTAGAATTTAGCCTTTTCCTACATGTATACCAGAAATCTGCAGCAGACAACTTTCAAAATAACATTAAAGTATATTATAGGGATAATACACATTTTCGAGGGCGTGAACATCTGCGGACGCCCGCAAAATGTGTTTATGCCCGAGTGCGAAGCACGAGGGCATAAACACATTTTAAGGGCGTCCGCAGATGTTCACGCCCGAGAAAATGTGTATTTTCGCTATTATTGCATAAAATAAGAGCAAACATCCAACATATAGGCCGCTGTAACGTTCAGTTGTACGATAACCGCCGATGAACATGACGCGATAAGGATTGACACATGTGACGTCATAAAGTAAACAAGTTATGTTTTATATATCCACGAACCGGTCCGACATCAAGGTTGCCATCGCTGACTCGAATGGGTTTGGATTATGTTATGCTCTTCAACTGTGAGTCTATTGCATGTTACCGATTATCGAGTTAAAGAAGCTGATGTTATTGTTAACCCAACAATTGCTCCTATTCTAGGGGAGATGGAGCGTCCATGTTTTGTCTACTAACGGTGCCCGGGTAATGCATATGTAAAACATCTAACCGGTCTGAAATGGCACGTACGCGCGAGAATCGCTTTGTTTATACACGTTTTCTCGCCGTTTACGCCCGGTTTTTGCAATGTTTCTGTATCCCTTAAGCGGGCGTAAAACATAGATTTTATGCAATAATGTGTGATTTTAATTCAATTGTTGTGATATACAAATTTTATGTGTGATTTATTTTTCAGTTATTCTACCATTCATATTTTTCTAGATTAAACAATTATTAGTATATTTTCCCTTTTATTTTCATTTTCCCTTTTCACTCAATTTTCATGACAAATGGTAAAATTATGACGAAATTACGATCTTTTAAAATCTTGCAATATTATACCCCATTTCTTTGATAATTTTTAAAAAAGTTATCTGCACTGCACAACGGGCCAAGTTGACTCCAGGGGCGATTGGGTTACAGGCCCTGTTGACCGGGCCATTACCATTGAACCTGTGATGCCTGCTCCAAATAGTTCCATGCTAATTTCATGACATTCTTTATCATACACTGACAACAGTAGCAAATTTGGTATTATTACCCTATGATAATTGATTATTTACTTACAGTTTTTCCAAGGATCTGGAGGTTCCAAGAAACCCATGACAAGGTCTGAATCTTTTGGAAATGTGACTTTCCTTTTTGGTTTCTGTTGGATGTGTCCATTCGTTTCATTGTTGGGAATCGCCGAGGAATTGACATTCAAAGGGTCCGAGATATTCTGTGCAGCTTGCAGCTCTGCAAATAAACTGGGAAATTCCGACTGTTCATGATTTAGGTTACCAACAAGTGGTTTGTTTACTTCCTGCTCTTCAGCTAAAGATGGGGAGTTTTCTTGTATGTCGTCCCAGCTTTCGTTTGTGAATTGCTGGTTTTCGGTTGGAATAGGAGATGTGTCATTCACATCATTTTCTTCAGACATCTTGTAATTGATGCAAAAATGTTTCATGCACGGTTACGTCATGTTTTTGCGTGCTAAAGTACATATAAATTTTATTTTAGCCTTCCATAAGATCAGCTTCCATATTATAATTTGCACATGCGCGATAACTGGAAAATTACGTATACAAGAGCACCGTTCATTGGATAATTGTTGTATGATTGACTAATCAGGATGACGTTTACATATCGGACAAAGTCCCTTTCTCGCTGTTGAATTCACTGTACTTTCTCCCCGGCTTTAGAACATACCAATTGCCATTTTAGATACAAAATCAAATTCTATTTGATTGTAAAATGGACTTAAATTTCAAAATAAGAATTTAAAGAAAGAAATAGGCAACTGACAAAATATATAAATCGCTTATGTTTGAATGAGAAATGAGTGTTCTTTCAAGAAAATCCACGTGGATGGGAGGTAAAATCGTAAAGTAATGATCTGTCAAAAATGAACCAATGAATCACTTTGTTACAAAAAGTAGGCCGATTAAAGAGATCCACCATTTGACTAAAAAGGAAAGCCGGCATGGAATAAACATTCAATAACGCGAATGTAAGTAATTTTTATTGCATTAAAATATGTTCCACATGTCAATTAATTGAATAATAATCACCTGATTTTGTAATGATTCCATTTTACTTCGCATTTTAGAGCTACTAAAAGTGGCCCCATATGATCCCTGAAACCTGTTGACGTGGACATGCAAAATTCTGAAGTCTGCAACGTTTGGTTGGCACTCACTTTTTATCGCTGGCCAAATTGTGTGGTTAATGCAAAGATATGCTGCTTACTGTTATATAATCATCTTGTTTACTATATTCCAGCTCAAGAGATACCAGGAAGTCAACTCGCTGTAACATTACATAAAACAAGTGGAGGGGCGTGGTGATCCTGCCAACACGTGAATTGTTAAACGACTTGGATTTGACCAACTCGGATTATTGTGCAGCGTATTTGTTGTTGACCCAACTAAAAATGGAGCTTCAAATTGTGCTTATTGGAGCTGTTGTTTTTGTGATTTCAGCTGTAGTAATCTACCTGATATCTGCATTCACCATGAAGGAGAAGACATTCGAGGAAGTTATAGCCGAGCAGAAGAGGCAACAAGAGGCTGAAAACCAGAAAGCTAAGCAGGAGAAACATGAAAAGAAAGCCGATAAAGAAGTGAGAAGTCGGTTTAAGAAAAAGAAAGATAAGGGAAAAGGTGATGGATCACCAAAGGTTTCCGAGTCCGAAGTGGCCAAGGAAACTAAGATGGTAGAACTTGAATTAGAACCGGAGATCATAGAACCAGTTGAAGAAAAACAGCTGAAGTCTTCTAAAAGGAAGGAAAAACCCATCAAGTCCATTCTTCATAACAAAGATGAAAAGACTCCAGTCTTGAAAGATGATGCTGTTGAAGATATTGTTCACAGGGGACCGGCACCAAGGGATGACTTGGAACTGAAACACATGCAGGACAGTAAGAAAGATAAGTCGAAGAAGGATTCTAAGGATAAGGCAAAGAAGGAGTCCGAGGTAAAGCATGCCAAGCAACAACCTATTGTGGAAGAAATGATGATGGTGAAAGAGACTATGTATCAGTCTGCTGCTGCTCCATCACTTGAGAGCAGAACAATGTTTGGTGGAAAGTCAGGTATAGCATTTTACAAATTTATCTCTTTTTCTTAGTACTGGTTTCCCTATTCATTTTCTAGTTTTGTTTTACACACCTGTTAGAGAAATTCTGTTTAAAAAAATTCAGTGAAGAGCAATAATTGCTATATATAGTTTGTTCAATTCATAATAATATTAATAAAAGAACATGTTTGGTAATCACCTACACTCCCAGACACTGCAGTGAAGTGATGATCCTTTAATTGGCAAAGTATCTTAACCTGTTCCAACATAAAACAAATCTGCAGCTTTGATTGAAATGATCGTATCAAAAGCAAGGAACATAATTGTACATGAAACTATAATTGAATAGAGTTGAACTTGAAAATAATGTGGCGGAAGAAGAAATTGCTCATGAGCAATATCTTTTGTCACAATGTAATTAAACATTGTTTACTGCAGAGGCATCTGTATGTGTGAAAGGATTTAAAAAACAATTGAATATTAGATATTTACTTTGAAAGTTCAAGCTTTTTTCATATTAATTTCACCAAATTTGAAAAGATTTCGCCACTTTTTGGAAATGTGAGCCAAATAATTATTCGCCATTGGAAGCCAAAGATTTTGCAAATTGTTTGCCTCTTTAAATACAACTTTTTAATAAAATATCAAATTTAAATTTAAAGATCTATGTTTCGTTGTCTGTTAAGTCAAGTGTTAGTTAAAGTTTGTCTTTAAAAGACAGGTAAGATAGAATTTTGTTGTTGAATTACAATGACAGGTCATAAATACCGGTATAATCCGTGTCCAAGAGACATTAAGATTAAGTTTTATAAAAACAATCTTTTACGAATATGAATGGGGAACAGATAGCCTCAAGTCAGACATAAATTATCGAGTTTCATTACACACCAACGTCTGTTATCAAGTTAATGATACAGATAGTTAGAAAATTATAACCATAATATCTAATAGTTGTGCATCAGACGACGTGATATAGCATTCTCATATCTATGTTCAGAAAGAGGCTGATAAACTAAAAAATTAGATGTGAAATTTATCTTGTGTAACTAATTAAATTGTTCAACTGTGGGTCTTAATTAATATTTATCGACACGCCATGCTTAAATTATCGGATCACCCACCAACAAAAAGAAATGACACCTTGTGTATCTGCATTGAAGTGTCATAAACTGCGACCAGACAAGTACCCTGATTAGGAAAAGGCAACATCAATTTGCCAAGGATTTATAACTTGGAGAAAACCAAAAAAACCAGCTTATCACAGTTTGAAACATTGTTAATACCAAACCCTGAGACCACGAAAAGTCTTGTTAATACTCTGGAGGCCGCATTTTTAAATTGAGCATGTTGAAACTATATCAGAATGTTTGTCTTGATGATATGTAGGCCAAGTTCAAATATGGGTCATGTTTTGTCAAAAAGTAGTTCACTAGGTCAAGTTGAAGGAAAATCTTGTTAACAGTAATAACAATCCAGATGCCACAATTTTTGCTTCAGCCGTTTGAAATTATGTCAGAATGTTTGTATTAATGATATCTAGATCGAGTTTGAATATGGGAAATATTTGTCAGAAACTAGGTCACTAGGCTAAATTGAAGGGAAATATTGTTAATATTCAGGAGGCTGCATTTTTAACTTGAGCATGTTGAAACTTTATCAGAATGTTTGTCTTGATGATATGTAGGCCAAGTTCGAAATTTGGTCATGTCTGTTCAAAAACTAGGTCACTAGGCCAAATGGAAGGAAAATCTTGTTTACACAGTACACTGTAGTATCCGCATTATTTGCATCAGCAGCTTAATTTTTGTAAGAATGTTTTTATGATATCTAGGTCAAGTTTGAATATGGTAAATATTTGGTCAGAAACTAGGTCACTAGGCTAAATTGAAGGGAAATCTTGTTAACACTCTGGAGGCTGCATTTTTATCTTGAGCATGTTGAAACTTTATCAGAATGTTTGTCTTGATGATATGTAGACCAAGTTCGAATTTTGGTCATGTCTGTTCAAAAACTAGGTCACTAGGCCAAATGGAAGGAAAATCTTGTCTACACAGTAGTGAGTACACTGTAGAATAAGCATTATTTGCTTCAGCAGCTTAATATTTTATAAAAATGTTTTTATGATATCTAGGTCAAGTTCAAATAAGGGTCATATTGGGTCAGAAACTAGGTCACTCAGCCAAATTGAAGGAAAATCTTGTTAAAACTGGAGGTTTCATTTGAATCTTAGTCAGAATAATTCTCTTGGATGTGTTTTGCATTAGAAACCACATTGCATAATTCAGGTGAGCGATCTAGGACCATCATGGCCATCTTTGGTTAATTTTCGCATTTGGCGAAAATGGCAAACGACAGCACGGGGCCTGAATTGTTAGATTGTATATTAAAGACATTAGATATTGATTAAATGAAGAATTAACACATAGTTACTATGTAGCTCTAGGCCATTATACATTTTGTGTACATCTTTTTTATGTGGAGAGAGAACTTATGGGAAAAAGAGATTCCCAGTATTCAGTAAAGAGCTATTTCATCTTTTTGCACAAAAGTTTTAAATATATTATATACCTGTATCAGATTCATTACTAATGTTGTATGAGGGTAATACTGCAGTGTTGAATACCCATGAAAATGCCCAATTGTCACCTAAAACACTTTCTTGTTACATATTAAACAAATATAATATGAAAATTTGTTTCTGAAAGTATTTAAAATTACTGCTTTGTAGTTGTTAGAGCATTCTGCCGAGGTTTGATATATAAAGACTCATGTCATACAAGACTAACCCTTTCCAACATGATTACCTGGTTCTTCTTGTGTCACATTGTTTTGAACTTTTATTCAAAAATTAAACTTGTAGAGGTTTTATATATGCTTTTGCTTTCATAGCTCTCAATAAGGGTCATTTTGCATATTCTAAAATCCTTACTTGACCTCCAAAACCGCCCGGCATAATTATTTAAACCTATGTTGTGGGTACCCAAAATAATCATCTCAGTGGGTCAATTCCTTTGGGTACACAGATCATAGCTTAAATAAGTGTCTGTGCTAACAGAGATATCGTGGAAGTAAAACCTGTTTACTCTTCCTCATCTAGTCCTCTGCTAAAATTTATGCTTTCTAAGTCTTCTGGTTCCGGTGTATGCTGTAAAACGTTAAAAGATGGTAATGTTGGCTTCCCTTCTTCCAACTCAAGATTGCAGCAAATCATTACAGTTTGCAACGAATGCAATGTGTCAGGATAACTTATCATTCTGGTCATGATGTGAACAAAGAAAAAAAAAAGTTAATGTACAGTTTTGTAGATAGCAACTGTCCATGTGTACGTGTGTGTGTAATAATTAATTATACATAATATATTATCTTACAAATAAATGACTTCTTTTGCTAACCCACTCTCAATATGTATAATGAGAAAAAGATATCTAATTGTTCCTAACCTGCTCTGTGGAGTAGCGGTCGAGTGTCCACCTCGGGTGCTGGAGGATCTGGTCTTCATCCCAGATCTTGTAATACCAAAAAAATAAAAATTGTAGTTATGACGTTTTCCTCTTATGCCCTAAGGATTATGGTGTTTCCAGTTAGCATTATGGCTATCTCGCTATTGGCAGGATAATTTGACCAAATTGGCAAAAGTACCTGTTACTTACCCAGGAAACAGCGTGACATGACTGAACATTAGCTGAAATAAACATTTCATCAAATATAAAAACAAAAAACTGATTTTTCATTTCTTATACTATATTTGATAACTTCATAGGGGGTAAAGCCCTGTTTGTCATAATGAAGGGTTAAAATGTGCAGTAATGAATTTATTGATGCCATATTTAGATACCTTTCGTGATCAACCCTTTAGCTTGTGGGAACATGTACATCATGCTTGATTTTCAGTCTGTAAGCAAAATAGTAGGACAGTTTGTGTGCTAAAATGGTTGTGTTTTACTTTGTTTAGCCCAATTTCTAATGACTGCCATACACAGGCTTGAAAACAATGTGGGAAATTCAGAAACAAATTTGTCATTCTTTTATCATGATGTTATTTACTCTTACTTTAAGTAAAACTGCCTTATATTTACAATTTAAAAGAATGTTAAAAAAACTACATGGATACGCAGTAAATTAAAAAAAGGCAAAGTTTAGCAAATGTAGCTGCTTTTAATATTTATATCTTTTATAAAGTAAAACTCTTTGGCAATGCCAAATTGACTGTCATGATGTGTAAACATGTGTCTTGAAAGGAACTGATTTGATAATACACCTTAACCCCTTTAAAAGGCCTCATGCAATAAATCTGCAGATTACTTGAAGAATATCTTGGTAAAATATCCAAAATCTCGACTCTGAATTTGAAATGAAAGTAAAATTATGGATCAAAGATGAAATGTAGTGCCCTGCCCGCCTCAGCAATTCTTCCCGTTTGCCATAATTTTTTCAAATTTCGTTTTCTGCAAATGGATTTGCATACATGTGGAGTTGGGTTATTAATTGTCTTTAGATGAAATCTTCAGCTTTGGCTGTCAGCTATGTCAAGAAAACAACAGATTTGGAAATACACATTAAATAACTGAAACCAATATTGATTTCATTGTTTCCCATTGTATTCTAAGATAAAAGAAATTGATAACATGCTGATTACAATCTGATGAAATAGGCAGTCTTGTTTCACAGGCTATTCTCTAAATAAATATCCTAAGGGGTCCAGAATTTATCACCACTTTTCACTAAGGGGGAATGGGTTTTTGTCCAGTGGGTAAATATCCTACGGGCTTTATGTCCTGTGGGGGTATTGTCTGTACTATCTACATATATGCCAATATATCTAGCTTGTATTTTTGAACACTTTCCCACATACAACAAATCTGCAGCAGACTACTTTGAAATCATGAAGGCAAATATTTAGAAAATCTGTATAAATGAAAGTTCAATTATTCAAAAGAGTTGAAAACATTGTGACAAAAAGAGAAATTGTTCGTTTTGAGCAATTTCTCCATTTCATTCAATGTTTTCAAAAAAAAAATTGCAGAATTATCAGAAAACATTTATATGTGGCAAAAGGTTAACCACTTTCCCACATGCAAACGCAATTTGAAGTTAAAGCAGTAGACGACTTTTGTAAACATTAATGGCAAAGGGAAAAATTGCTCATCATTTGGCACAATGTTTTTAACACATATATGGGGAGTTTCGATATTATTGCCTAGATGTTTTTAAAGTTGTCTGCTACAGATTTGTGGCATGTGTGAAAGGGGTTAAAACATTTTTAGCTCACCTGAGCACAAAGTTATTGTGATCACCTTTTGTCCAGCATCCGTTGTGCGTCCGTCAACATCTTCTCCTCAGTAATAAACCAGTGGGTCAATTTGGATGAAACTTCACAGAAAGCAACCTCTCAATGATCTCACCAGAATTCCTTCAAATTGTTGGGATCCATGCAGAATTATGGTTTCCATGGCAACGAAACGGAAACATTCTTCTTCTCCCAAACTGGTTGGCAGATTTTCAAATAATTTTGTAGATATGTTCCTTGGATGACCCTCTATCAGATTCCTTCAAGCCATGTTGATTGGTCAAAAAACTTCTCCAAAAGTGTCAGGCCGATTTTCAAATAATTTTGTAGAAATGTTCCTTCAGATTCCTTCAAGCCATGTTGATTGGTCGAAAAGCATGGCCGCCAGGGGGCGGGGCTATTTCGACTTATATGGCTATAGTGAAAACTTAAAAAATCTTCTCCTTCGAAAGCATTGGGTCGATTTTCAAATAATTTTGTAGAAATGTTCCTAGGGTGACCCTCTATCAGATTCCTTCATGCCATGTTCATTGGTTTAAACTATGGCCACCAGGGGGGCAGGGCTTCATATGGCTAAAGAGAAAACAAATAAAATCAGGTGAGCGATCCAGGGCTATCATGGCCCTCTTGTTTATATATTTTTACATACAATGTTTTCAAAACCATCAGCTTCAGCTGTATTTAGAAATGTAATATATACAAAGACTGGGAAAGGATATAATAAAAAAAATGTTAACAACAATGTCATTAATTATTTTAGATGCTGAAAATGCCAAGCTAATATCGTCTGTGAAGTCTGCTAACCTGAAAGATTCAGAGGTTCAGTCACTGATTGAGACTTTATTAAACAAACAAGGTGGATCTGTGTCTGGCATGTCAGCTGACTGGAATAAGGTAATAATAATCCAAACATTGGTCCTTTTGCCCTTACCCGCAAGAAGCAAATCTGCAGCAGGCAACTTTGAAATCATCTAGGGAAAAAAGATGGAAAATCTTGATCAATAAAACTATAATTATTGCATATAGAGTTGAAAATATGGTTGCAAATTCTGAGTAATTTCTCCTTTTGCCATAATGTTTTCATTGATTGATTAATTTGGGTTTAAAACTGTTTCAACAAATTTTCAGTCATATCATGGCGGCCAGTTCACCTACTCATGTGTACTCTGACTTTCTCACACCAGTACTCCACACAACATTCTTTCCAAGCAATAGACTGCTTTTCCACATAGACTGTTAGCCCATTGGTGGATGTTGCTTGTCACAGTGACTTTTGTCAAACGTCTGAAAGAATATTGGCCGAGCTGGGGTTCAAACTCACAACCCCTGGATTGATAGTTTGTGTCGCTACCGGGCTCCAGGGCATGTATGTCTTCAAAAGTCGTTTGCTGCAGAGGCACCTGTGACCAGAAAGCCTCTGTATGAGGGAAAAGGTTAACCCTTTCCCACAAACAGCAAATGTACAGTTAACGACTTTGAAATAGAAAATTGGAAAAACTCTAGAATTTAGAAATGAAAAACAATCTGGGAAAAGAAGAAATGTTTATTGTGAGTAACTTTTCTTTCCTTTTACCACAATGTTTCAAGTCTCCAGTATCAGATGCCTCAAATCTTTCCCATGAAGGTTTTATTATTTCTCTCAAGTTATTACATGTATATCTAATCACATACATAGTCATATATATTTAGAGCTTTTAAGTAATCACATGTTATGTTATTAAATCCTTCTATGACCTTGTTGGTATGTAAACAAGTTAACCATTCTTTTGAGTACAGGTGGTCAACAGCATTGGGTTTTTAATTGAGTATCAACTTTTTCACACTTTCAATAAGTCTGCAGCAGAGGACGTTGAAAACGTCTCGGCAAAAGTATGGAAAATCTCTTTAAATGAAAGTATAATTACTGAATAAAGTTGTAAACATTGTGTCAAAGGAGACATTGCTCCTTTAGATCATTTTTTCCTTTTTCTACAATGTTTGAAAAAGTTGAATGCTACAGTGGCATCAGAAAATAGATTCTGTATGTTGGGAAGGGTTAAACATTTTACTCCTCTTGGCTAATAAGTTGAAAAAGGCCTGTTGACTCAATAATGTAAACTGACAATGATAAACCTTACCAATTAAAACTGATAAACAAAATAATTATTTTGAATAATTTTCTTAAATTTAATTATGTCTCTGAAAGATATCAAGAAAATCTGAAATCTGAAAATGTGAAGGAATAGTTCATTATGAGCAATTTCTCCTTTTCTTTGAAAATTAATCATAAGCACAGGTGTTTATAAAATTAGATTGCATTAGAGCTAAAATTTAGACAACTTAACCCTTTCCCTCATACGACAATTCTGCAGCAGACGACTTTGAACATATTTGGTCAAAACATAGAAAATCTCCATAATTGAATGGATAACCCCTGACTAAAAGTGGAAAACATTGTGGCTAAAGGAGAAATTGCACGTTTTGTGCAATTTCTTCTTTTGTCACTGTTTTCAAAAGGCTGTCTGCTGCAGAGGCGTCATAAAGCGTCTTTATGAGGGAAAGGGTCACTTTCCCACATACAGAAGCTTTCTGATGCCTGCAGCTGCTTAAAACATTGAGATATAAAGAGAAATTAATCATAATGATCAATTTATCTTTTTGCCTCAATGTTTTGAATACTTTTCAATATTTATACATCCATTAATGGAGATCTTTCAAAAATTAGCCTAGACATTTTCAAAGTCATCTGCTGCAGATTTTCTGTATGTGGGAGAGGGTTTATAGAAAAAAAAAAATGACGTTCAATGACATGAGTCAATAACATAAAGTTTACCGATTTCTTCTCATAGATGTTATGCCAATCCTACTTGATGTGGTTCTATTGATTATGATGTCTCAAGTGTCTGGCATAGACATTTCTTATCCTTTGCTTCAAAAATTGTTTTGTCTGAGAAGACAGTGACAGCTTTTTAGACAAAACCTAGATAGGTGTTTTATTGCAGAGTAGTATATCGAGGGCTTGGCTTGAATCGATTGTATCTGAAATTGGTATTTTTTTTACCAAGGTTAATCACTTCGCCATTAAGTCTTTATAAGTATTAAATCATTTTTCTTGTTAAACAATGGAAATTTAGGTGACAATGCTCAGAATGATCAATGGCACCTAAATTTGCATTGTTTACAAAGGGGTCAAAATTACCCCTAAACCAGGGTTTTCAAAATCGGTTTTTAGTTACAACCTTTTCATGCCAAGCCCTCGAATTATGTAACTTGCATTGCTTATTTCCCACGTACAACATAATTATCAGCATCTGACAATCTCGACATTATAAAAAAAAAAAAAAAAAAGAAGGAAAATCTCTATAAATGAAAGTATTATTATTAAATACAGTGGAAAATTTTGTTTCAACGGTGAAATTCCTTTCCTTTCGCAACAATGTTTTAAAAAAATATCTTCTGCATGTGGGAAAGCTTCAAAGGTTAACTAAAATAATTTTGAAATGTTTATAATCATGAATTTAATTTGACATTTAAACATGTGACAACTTAAATAATTCATCAACAGTGGATGATTTTGTTGCATCTGCAGATAAACAAACCTGAAAAAAGAGCTCATACAAAGGATTGCTCCTTTTTCTTTAATTTCTCCACTGTACCTTTATATTAACCTAAATGATGTTAAGTAGTGTACTTATTTTTCTCCTCAAGATATTTGTAAAAGTGAAAAGATACGGGTTAAAAATGATTTTTTATTCTTTATTTCTTTGGTATTCTTTCCAGAAATCCCAGAAAGGAGACCCTGTTACACTTCTCAGAAAACAGTTGGAAGAGAAAGAAAGATCACTTCAAGAAGGTTAGTTTTGTTAAGCTTTCTTGTTACTTTCCATTTGACACACACACAACAAATCTGCAGTAATCCATAAATAATGATAAATAAATTATTAAGAGTTGAAAATATTGTGGCAAAATTATAAGTTGCTCATAATGAGCCATATCTCTTTAACCCTTTACCTCTTATAGACGCTTTCTGACGCCTCTGCAGCAGACGGCTTTTTGAAAACATAGTGACAAAAGAAGAAATTGCACAGAACGTGCAATTTCTCCTTTTGCCACAATGTTTTCCACTTTTTGTCATAGGTTATACATTCAATTATAGAGATTTTCTATGTTTTGACAAAATACGTTCAAAGTCGTCTGCTGTAGAATTGTCGTATGAGGGAAAGGGTTAATTCACAATATTTTAAACTCTGTCTATTTCATTTATTACAATTTTATTATAGACATATTCAATGGTTTGCATAGATGTTTTCAATGTCGTCTGCTGCAGAATTGTCGTATGAGGGAAAGGGTTAAGACACAATATTTTAAACTCTTTTCATTTATTACAATTTCATTATAGACATATTCAATGGTTTGCATAGATGTCTTCAATGTCATCTGCTGCAGATTTGTTGTAAATGGGAAATGGTTGAATTGCCATGGTACACCCATGGATGCATGTTTTCAAAAGTCCTGTGCTGCGATCCAAATATGTGTTTGCTTTGATGTAACTTGGTATACTTTATCTTTCCCTGATACAGAAGACAGCAGGCTACTGAAAATGTTGTGGTAAAAAAACCGTTAAAATTACTCAAAAAGGACCATTTTTCCCCCTAGATAATTTTGTTTCTTCCTTAGATGTTAGAAGTAACCAACAAGTTTTTAGCTCAACTTTTGAAAAAACGAGAGCTATTGTCATGACCCTGGCGTCGTCGGTGGCGGCGTGGCCGTCGGGTTAAGGTTTTTTGTTCAGCTCAGCTTTTTAGCTCCACTGGCTGAAAGCCAGTCGAGCTAAATGTCATGGCGAATTGTCCGTCGTGCGTGCGTGCGTGCGTAAACTTTTTCCTTTAAACGACTTCTTCTCACTAACCACTTGGCCAATTTGGTTTAAACTTCATAGGAAGCATCCTCTCAATGTCCTCTCTTAAATTCCTTCGATTTTTTTTGATCCATCCATAATTCTGGTTTCCATGGCAACCAAAAGAAAAAAATAGTGAAAACTTAAAAAATCTTCTTCTCTGAAAGTGTCAGGCCGATTTTCAAATAATTTTGTAGAAATGTTCCTTGGGTGACCCTTTATTAGATTCCTTTAAGAAATGTTGATTGGTCGAAAAACATGGTCGCCAGAGGGCGGGGCTATTTTGCCTTATATAACCATAGTGAAAACTTAAAAAATCTTCTTCTCCGAAAGTGTTCAGCCGATTTTCAAGTAATTTTGTAGAAATGTTCATTGGGTGACCCTCTATCAGATTCCTTCAAGCCATGTTGATTGGTCGAAAAATATGGCCGCCAGAGGGCGGGGCTATTTTGCTCTATATGACCATAGGGAAAATTTTAAAAATCTTCTTCTCCGAAATTGTTGAGCAGATTTTCAAATAATTTTGTAGAAATGTTCTTTGGGTGACCCTCTATCAGATTCCTTCAAGCCATGTTGATTGGTTCAAAAATATGGCCGCCATGGGGTGGGGCTATTTTGCCTTATATGGCTATTGTGAAAACTTAAAAAATCTTCTCCTCCGAAAGTGTCAGGCCGATTTTCAAATAATTTTGCAGAAACATTCCTTGGGTGACACTCTACAAGATTCCTTTACGCCATGGTGGTTGGTAAAAAATATGGCCACTAGGGGGCAGGGCTGTTTGGAGATTTGATTTTTGCCTTATGGCCGTGGAGCGATACTGGCCCGGGCCTCTTGTTTTCTGTTTTCTATCAGTCTTGCGTCTGTGCCGTATGCGGTGCTGTTGTTATATTTTCTTCTCTTTTATTTTTAGAGCAACAAATGGTTATGGCTGCCAACACTAAATTAAAGGAAATAAAACAAGAAATGAACCAAGAAAAAACTAAGTTTCAGGCTTTAGAAAAATCTTTTAAAGAGAAGGTGGACTATCAGGTAGGTAGTTATCCCTTTCACACATACAGATGCTGTCCGATGACTTTGCAGCAGATATCTTTTGAAAACATTTTGGCAATAGAAGATATTGATCATGATGAGCAATTTCTATCATGAGCAATTTGACACAATTTTAATTTTTATTAAATAATTGTTCTTTCAGTTTAGAGAGTTTTCTTATGTTTGTCTAAATACTTTCACACTGTCTTCTGAAAAAAAATGATATGGGAAAGGATTTCCATGTAGTGTTTTTAACCCTTTCCCTCATACGACAATTCTGCAGCAGACGACTTTGAACATATTTTGTCAAAAACTGGAAAATCTCAATAATTGAATGGATAACCTATGACTAAAAGTGGAAAACATTGTGGCAAAAGGAGAAATTGCACGTTTTGTGCATTTTCTTCTTTTGTCACTATGTTTTCAAAAAGCCGTCTGCTGCAGAGGCGTCAGAAAGCGTCTATATGAGGTAAAGGGTTAAAAGCATATATTATACAGAAAGACTCTTTGATTCTGTATATCATTGAGGTTTTTTTTTTTTTTTTTTTTTAGTCGTTAGTAACATCGAGGACCATCCATCCAGGGGATGTGTTTTTGAATCCACGCTTGGACATTCATGCTTTCAGACTAGTCACAATTTTCTTTGTGACTAGAGTCATTTATCTTTCACTAATTGGATAAATGGTCTATTTGGGAAGGTAGCCTATTAAAGTGCAGAAGGAATAAAAACATATTTTGTGGGCATTCAGTGAAAAGATATCTCGATATTAATCCGAAAAACAAACAATTATTATCCTATTTCTTTTATGTTAGTAATCTTTACAGTATATTGATGACTTCACACAATGTGACTGTAACTAGATTGTGTTACAACGGTTTTGCATGAAGACCACACATTGTAATGTTATTAACGCTTCCTGATGTCTTTATATGCATTTGTCAAGATATTCTAAAAAAAATCTGCTTCTGATTTCTTGTATATTGGAAAGGGTTAAGTGTTGTAGGTGTGAGGCAGGCAGAGCCGATTAATATAATCTTTTAGTCGACATTTTAGAAACATATAGATAAATTGAAGCAATTTCACCTTTTCCAACATTGTGTTCACATATAATATATGTCAAAATCATATCTCGATTTTTCCAGATGATAACATTTTTCCTCCAATGATTTTGAAGTACTTTATAAGGTAAACAGTTAAAGTTTCATTAATTTTCTCTCATTATTTTACAGACAAGAGAGGGACAAGCCCTCCAGGCTCGCATTCAACATTCCCATGAACAGAATCTTGTGGAAACCAGTCAGCTGAGAGCCATGATTCAGAAATTAGAGGCTCAAGCTGGGGACCAGTCTAGAGTACAGAGGTTATCTGAAGAGAACAAGACACTTAGGGAATCCCTCACTAAAACACAGTAAGTGTACTAAGAATACAGATATTATCCCTTTCCCAAATACAAAAAGGGTGAAGCAGATGACTTCGGAAATGTCTAGGAAAAAATCTACATGAAAGAATACTTATTGAATAGAGTTGAAAATGTTGTGCAAATGAGAAATTGCAATATTGGCAAAAAGCTATATGCTGTATGATTGTTAAAACACATCTGCATGTGGGGAAAGGTTATGTAAGAAACGGCTGCTATTGTATCCCACCACCACTTTTTGTCTATTAGTTGTCATGATCCAAATGCTTTAAAGGTATGAACACATAGTGTGTGATGAAGATTAAAACCTTGTGCTGGTTTTAGACACCTTTTGACACCTGCATTAGACTATTCTTTTTTCACAACTTTTTCAATTTTATTGTTATGTCTTATACCCATATAGACTAATTTGTCTCAGAATAGGCATTGATTCAGTTTCATGTTTTTTAATTGTTCAAGTCTTAAAGAACCATTAACAAACATATTGAGTTCATGTAGTTTATTAATCCCTTTAATACATAGATTGAGTAATTTCTCCTTTTGTCAATGCATCTGCAAGTGGGAAAATGTTAATAATTATATATTCCTTTAATAATCAGGTCAGAAACAGCATCACCAGCTGAAGTCAACAATATGAAACAGACCTTACAAATCATACAGAAGGAACTGTCAAACAATGCGACCAAATTAAATGCAAGTGAAAACTATAAAAAGACTCTAGAGCAGAAATTAGCTAAGGCAGAAGCTGAGCTAAAGAAATATGAAACACATAAGGTAAGTGGTTATTATTTTGTAGTAGGACATTTTACTCATTTGGCTTTGTTACTTCTCTTTCTTAAGTTCATACAATCTTTACCAAACTTTGTCACGATGTTTATGGCCAAAAAATGTTTCGGTCAAGTTTGATTTGCAATAAAATCCCTAAATATATGATTAAATTTCTGTAAGAATCTTATTAAAAGTATGATAATGCTATCCATCGAAACTAAATACTTGAGTCTTAAACAGGTTTTATGTGATTTGGAAAATTAAGAATCTGATATTCCAATTTATTTGCATGTAAAGAGTTCAGATCCATCGGTGGTAAGTTATTTGTCTTCTTGTCCAGTTTTTTGTCCTATTGTCCATGCACATTACATTTCGCAACAAGCAGCATTGTAGATAAGTACATTTGAGTGGTGCTCCAGGAAATTAACACTTGAGTTATTGTAGATATACAGTCAAACCTGTGTTTAAAGACCATCCATGGGAAGTGAACATTCTGGTTTTTATTCACAGGTGTTTGTTAATTGCAGTCATTTATACAGAAAATGAGTGTTTGAGAAACTAAAAGTATGGTCGCTATAAACAGGGAATTGCTATTCCAAGGTGGCCTTGAGCACATGTTTGACTGTATTAAATATCGGTGCATTTGAATTCATCTGATTCAAAAGTAAAATGGTTATAGAAGCCTCTTGAAAGCTTCTTTGATTAATTGGCCAGCAGACAGTTCAGATTAAGATCAAACTGCTTAGTTTGATATGGTTTAACATTTGGTGCAAATGACCTTATATTGGGGTTTCTTTCTGGAGCACAGCTCATTTGTTCCTTTAGAATAGATATTAGATGACTGCCTCAGAAATTTCCTGAATAAATTGTGTGAAAAGGAAAAATGACTTGTAATGAGTAGTTCTGTCAAGCTGCTTTTGTTTTAAAACAACTTGCTAATACAGAGCTCTAGATAAGGGGCATATTTCATGTTTTAATCAACCTTTTGGGACCAAACCCTATGCTGTTGATACACGTTAAGACAATTCTTTGAATATCCATAACATAGGATTCAAATAATTAAAAAGAAAGAAAGATACTTGTTGAGAGAAGACCAGTTTACTCCCATCTTATCTTTGCCTCTGTTAACAAGTGCATGCTATTGTCTGTGTTAATTGAGTTGTTGTTAGTTGAATACATAACGATGGTGGTTTACTATATATTTCTATCTTAACTGACCTTGTTATGTATTCATTGTATGACAGTTCAATTTACACAGACAATACACACTTATCTACAGTGTTGTGCAAAAAGCTTGGTTACCACAAATTATCCTCAATTTGCACTATTTGCTAGTCCACACTATGGTAATGGAATTTTAAATATCTGTATGTGCAGCATATTGTATGTCGAGTTAAATTTGAGCTGGAACTGTGTCCCAGGAGACTGATGTTGTCACAGCTTTTGCAGTGTTGGTGGAATGTTTAACCCTTTTCCACATACAAAAAATCTGCAGCAAACAATTTCAAATTATCTACTGAAAAATGTTGAAAACATTATGGCAAAAGGAGAAATGATGAGCTATATTTCTCCTTTTGCCACAATATTTTCAATAGATGTCTGTTGCATAGTCATTGAAAAGCGTCTAGATGAGGGAAAGGGTTAAGTTGATTAACTATGAAGCTTTCACCCGGTGAGCTTTGCTGACCTTTGATTACTCTTTTTATAAAGTCTTCTGCAAATATAATTATTTACCCCCTATTTCCTACACCTATATGAATGTAACAGAATTTGAGTACAACCCTATGCCCCCCTCAGACGTCCCTCTGACCTTTGACAGATAATGAATAGACATGTTTTCACCGGATTTCTCCTTTATTTCTCAGTGAAACTGTATGTTGTTGGTTTTCAAGTACCTACACAATCAATGTTTTGAGTAACAGAACCATGGGTTTGGAGATACATAGGATTTAATCTTTCCCTCATACGACAATTCTGCAGCAGACGACTTTGAACATATTTTGTCAAAAATTAGAAAACATTGTGACAAAAGGAGAAATTGCTCCTTTTGAGCAATTTCTTCATTTGACACTGTTTTCAAAAAGCCGTCTGCTGCAGAGGCGTCAAAGCCTATTTGATGGGAAAGAGTTAATTCTGACGCCTCTGTAGCAGACATCTTTTGCCACAATATTTTCAATTTTATTTATTAACTTCACTTTCATTAAAAGAGATATCGACATTCTCTGCAGACTTTTTGTGTGTTGAAAAGGGTAAAGTTGATGAATATGCCCTGATCAAGAACTATTGTTGATCTGCTGAAATGATAAGGGTAATTCATTATACATGTATATCTAAATATTTATAAAGCACCTTTTACCCCCCTTTCCATTACAGAACATATATTCTGCAGCAGACGACTTTAAAAACATCTCTTGTAAAAATATGAAATGTCACTATAAGTGAAAGTCGGCTTAACGAATAGAGTTGAAAAAATGCTGTGAAAACAAAAAACTGCTCATAATGAGCACATTAGTAAAATTAAAATATTCTAATCATCTACTACAAACACATCATAATGTGTCTGCATATTGTTAACCCTTTCGGCGCCAAATAAATAGCAGAAAGTTGTTCTCAGCGCCAAATAAAATCAGGTGTTTCTTAGAAATAATAGTAACGGATTTCAAAAAAATGTTTTTGGAAATCAGTTTTATTAACAGTGAACATTTTATTTTTATTATACCTTTTTCATTTATTTTTGTTAACCCTTTTGGCGCCGAAGTCGCATATATGCGACAGCTTGGCTCAGCAGTAACTATACGAGGGGCGTTACAAAAGTTGCATAAATGCGACTTCGGCGCTGAGCCAAGCTGTCGCATATATGAGCCTTCGGCGCCGAAAGGGTTAAAACATTTTATGGCTTGTAAAGAAAATCAAATGAAGTGCACAACCTATTCTTTGTAATTAAATTTTATGATAAATTTCTGGTAATTTATAATTGCAAGTGTTTTTGTTTTGTGTGCATTGGCAGGATCCAATCCTGCTCATGGCGCTCATGGCGCTCATGGCAAGGGATCATGTGTTCTGTTGTTAAAAAACACCAGCATAAACCTTATTAAAACGAACATCTTGGGATGTTTTCAAAGTCATCTTCTGCAGATCTGTTACATGAAGGAGAGTGTTAATTAAAGATGCATGTATCTTCATACTAGAAAGGTTCTTTCTTGTATTACAGTCAAGTGCAGACAGCTTAATCCAGCAAAGAGTTGACGAGGTCAATCAGGAACTTCGCAAGTCAGAGGCCAAAACCTCTACAGTAAACAAAGATTTGAAAAAAGCCGAACAAGCCCTCGATGTTGCTCATAACGAATGTGTTTCATTAAAGACAAAACTACAAGAGCTAGAAAAATCTCTTGTTGAAAGTGATAAATCTTCACAACAAATGGAAGAAAGATTAAAGGTAACTTCTGCTTATTCCATAACCCCTTTCAGAGCTCTAGATAAGGGCATTTTACATGTTCTAAAATAATTTTTTGATCATCTAACACTATGTTGTGGGTACTCAAAAGTATTGTCTCAGTGAGATAATTCTTTTGAGTACCCACAACATATGGTTCCCTTGAAGAATTAGAGAGAAATTGTTGGTAAAAGAGCATGAATACCCCTCCTTATCTGGACCATTCCCTTTTTAGCTCACCTATGCATGAAGTGCAAGTTGAGCTTTTGTGATCACATTTTGTCTGGCGTCCACCCGTCGTGCGACGTGCGTCGTCCGGCGTCAACATTTGCTCTTGTTAACACTACAGGGTACATCCAATCTTCATGAAAGTTCATCAGAACATTCATCTCCATCAAATCTTGGACAAGTTTGAAACTGGGCCATATGAGGTCAAAAACTAGGTCACTAGGTCAAATTGAAGGTAAATCTTGTTAACAAACTGGAGGCCACATTTTCAACTTGAGCATGTTGACACTTACTTTATCAGAATGTTTGTCTTAAAAAAAAAAACTTATTATTTATTTTGAAATATACTACATGCATTGTTACCTGTTTGCCATACCAACTGTATGCATTTATTTATTATATGATTTTAAAATAGCAGGCAGACAGGCCTGAGTTAGATTTAGATGGTCGTTTAAAGAAACAAAACAAAATATCAGAAAGATTCGGAGAAAAAGAAGTCTGATTTAATGGCTGGCTATTCAAAGGCAACTAATTTCATTCGCTGCCAGGCAAGACTGTTGCTGTATTAATTGTGTGATGTATATTTAAAACAGGAGGCTGACAGAAAAAAGCTAGATTTAGATGGTAATTTAAAGAACATACAAAAGCACCTTGAAGATTCAGAGAAAGAGAAGACCGATATGAAGTCTCAGTTACAGGTAAAACTAAAATTTTACTAACACATCAATGTATACCGGTGTAAAAAATGACAAACTGGTAGAAGAACGACTTTGAAAACACCTAGGCAAAGATACGGAAAATCTCTACAAATAATACTATAATTATCAAATAAGAGTTGAAAAGCTTCATTCTAAGCAATTATTTTTTGGCCACAATGATTTTCAATATATGTCTGTATGTGGGAAAGGATTTGTCGATTGCATTATTTGGACTCTTTCAATTTAAAAGCATTCTTGGGAAATGAACAGACAACAGTGTGGTATAAGTATTGATTTCTCTGGTTCACACATTTGCTTTCTAGAGAAGTGTAAGTGCAAGATATTTTGCTGTATTTTCCATTTCTCACATAAAACAAATCTACAGCAAAAATCTTTGAAAGAAGATTTACAAAAATATGAAAACATTCTATTATTGAAAGTTAAATTGTTGGTCAGAATTGAAAACATTGTGACAAAATGATTTCCAAATTGGTCTCTGCAGATGCATCAAAATATGGCTTTTTATACGCCCGTTTTGAAAAAATGGATCGTATTATAGTTTTACCTGCGGCGTATGGGTGGGCGGGCGGGTCCAGTATGTTGTCAGCTCAATAACTTTAGAAACCTTTGTCCAATCATCACCAAATTTTGTCAGAATGTGTATTGGGATAATATCTCGGGACAAGTTCGATAACTAGCCATCTCTCTTAAGTCAATCAAGAGTTATCACCCTTTAATTATAGAAATTACCCAAAATTGGTCTTGTCAGCTCAATAACTTTAGAAGCCTTTGTCCAATCATCACCAAATTTTGTCAGAATGTGTATTGGGATAATATCTCGGACAAGTTTGATAACTAGCCATCTCTCTTAAGTCAATCAAGAGTTATCACCCTTTAATTATAGAAATTACCCAAAATTGATCTTGTCAGCTCAATAACTTTAGAAGCCTTTGTCCAATCATCACCAAATTTTGTCACAATGTGTATTGGCATAATATCTCGGACAAGTTCCATAACTAGCCATATCCCTTTAGTCAATCAAGAGTTATCGCCCTTTAATTATAGAAATTACCTAAAATTGGTCTTGTCAGCTCAATAACATTATCACTATACAGGACGGGCGTATTTTGTGACATTTGGCGCTCTTGTTGTAGGATAGGGTTAAATAGGTAATTTCTTATAAATATATCAAACCATATATCTTAACAATTTCCTCCAGTATGTTGTCAGCTCAATAACTTTAGAAGTCTTTGTCCAATCATCACCAAATTTTGTCAGAATGTGTATTGGGATAATATCTCGGACAAGTTTGATAACTAGCCATCTCTCTTAAGTCAATCAAGAGTTATCACCCTTTATTACATGATGGCTAAAATTTGCAACCCAACAAAATATAAACTTTACTGTTTAATAGAGTAAGCAATTAGCTTTAACAATCTCATCAACTTCACTAAATCATAAAGCAACAATATATTCTACATGAATAAACAATCTCTATTGTGTGGCAGTTATGGCCCCTGTTGCAGCCAAAAAAACCAGGGAAATGCTTCACATTCCAGATAAATTGTTCGATGCCATAAAGGAAACTGACAGGACTCCCCACGTTTGTTCCATTTGTCCTCACCAGCCTCTATTGGCCCGGTGCCCCGCCATAAGGTCGTCCTTATGGCATTCCTTATTTACTCACACCAAGCCCAAAGCAGGTGCCTATGGGTGGTGAAAACCTCCCAACACCAAAGCAGATGCCTAAGGTATTGGTTGGTGCAACCCCCCACCAACTCAATAGCTGATGCCTATGGATGGTGAAAAGCTATGCAATCAATGGATCGGTCAGCAGTCAGTTCCTTACCCTTATCATTTAAAGCATTTCCCCGGAATTTTCAGCCAGCAAACAGTGACAAATAAAAATAAAAAGCAAATAATACGAAATATAGATATATAAAAAGGTCGAGACTGTAATACTTGAATTTACCCATTAGGAGTTTTAGTTTTTGGTAGCTATTATGAAAAGTCACATAATGAAAAATAAAACACCGCATGTCACAAGAAATGCTTAAAATCACAGTCTTAATGTAATCGGAGTAGGTAGCATATCCGAGCTATCTCCATCGCTGTCTAAACATGAGCCATGACGAGGCATAGGACACGCGGTATACACTGTATTGCTCCTCATAACCAATTCCCTGGCACCTGAAATTACTTCGCCATTAGTATCAAAATACCAAGATTTACTGGCCATCTAACAGCATAACTCTGTAACAAAAAAGGAAAACAAGCACCATCTTCAACATATAAATGTACATCAGCAAAACATAAAACAAGTACAGTGGTATACAGCTGAAGAGATATGACTAGAATCGAAAACTGGATATAACCAAAATGATTAAAAATCAACTAAGGGTATTAAAAACATACAAAGATAGGTATCTAACATCAACAAAAAGGGGTGGGTGGGTAGGCGATTGATTGAGCATGAAACGTTTTATCAAGCTATCCCGCGACAATTTGGATGAATCAGCGGTGAATCGTTTTATTTATGTTGTAGTAAAAAACACACAGCGGTGCTGTATGACACCGTTAAACGGTGTTCAGGTAAACATTGACCATTCCCCTCACTTGCGTAAGCATGGAAATTTTGCCGTGGTAATAAAGAGTTCTATTAATATCAATAGCCCCTATTATTACATGATGGCTAAAATTTGCAACCCAACAAAATATAAACTTTACTGTTTAATAGAGTAAGCAATTAGCTTTAACAATCTCATCAACTTCACTAAATCATAAAGCAACAATATATTCTACATGAATAAACAATAATCTCTATTGTGTGGCAGTTATGGCCCCTGTTGCAGCCAAAAAACCCAGGGAAATGCTTCACATTCCAGATAAATTGTTCGATGCCATAAAGGAAACTGACAGGACTCCCCACGTTTGTTCCATTTGTCCTCACCAGCCTCTATTGGCCCGGTGCCCCGCCATAAGGTCGTCCTTATGGCATTCCTTATTTACTCACACCAAGCCCAAAGCAGGTGCCTATGGGTGGTGAAAACCTCCCAACACCAAAGCAGATGCCTAAGGTATTGGTTGGTGCAACCCCCCACCAACTCAATAGCTGATGCCTATGGTTGGTGAAAAGCTATGCAATCAATGGATCGGTCAGCAGTCAGTTCCTTACCCTTATCATTTAAAGCATTTCCCCGGAATTTTCAGCCACACGAATTTGTATTGGCATAATATCTCGGACAAGTTTGATAACTAGCCATATCGCTTTAGTCAATCGAGTTATCACCCTTTTATTAAAGAAATTACCTAAAATTGGTCTTGTCAGCTCAATAACTTTAGAAGCCTTTGTCCAATCATCACCAAATTTAATCAGAATTTGTATTGGCATAATATCTCGGACAAGTTCGATAACTAGCCATATCGCTTTAGTCAATCAAGAGTTATTGCCCTTTAATTATAGAAATTACCTAAGATTAGTCTTGTCAGCTCAATAACTTAAGAAGCCTTTGTCCAATCATCACCAAATTTGGTCAGAATGTGTATTGGCATAATATCTAGGACAAGTTTGATAAGCCATATCGCTTTAGTCAATTGAGAGTTATCGCTCTTTAATTATAGAAATTACCTAAAATTGGTCTTGTCAGCTCAATAACTTAAGAAGCCTTCGTCCAATCATCACCAAATTTGGTCAGAATGTGTATTGGCATAATATCTCAGACAAGTTTGATAACTTACCATATTACCTTAGTCACTACACACTTATGTCCCTTGAAATGGCTAAAACTGTTCTAACAGTGTCTGCTCTCTAAATTTGCCTGATATAAAAACCAATTATCACTATACTTAATTGGACTCAAAAAAATAGGATGGGCGTATTTTGTGACATTTGGCGCTCTTTGTTTCATACTGTTTTCAACTTTTTTCATTAAAGATAGTTTCATTTATATATCTTTATATTTTCCTTTGTTTTGCCTAGAAGTTTTCTAGTCGTCTGCTGTACTTATTGTATGTGGGAATGGGTTAAAGAAAGGTGTAGTAGCAGCCTCATAGCATAAAACCAACAAACTGTTGAGAGATTTCTTTGCAGTGATTAAATATTAGTAGATGAAATGTTAATTTTTTGTTCCTGTGATAAAAATGAATTTATGATAAAGCCACATGACCTTGAAATGCAATATGAGATTTGCATCCTGTTTTTGATCTTCAGTATTTATCATAAGTTTGGATTTATACCAGTTTAACCTTTACACATATAAAACAATTCATTAGCAAATGACTTTGAAAACATCTAGACCATAATATCATTGCAGCAAATATGTATAGATGTCCTTTCTTGCATGTTATTAGTGGAACATATTTTTAAAGATTTCATAAAAGATTTGTGATTCAAATAAGTGTTATGTGAATGTCCCCAAGTTCAAATTGTTTGAGGTTGACCCTTTCCCCACATGCAACAAATTTGCCACCGACAGCTGAAAACATCTAGATACAAAAGGTTTAAATGGAGGTTGAATTATTGAATAGAGTGAAAACAATGTTGCAAAAGTCTATTGCTGCAGATGCTTTAAATTTCTTCTTTGGCCACAATGTTTATAACTTTATTTAACAATAAATCTTAATATTTTATGGAGATTATCAGGTTTTTGTCACGATGTTTTCAAAGTCGACTGCTGCATATTTCGAGGGCTTGGCGTGAAACGGTTGTAACTAAAATTGTTATTTTTTTACCAAGGTTATTTACTTCGCCATAAAGTCTTTATAAGCGTTAAATCATTTTTCTTGGTAAACAATGGAAATTTAGGTGCCATTGCTCGTTCTGAGCAATGGCACCTAAATTTGCATTGTTTACAAAAGGGTCAAAATTGCCCCTAATCCAGGGTTTTCAAAATAGGTTTTGAGTTACAACCGTTTCACACCAAGCCCTCGATTTGTTGTATGTTGTATGTGGTAAAGGCTTAAGATTTCAAGTTTCTAGAGTATATATCTATGCTTTTGAAGTGTTGATTTATAAATATGTTTGCTGTTTTTGTTTGAAAGGGATCATTTTTAGCTCGACTATTCGAAGAATATGAGAGCTATACTACTCACCCTGGCGTCGGCGTCGGCGTCGGCGTCGCCGTCGGCGTCCACGTCACACTTTGGTTAAGGTTTTGCATGCAAGTTCTTAAATACTACATGTATTGCATTGAAACTTTCTACAACCCTACCAAACTATCACACCAATGTAGATTATCAAGTTAGATAACTCTATCCTGCATATTATGCAAGTTATGGCCCTTTTTTACTTAGAAATTCTGGTTAAAGTTTTGCGTGCAACTAAAGTAAGAGTCCATATCTCAGTATTTAATTGATGCATTGCATTGAAACTTTATACAGCACTACCCAACTATCACACCTATGTAGATTATCAAGTTAGATAACTCTATCCTGCATTTTATGCAAGTTATGGCCCTTTTTCTACTTAGAAATTCTGGTTAAAGTTTTGCGTGCAACTAAATTAAGAGTCCATATCTCAGTATTTACTTGATGCATTGCATTGAAACTTTCTACAACCCTACCCAACTATCACACCTGTGTAGATTATCATCTAAGATAACTCTATCCTGCATTTTATGCAAGTTATGGCCCTTTTTTTACTTAGAAATTCTGGTTAAAGTTTTGCATGCAACTAAATTAAGAGTCCATATCTCAGTATATACTTGATGCATTGCATTAAACCTTTAAACAACCCTACCCAACTATTACACCTATGTAGATTATCAAGTTAGATAACTCTATCCTGCATTTTATGCAAGTTATGGCCCTTTTTTTACTTAGAAATTCTGGTTAAAGTTTTGCGTGCAACTAAATTAAGAGTCCATATCTTAGTATTTACTTGATGCATTGCATTGAAACTTTCTACAACCCTACCCAACTATTACACCTGTGTAGATTATCAAGTATGATAACTCTATTCTGCATTTTATGCAAGTTATGGCTCTTTTTTTACTTAGAAATTCTGAATAAAGTTTTGCATGCAACTAAATTAAGAGTCCATATCTCAGTATATACTTGATGCATTGCATTGAACCTTTTTACAACCCTACCCAACTATTACACCTATGTAGATTAACAAGTTAGATAACTCTATCAGGGTTCACGCTGGGCTTCGCAAACGGCGCCAATGGCGCTAGAAATAAGAAAGTGGCGCTAGAAAATAAGATTCGGCGAAAATGGCTGGCGCCAACCTATTTACATCAACTTTCGATCGAAACGAGTCGGCCATTTTGACTGGTTCCCGCATTCAACGATACAGCTTTATCAGTCAACGCGTGTAGCGAGTACCAGCATTGTTTATCGATGTCCGATAGCTTTACGATACGATAATCGTTGTTTTTCACACCTTGTCGATCAGTTTATCTGTTAATCGGTAAGTTTGTCAGCGATGACACGTTCCTGTGTATATCGGCATCGTGTTATGTATCAATTTTACGTTAATGCGAGATTTAATTAGATGTCTTTAACGGGAAAGTTTAATACTTTAATTACAGTGCAAACCGTTTTTTTCTCTCGCATTTTTGTAGCTGTTTGTAGCTGTTTGGTCAAATTTTGAACAGTTTTCTGAAGGCTGCACCTTCTGAACCCTCTGAGGACTCTGATGGATTGGTTACATTTGAATTTTTGGGTCATACGATAAGGGATGGGAATAAGCAACGTTCTGAATCAGTTACGATCTGTGACAAGTTTATTACTGATGTTATATCCAGTTTAACTGCCCGGTTCAGCAGTACTGGAGATTCTTTGGTCATGGCCTCCCTAGGAAATGTGTTCAATCCCTGTTTGGAATCAGCTCAGAAGGATAGTGACATTGAAGTTGTTTCTGATTATTTGAATTCTGTTGGTTTGGAAGGCTATTCTGCAGAGGTCAAAAGGTTTTCTAGCTTCATTGATAGTATAGTTAAAAGTAATGAGAAGTTGGTGTCTGGGGTTAGGGCCACATGTAATGTGGCTATCAAAAATCAGGACTCCTTCCCTGCCACTGCTGAAGCAGCCAGAAGATTTCTACTACTCCCAGTATCTACATTAAAACCTCATTAAGACAGCTATCAGGAATAGAATGAAAGTGAACACTTTGGAACAATTGATGAGAATTCATATTGATGGGCCAGATATAAATGATTTTAACTTTAAACTTTCATTCAAGCATTGGGCTTCAATGAAATCACGAAGAATTTTAAAGTGATATAAACAATAAGTGTTAAATAGTCAATATGACATCAAAATGTGCCTGAAAAAGAGATTTAATATATATATTAAAAAAAGGAAAGAAATATAATATATTTTATGCTTAATAAAATTTAAAGTGTATTTATGTGTATTGTTTTTAATACTACCCAATAATCCGTAATCCATGATTAATAAACAACCTGAAATGAGGGTACCAGTATTTCCCAAAGTACTCTTAATTTAGGGTTTTAAGAAAAAATGGTCTGGCTCAAGTTTGGCTCCAATGTCTTGAAAATGGCACCAACTTTTTGAATTCGGCGAAAGTGTTGGCGCAAAGGAAAAATGAGCCAGGGTGAACCCTGCTCTATCCTGCATTTTAGGCAAGTTATGGCACTTTTTTTTACTAAAAAATTATGGTTAAAGTTTTGCGTGCAACTAAATTAAGAGTCCATATCTCAGTATTTACTTGATGCATTGCATTGAATCTACAACCATACCCAACTATTACACTTGTGTAGATTATCAAGTATGATAACTCTATTCTGCATTTTATGCAAGTTATGGCCCTTTTTTTACTTAGAAATACTGGTTAAAGTTTTGCGTGCAACTAAATTAAGAGTCCATGTCTCAGTATATACTCGATGCATTGCATTGAACCTTTATACAACCCTACCCAACTATCACACCTAGATAACTCTATCCTGCATTTTATGCAAGTTATGGCATTTTTCTTACTTAGAAATTCTGGTTAAAGTTTTGCATGCAACTAAATTAAGAGTCCATATCTCAGTATTTACTTGATGCTTTGCATTGAAACTTTCTACAACCCTACCCAACTATCACACCTGTGTAGATTATCAAGTATGATAACTCTATCCTGCATTTTATGCAAGTTATGGCCTTTTTGGACTTATAAATTCTGGTTAAAGTTTTGCATGCAACTACATAAAGAGACCATCTCTTAGTAACTACTTGATGCATTGCATTGAAACTTAATACAGCCCTTACCAACCATCACATCTATGTAGACAAGCAAGTATGATTACTCTATCCAGCATTTTATGCAAGTTATGGACCTTTTTGGACTTAAAAATTCTGGTTAAAGTTTTGCAACTACATTTAGAGTGTAATCTCAGTAACAACTTGAAAAATTGTATTGAAACTTCATACAACCTTTCCCAAGTGCACAACTATAAACACAACCAATTAAGATAACTCTATCCTGTATATGGTGCAAATTGTTGCCCTTTTTTTACTTAGAAATTATGGTTAAAGGTTTGCGTGCAACTACATTAAGAGTCCATATCTTAGTAACTACTTGATGCATTCCATTGAAAGGTTATACAACCCTATCTAACCATCACACCTATGAAAATAATCATGTTAAATAACACTATCCTGCATATAATGCAAATTATCACCCACTAAGAAATTGTGGTTAATGTTTTGCATGCAACTACATTAGAGTCCATTATCTCAGTAACTTAAATAAGCGGTGGAATAGTCGAGCGCGCTGTCCTCCGACAGCTCTTGTTTATTTTTTTATTGCAATCGGTAAACATATTCTATGCTTCAGATTTCAGAAAATTTAAGGCATTAAAATGTTTGAAAATTGTGAATTAGCTTAAATTTCACCAAAAAACCCAAATGTCATATAGTAGGTCAAAGGTTTGTAGAAATGAGAACTTTATTAACCCTTTCCCTCATACAACAATTCTGCAGCAGACGACTTTGAACATATTTTGACAAAAAATAGAAAATCTCCATAGTTGAATGGATAACCTATGACTAAAAGTGGAAAACATTGTGGCAAAAGAAGAAATTGCTCGTTTTGAGCAATTTCTTCTTTTGTCGCTATGTTTTCAAAAAGCCGTCTGCTGCAGAGGCATCAAAAAGCGTCTATATGAGGGAAAGGGTTAATGCAAAATATTTATGTTAGAGAAATGACCTTCGGTTAAGTCATATGTGGGATTTTTGTGGAGTCTTTACAGAACATATAATCAAGAACTCAAGCATCAAAATAGAAATCTTTAAATGCAAGCTGTTGTAATACGTGTAAGCTGTTGTTTTACGTGTCAATGCTTTTACATCATCAGCCATTATATAGTTGTGAAAATCATATCTCAACTCTTCTGCAAATAAAACAAGTCTGCAGGAGACGTCTTGGGAAAAGATGTAATCAAAAATATGGAAATGTCTATATATGAAAAAATAAAACTAAGCAAACTGTTATATAATACTATTACATAGTTGGATTTCAGATAAACAAAACTAGATGCCCTTGAGATAACACTTGGATCAACACTATGAAAGATTTAACCCTTTCCCACATACAGACACTTTCTGATGCTTTTGCAGCAGACGGTACTTGAAAACATTGTGAAAGCAGGAAAAATTGCTCATGATGAGCAATTTCTTCTTTTGCCACAATGTTTTGAACTCGTTTCAATTATTATGCTTTCATTTACTGAGATTTTTCATATTTTTGTGGAGAAGTTTTCAAAGTGTGTTGTTTGTGGGAAAGGGTTACTGCAGAGTGTAGATAGATTAGATTGAGAATTAGGTTAGGTTTGTTGGTCACCTTAACCAAGGTCATTAATCCTTTCTAACATAGTATAACTGTAGTACATTGATTGGTGTTTTACGCTACTGGTCCATTTATCCTAACACCAGCGAGTCAGTCTTAATGCTAACCCGCAACCCTGAGCGCCTAGGACTAGGAGTGAAGCCACTTCTTCCATTTTTTATAGTCTTTGGTATGACTTTGTTGGGGCTCGAACCTCGACTTCCCGCTCCTGAAGCGGACATTCTACAACTACACCACCAATGCGGAGAACATCTTGTAAAAAATATAGAAAATCTCTATCAATGAAAGTCTAATTATTGAATTAATAAAAATACATTGTGGCAAACGTCTACTGCAGATGTGTCAAAATGGATCTACATGTGGAAAAGGGTTATTCATCATTTTAAGTCACATTTAACCCTTTCCCTCATAGGACAATTCTGCAGCAGATGACTTTGAACATATTTTGTCAATAAATAGAAAATCATTGTAATTGAATGGATAACCTATGACTAAAAGTGGAAAACATTGTGGCGAAAGGAGAAATTGCTCGTTTTGAGCAATTTCTTCTTTTGTCACTATGTTTTCAAAAAGCCGTCTGATGCAGAGGCGTCAGAAAGCGGTTAAAGTTTTAGCTTTGTTATTATTACATTTGTTTAGGGTGGGGTTGGGGTCGGTTCACAGATATCAATAGATTGCTATTTAACCCTTACCCACATACAACTATTCTGCAGCAGACGACTTTAAAAACATCTGTTCATTATTGTTGACCAGTCGCGGCACTACGGTCATGGTGGAGTGCCCTTCGGCAAGGCACATTTTCTAGCCTAGTACTGGTTTATTTACCCAGGGATCATGAATAATTAAAATTAATTGCGCGCTAAATGACCTTAGCTGTCGATGCGCCATAAAACAATATACATTCATTCATTCATTATTGTTGAATAAAGTTGAAAACATTGTGACAAAAGGAGAAATTGCTCATTATGGGTAATTTCTTCTTTTCCTGCAATGTTTTCAAAAGTTGTCTGCTGCTAAATCGTGGGAAAGGGTTAACATGAATCTTTTGCAAAGTCTGATATAAGAAATTGTAGACAAAGTTGTTATTGTGGCAACACCCTGCTTGGTGCATTCTTGGGATATTCTAGCTTTCAATAGGTTACATGAAACATTATATCAAGGACAGTTTGTTTTGGGTCTTAGATATGGTAAGAACAGTCTTGAATACAACTTGTATTTCAATTTCATGGACATTGTCCTGGTGTATATTCTTAAATCCCTAATTTCCTTGGCAGTGTAGTCTTGAATGGGTTTCTATTTTACAATTCTTTCCTTGGGCATTTAAATATATATATCGGGGGTTTTGAATGCTTGAATCATTTCCTGCAAGAGGTCCTTGCCATTTCACGAGGCTAGTGACACATATAATGCTTGGCTTGGTAAACCGAACTCCTGGAACGGATGCTATTCGACACTTGAGCAGTGCATGGCTATTTAAAACATTGTGGTAAAAAGAAAAAAAATGCACAAAATGTTTTCATCTTCGTATCAAATTTCAGCATATTCTTGTCTAGAAGATACATATTTTTCCTTAGAAGAAAACAAAGAAAACAACTCTTAAATAGCACATTAATCACGCTCAATGTCTGTTTCCAGGAAGCAGACATCGAGCTACATTATTATAAGCTGAAAGCTTGTTTCGCAATAAATTTAAATAAATAAGTTTTATAAAAAAAACACCACATCAATTAAACAGTTAACTAATTGCTGAGTGAATTTTTTTTTATAGTTGTTTACTGCAAAGGTAGAAGAAGTTGTTTGTTTTCAAGAAAAGTTAAGGTTCTTTGCATGCATGCATGCATATTCTTCTTATGAAACCTATAAAGTGAAAGACTTGGGCTCTTTTTCATTATCAGTAGGTAAGCTTGTTGGATTTGTTGTATCTCATACAAGATTTTGGGTTTTATGTCGGAGTAGATCAGGGCACTTTCATACAAGTTCCCTCTGACATGGGACTTTTAACTTTATTTTTAAGCTGGTCTTAACCACTTAATCACAAATTGACGGTAAGTACATCAAACAATTTCTTTACAAATTCTGTGGAATTATTGGATTGAAAAAACTCTTCTTTGGAATAGGTTGTATCATGTAATCAAATTGGGTAACTGTGACATTGAACTTTGATCCCAACCCCCATCCCTGTTAGGGAGGGCCTATGGGTTGTCAACATTATTTTGCTTGTTTATGGAATCATTTGTTTATTCTTGACTTTTGAAAGTACAATGGATATTGTTAGCTTGGAAAGAGGTTTTTATTGAACATTAGTGTCCATGGTCATTTTGTTGTAACATGAAACTAAGGTTTTCTCTTCTAACTTTTTTTCAATCACTATGGTATATTTTGAAGAGAAAACTACTTGTTTGCTGCGAACAGTGATTCATGAATATCAATACATGTAGAGGAATCCGCTGTGGTCGAGTGGTTAGCGTCGGGGATTTTGAAACCGGTGTCCCGGGTTGGATCCCCAGTCGCGGCACTAAGGTCATGGTGGAGTGCCCTTGGGCAAGGCACATTTTCTAGCCTAGTACTGGTTTGTTTACCCAGGGATCATGAATAATTAAATTTAATTGCGCGCTAAATGACCTTAGCTGTCGATGCGCCATAAAACAATATACATTCATTCAATACATGTAAATGAAAGAAGAATGCCTCTTGTGCCCATTGTCTATGGTTTTTGTGATGTCTTTACTAACCTTTGTACAATACATTGGACAATCATCTTTTAATTACTAACATCCATTTCTCATTTTGAATATTAAAAAAAAGGTGTACTTTTGTTTTATTACTGTACCCTTGTTATTTTATACCGAGGAGGGTGTTGAATGTAACTCTCTCCCACATTCAATAATCTGCAGCAGATGGCTTTGAAATATCTAGAAATATCATAAAATTGTATAATTATTGAATAGAGTTGGAAACATTGTGGCAATAGGAGAATTTGCTTAACATCCCTATGGCCAAAAACAAAACTGCAGGCCCTGATACAGTTATGGAATATTTGGGAATTATTTTAGATTCAAGTCTTATGGAGGCTAGATTGCCAAATGACAAACTGAAAAGAATTACTGAGTTTTTGAGAGATTTTTTTAGTATGAGCTAATTTATCGTGTTGCCACAATGTTTTCAAATATATTCTACTGCAGATGTGATAGATGTGGGAAAAGGTTCAAAAGGTGCTAAATTTTAAGTGAATGATTTTATTCAAAGAGCACTATTTTTATTCAGTGTTCACTGAATATGAAAGCCAGTGATAAAGATGTAACTGCTTTTTTCACAAATATTTGAATTTTCTAAATATAGCAGTCTAAATTTTGGCCTATAGGTTTTCAAAGTTGTATGCTTGCAGCTGTAGATTTGTTGTATTTGGGAAAGGGTTAATGTTTTTGAAGGTAGCCATTGTTTGAAATAAATTAAGATACTTGCTATTAAAGCTCAAGACTTGTATTCTTGTAGATCAATCTGTTTTCTATTTTAATAGGAATCTTTAATAAAACAATTTTGTTATCCATTTCCAAACTGCATATGCATTTGGACACATTTGCCACAAAAGACTTCGAAAAAACATTGCGGCTAAAGGTGAAATAGATCATCATGAGCAAGTTCTCCTTTTGCTAGAATGATTTCAACTATATAAAAAATAACTATTTGGTTATTGAATGTTAAGCTGTTGTCCATGCAGCTACATTCCCACAATGAACTAATCAATTAATTGATAATTAAATGATTTGGGTCCTATAGCTTGAACCCTTTCCTATCCTTTCCTACCTACAGATTTATTTTGACGCAACTGCAGTAGACGACTTTTGAAAACATTGGGGCGAAAGGAGAAGTTGCTCATCATGATTCATGTTTTTCAATTTTATTCAATGGCGCTCTCTCCCAAGGGGAGAGGATCCTGCCTAGGCACAGCAGAAACCGGCCTTTACTTTCATTGCGCCTCGGGTTTCGTAGTTAAACCCATTGATTCATGCACATGCTGTATGTGAGAAAGGATTAATTTTGTATATTCTCTGAGCAGATGTGCTTAAGGTGTAGTCTGGGTGTGTTCTCACTAACAATTCAAAATGTGTTCTAACTTTTAAGAATAGTCTCTTAGTTTACTTACAGTTAGACTAAAGAGTAAAATTTAGAATGATTGGTGAAAACAGGCTTAGGAGTTTTGGACAAATAATTTGCAAAAATAAGCAACATTAATGTCAGCATGCTGTTTTAAATAGCTTAAATTTTTTCATCTGTTTACAGGCTGTGAAACAAGACAATAATGCCCTGTCTACGGAACTTAAAACCACACGGGAGAGACAACAAGGTGAAGGCCAGGAAGCACCAAGTAAGGTACCAGCAGGGGCCCAGAATGGGGATGTACACAAGGAAAATACTAAAGAAGCAAATATTTCTAAGGCAGAACATGACAAAATGTAAGAAGATTCGTTTGTTTAAAATGAAAAACTAATATGTTTAACAGATTTTATATATAAACAGACAAACCTGTGTTTAACTCTTTCCCTCATATAGATGCTTTTTACAGAAAGTGAGTGTATGGCAGGATTTTCAAAATCATCACTTTTTGATCTGTTAGTTTTGCTCCCCTGGGGGCCCTTCCAGGGATTTGCCCTTGATCTGACCCCTGATCCATTACTTTTCTCATTTGATCTGTTATAACAAAACATTTTGACAACCCTGATTTGGGAAACTAAAAGTATGTTTGCTATAGACAGGTAATTGCTATTCCAAGAGGTCTTTAGCACAGGCTTGACTGTATTACTAAAAGCTCAAAGTCGCATTATCATTTGCAACTGATAAAAACAAAAGGCAAAGTTTAAGTATGATGGAGCAGAGTTGATTTATAAACCTCATCCAACATAAAAACAAATCTGCAGCTGACGCCTTTAACCCTTTCTCTCATAGGACAATTCTGCAGCTAACGACTTTGAACATATTTTCTCAAAAAATAGAAAATCTCTATAATGAAATGGATAACCTATGACTAAAAATGGAAAACATTGTGGCAAAAGGAGAAATTTTTAGCAATTTCTTCTTTTGTCACTATGTTTTCAAAAAGTCGTCTGCTGCAGAGGCGTCAGAAAGCGTCTGTATGTGGGAAAGGGTTAAAATTTAATTAGTGAAAATATAGAATTTCCTATAAATGAAAGTATAATTATTGAATAGGAGTTGAAAACATTGTGGCTAAAAGGAGAAATTGCTTGCTTGGAGCAATTTCTTCTTTTGTCACTATGTTTTCAAAAAGTCGTCCGCTGCAGAGGTGTAAGAAAGTGTCTATATGAGGGAAAGGGTTAAAATTAAAATTTATTCGAACACATTGTGTCTAAAAGCTAAACATTGGGTGCTCGTCATATGAGTCGTCTGTTGCACATGCCTTAAAATGCATATGCATGTGGGAAAGGATGAATAAGTTTTTAATGGATATCTTTCTATGAGATTCTTATCACTTTGTTGCATCTTGAAATTTTGGATGTAAAAAGTGGCACTTGTAAACGTTAATTAATGGTAAAACTGATGGTGAACATAAAGTGATAAATATACACTGTATAATTGTAGCAAAATGAAACAAACTGTTGTTAACTACATCTTTGAAATCTACAAGTTGATATGACAATTTCTTTGCATTTTCCAGATTGGCTGAGAAGGTAATGAAAGTGCATGAGCTTACAGCAGAAATTGAAAACAATAAACTAGAATTCGCAAACTTGCAGAAAGACACAGAAACACAAAAGAAAAAGAACAATGTAAGTATTTCTGAAGGATTTGCTGCTTTTTCTTGATAAGTTATTTCTGTATGGATTCTCTCTTTTCTCCTTTCCCTGTTTGAAAACAGTATTTGTTGTCCTCGAATAAGTTATTTCATTAACCCTTTCCCTCATACAACAATTCTGCAGCAGACGACTTTGAACATATTTTGTCTAAAGATAGAAAACCTATGACTAAAAGTGGAAAACATTGTGGCAAAAGGAGAAATTGCTTGTTTTGAGCAATTTCTTCTTTTGTCACGATGTTTTCAAAAGGCTTTCCGCTGCAGAGGCGTCAGAAAGCTTCTATATGAGGGAAAGGGTTAAAAGGCATGATATAAACAGAAAAATTGTTTGTTTAATGTAAGATGGAGATTTGTGACCTCATATAGACACTTCGTGACGCCTCTGCAACAGACAGCTTTTTGAAAATTTGGGGACCAAAGAAGAAATTGCTCAAAGCGAGCAATTTCTCCTTTTGACACCATGTTTTCAACTCTATTACTGCTGATTTGTTATACGAGAGAAAGGGTTAGCCCTTTCCCTGATACAGATGACTGTTTGTGCCTTTGCATCTTCAAACTAACATTGTGAATGATGGACTGATTTATCTGAGTTTTATGCCGTTTCAACAATATTTCAGTTACAACAGTGCAGCTAATTCACCTCAACAGGTATTTCTTGGCAGTGATAAATGATTCCCATTTGTTACATGCATGTGTGAGATTACTTGCCTGGTACCGATTATAAATTTAAGTACATGCTTTTTATAGTTTCAAAAGTAGCCCATATGATTGAATTTGATTAAAAACGACGTGAAAAAATAAATAATTGTTAAGGAATTTGATTTGGACTAAGTTAGTATTAAAGCAAAAAAAAATGTATGTTGTTCACCATTCAATATAGAAATGACTTGCAATTTTCACAAAGAAATCACTTATTCGAGAACATGATATAGTTTCTTAAAATATTGTTATTTTTATACCAAAATATGACGCAGTTAAATAAATTTCTATTTTTAATTGTGATGTTATATATTCAACCCTTTCCCCCATATGACAAACCTACTGCTGATGACTTTTGGGACAATCTCTGTAAATGAGATTATAATAACTGAAAACCAGTAATAACATTGAGGCAAATTTATGGAGAATTTGTTCCTTTTGAACAATTTCTCATTTTGCCACAATGTTTTTTAAGTGTTGTCTAAATGCGTCAGCATGTGGCAAAGGATTAACCCTTTCCCTCATACGACAATTCTGCAGCAGACGACTCTGAACATATTTTGTAAAAAAGTAGAAAATCTCTATAATGGAATGGATAACCTAAGACTAAAAGTGGAAAACATTGTGGCAAAAGGAGAAATTGCACGTTTTGTGCAATTTCTTCCTTTGTCACTATGTTTTCAAATAGCCGTCTGCTGCAGAGGCATCAGAAAGCGTCTATATGAGGGAAAGGGTAAAAACTTATAGACTTGCTGACAACTAATTGAGATATAGTACGAACATTTCATAATTTTTTTATCTATCTTTTATATACCGGTATATACCGACTGTATCCTAAATATACACCAATTCTATTATTAAACATTTATAAAAACAAAACAAACAACTTACAAAACATCACAACTAAGCAAAATGTGGTTTTGCAGTAAGGATATAAATATTACTGATATAAACAAATGAAAGTAACTTTATATGATTCACTGAATCTTGCTGACCTTTGCATGGATTGACCCATTCCCCCAAAAATAACAAAGATTGCCTCATGTTGTCCGACAGTATTTTGGAAATATTATTTGTTTGGAATTTTAGGAATTGAGAGAAAAGAATTGGAAGGCAATGGATGCATTAGAAAAATCAGAAAGTTCTGTCTCAGTCAAAGTTCAAAGTGCAATTAAGCAAAGCAGGGTAATTATGCATCGCTTGATATTGTCTTGTGTGCTTTTCTTAACCTTTTTTTTGTCACATCCAAAATCATTACACTTTTGTTAACCCTTTCCCTCATATAGATGCTTTCTGACGCCTCTGCAGCAGACTGCTTTTTGAAAACATAATGACAAAAGAAGAAATTGCACAAAACGTGCAATTTCTCCTTTTGCCACAATGTTTTCCACTTTTTGTCATAGGTTATCTATTCAATTATGGAGATTTTCTATGTTTTGACAAAATACGTTCAAAGTCGTCTGCTGCAGAATTGTCGTATGAGGGAAAGGGCCTATCACATTTCCTATTCATATTTCATTAGTTTCCAATCAAAATTACTTTTCCACTATACTCATGTGTGTTTAGAAAATTTCTATGTGTAAGTTTCATGCATGCACTTTCTATCTTTATTTAACTCTTCCCTCATGCAGTTGCATTTTGATGCTTCTGCAGCTGACAACTTTTGTAAACACAGTGACAAAAGGAGAAATTGCTAAGGATGAGCAATTTCTCCTTTTGAAAGCAATTTTTGGCCGGATTGCTCTAGCAATTCCGGTCTATAGATTGGCGATGTCTGTCTGTCAACATTTTGGTTAAAGTTTCAGGTTGAGGCAAAATCTCAGCACTGGAAAGGGTTACAAACTTGAAAGTTTGCCTGAAGGTAACCAGTAACAAGTTCTATTGATTTCTATGGTTACTTTGACCATGACCTTGGTTTGTCGATTTTCAAGGTCAAATTGCCGACAATCCGGCCTTACCGTCTTCAGCGGTTTCTTGTTTCAACTTGATTCAATTAATATTTACAGATATTTTTCATACTTTTGCCACAATGTAATTAACCCTTTCCCACATACAACCAATCTGCAGCAGACGACTGAAAATGTCTAGGCAAAACACAGAAAATCCCTTAAGTTGAAAACATGGTGACAAAAGGAGAAATTGCTTGTTTTGAGCAATTTCTACTTTTGTTGCCATGTTTTCAAAAAGCTGTCTGCTGCAGAGGCTTCAGAAAGGGTTAAAGTCATTCCCTGCAGATTTGTTGTTTGTGGACAGGGTTAAAGTAATCTTGAATTATTGTATTGCCAAACTTGTCATGTATTTCTTGGAACACCTTTATTATTTTGTTTTGTTCCACTCTGGCAGCCGACACATAAGGATCATTTTAAGTACTACATGTTTTTGTCCCCCGCTTTCGCGAAAGCGCGGGGACTATTATTTCTCATTCGTCAGTCCGTCACGCTGTCACACTTTCGTTTCCGGGCTATTTCTCTGCAACCGCTTTTTCGAATTTGATGAAACTTCATAGGAAGGATCACCACCAAGTGTAGATGCGCATATCGTGTTTGCGTTCCGGTTGGATTATTTTTCACGGAGTTATGGCCCTTTACCCCTATGTATGACTAAATTCATTTCCGGGCTATTTCTCTGCAACCGCTTTTTGGAATTTGATGAAACTTCATAGGAAGGATCACCACCAAGTGTAGATGCGCATATCGTGTTTGCGTTCCGGTTGGATTATTTTGCACGGAGTTATGGCCCTTTACCCCACCATCAGGCTATGTATGACTAAATTCATTTCCGGGCTATTTCTCTGCAACCGCTTTTTGGAATTTTATGAAACTTCATAGGAAGGATCACCACCAAGTGTAGATGCGCATATCGTGTTTGCGTTCCGGTTGGATTATTTTTCACGGAGTTATGGCCCTTTACTCCACCATCAGGCTATGTATGACTAAATTCATTTCCGGGCTATTTCTCTGCAACCGCTTTTTGGAATTTTATGAAACTTCATAGGAAGGATCACCACCAAGTGTAGATGCGCATATCGTGTTTGCGTTCCGGTTGGATGATTTTTCACGGAGTTATGGCCCTTTACCCCACCATCCGGCTATGTATGACTAAATTCATTTTTCCGGGCTATTTCTCTGCAACCGCTTTTTGGAATTTGATGAAACTTTATAGGAAGGATCACCACCAAGTGTAGATGCGCATATCGTGTTTGCGTTCCGGTTGGATGATTTTTCACGGAGTTTTACCCCACCATCCGGCTATGTATGACTTAATTCATTTCCGGGCTATCTCTCTGCAACCGCTTTTTGGATGATTTAATTTTCCATATAATTTAATGAGGTCAATCTGTTTAGACTTCACAAATACAACTGACATATTACTATAAACAATAAAGCCTTCTCTAGACAGAAAAGACAGTTACAATATGCCAGGAAGCGTTGCAACCCAACCAATAAAACCCCCAAAGCGGGGGACCATAATTCTCTGAATTTGCTTGTTCTCATTAAACACATCTGTATCGTACTCATTTCAAGGTGCTTTTTACCCAACCTTTCATATCCTTGAATCTTTAATACTTTCTTGGGGTACAGTTTAACCCTTTCCCTCATATAGACGCTTTCTGACGCCTCTGCAGCAGACAGCTTTTTGAAAACATAGTGACAAAAGGAGAAATTGCACAAAACGTGCAATTTCTCCTTTTGCCACAATGTTTTCCCCTTTTAGTCATAGGTTATCCATTCAATTATAGAGATTTTCCATATATTGACAAAATATGTTCAAAGTCGTCTGCTGCAGAATTGTCGTATGAAGGAAAGGGTTAAAAAAGAGAGATGTCATGCCTCTTTTGTCATATGAAAATGTAATGGATTATTGAGAAATTAGCCCTTTCCCACATACAACAATTCTGCAGCAGACGATTTTGAAAACATACCAGAAAACAATTGGAAACTCCTTTTACATGAAAGTACAACAATTTAATAGAGTGAAAAACATGGTGGCAAAAGGAGAAATTGCTTGTTTTGAGCAATTTTTAGCCCTACTGGCCAAAGGCCAGAAGGGCTTATGTCGTGGCGATTTGTCAGTCGTGCGTGTGTCCGTAAACAATTTCTTGTTAACACGATACAGTCTTCACTTTTGATTGTATCTCAACCATACTTATACAGTAGTTAGATATCTATGAGAGCTCGGTTCCTTTCGAAAACCAGCCAGATCCGCCCATGTATGACTGGATTATGGCCCTTGAAATGGTCAAAATTGCTATAAAAGAGCTTGTTAACACGATACAGTCTTCACTTTTGATTGTATCTCAACTAAACTTATACAGTAGTTAGATATCCATGAGAGCTCGGTTCCTTTTGAAAACCAGCCAGATCCGCCCCTGCATGACTGGATTATGGCCCTTGAAATGGTCAAAATTGCTATAAAAGAGCTTGTTAACACGATACAGTTTTCACTTTTGATTGTATCTCAACCAAACTTATACAGTAGTTAGATATCCATGAGAGCTTGGTTCCTGTGTAAACCAGCCAGATCCGCCTATACAAGACTGGATTATGGCCCTTGAAATTGTTCAAATTGCTATAATTGAGCATGTGAACACAATAGAGGCTCTATTTACTATCTGATCTTCACCAAACTTAAGTAGTTAAATATTGATGAGAGCTTGGTTCCTTTTGAAAACCAGCCAGATCCGGCAAGACTGGATTATGGCCCATGAAATTGTAAAAATTGCTATAATACAGCTTGTGAACACAAAAGAGCCTCCATTTACTATCCGATCTTCACCATACATACATGCTCTGGATTGAAAATGAGCAAAGAACCATACCAGTAGAGCATAGGCCCTCATGGGCCTCTTGTTTCTTTTGTCTCCATGTTTTCAAAAAGCTGTCTGCTGCAGAGGCTTCAGAAAGCGTCTATATGAGGGAAAGGGTTAATCCACTTATACTTGGCATATTTTATTAATTAACCCTTTCCCTCATACGACAATTCTGCAGCAGACGACTTTGAACATATTTTGTCAAAAAATGGAAAATCTTTATAATTGAATGGATAACCTATGACTAAAAGTGGAAAACATTGTGGCAAAAGGAGAAATTGCTCGTTTTGAGCAATTTCTTCTTTTGTCACTGTTTTCAAAAGGCTGTCTGCTGCAGAGGCGTCAGAAAGCTTCTATATGAGGGAAAGGGTTAAAAGGCATGATTTAAACAGAAAAATTGTTTGTTTAATGTAAGATGGAGATTTTTGACTCGATCAGGAACAGTATTTGAGCTATTTTCATTCATGTCTTCGCCCCTAATGAAATTATCTTTGTTGGTGCTCTCTTTGTGAAAATGAATACTGAAACGTTTTTTTCTCTATATGACAATCTTCTCTGTCTTACCAGCAGAAAAAAAATATGGTTAACCCAATCTCCCATGCAACAAATCTGCAGCAGACAACTTTGAAAACATCTTTGGGAAAATATGGAAAATCTCTATAAATGATAGAATAATTATTAAATAGAGTTATGAACATGGTGTCTAAAGGAGAAATTAACACAATGTTTTCATGAGTTATCCAGTGCAGATGCGTCAAAATAGGACTACATGTGGGAAAGGGTTAAGTAGATTTATTTCATGAAAGATATTACAACATAAATCTAACAACTTCCTTACCCTCAAAAACCCCATCCCAGCATTAAAATTTGTTAAATGATCACTTGTATGCACTTATTTCTAGTAGCTACCATGGTTGATTCTATTATTTTGAACTGTATCATGATTCAGAAAAGAAAAGTTTTCTAGATATACATTACATGCATATAATCTGATCTGTCTTGATACATATGTGGGGTTTGACCCTTTTTGAAATACAACAAATCTGCAGCAGAAAGTATAATTATGAAATAGAGGTGAAATCATGGTTGCAAAAAGAGAAACTTCTCTTTATGAACGATTTCTCCTTTTGTTGATTCATGTGTATTAGGGGTTTTGGGGGGAATACAGCAAATAGAGCAACAGAATGCATCGGTCAGACTTTTTGTTTAAAAATGTTTTCAAAACTTTCACATGCTCTTAACCCTTACCCACATGTTGGCAAAACCCCGGAAAATCTCTATAAATGAAAGTATAATTACTGCAAAAAGTTGAAAACATTGTGGCAAATGGAGAAATTGCTCATTTTGAGCAATTTCTCCTTTTGCCACAATGTTTTCAAAAGTTGTCTGCTGAAAAGGTGTCAGAAAGCGTCAATCTATATGTGGGGAAGGGTTAATGCTTACATTGAACATCTACACATCTTGTATGATTCTTTTTTTTTTTTTCAGGAGGAAGTAAAAACTAGTCGGACAGAGATAGAGGATTTCGACAAAAGTGTTTTACAAAGACTATTCCCAGAGGTCTCTGTGTCAAAGAAATCTGTAAGTTTGTTTCTTTATCTTTCATTTATCTCTGCTTGTCTTAACCTTTTCCAACATACAACAAATCTGTAGCAGATAACTTAAAAACATCGAGGCAAAAATATGAAAAAAATCTATAAATTTAAAGTATAATTAGTGAATACAGTTGTAAACATAGTGGCAAAAGGATAAATTGCTTATTTGAATTATGCTGCAGCAGATGTCTTCGAAAACATCATGGAAAAAAATGGAAAAAAATATCCACAAATGGAAATTTAATTATTATATAAGGATGAATAAATAGTGGAATAAGCAGAAATTGTTCATCATGAGCAGTTCTCCTTTTGTCACAATGTTTTCAAAAGTGGTATATTGCAGATGCATAAAAAAAACATCATATGGGAAAGGCTTATTGCTTCAACTCTTTTCAGCAAATAATATGATTTCATTGTCATATATCTTTAATGCAGGAATCACCTTGCTGCGCTGTTGACTATCTTCTGTGGTAATAGTTATTGGTTAGTGGCAGATGATACATGTTTTTCATTGAACATTTGTTTCGTAACTATTTTATAACCCTTTTGAATCATGAAGATGTATTTTGATGCATCTCCAGCAGTCAACTTATGAAAACCATTGTTGCAAAAGAAGAAAATGCTTCCTTTGTGCAATTTTCTTTATTTTCACAATGTTTTCAGGTATCATCTACAGAATAGTTTAATATTATTGCCTAAAAGTTTTCAAAGTTGTCTAAACAGATATGTTTAATCTAGAAAAGGGCTAAAGGTCTTTCAACAGTGGTGAGTAATGAGACAAAAGGTAAATTTGTTTTCTTGCAATTTTTCAATTGATAAAAAATAATGACAATTTCATACTCATTAATTATAACTGGATGTGTTATATATTTTTACAGGTTCATAAGGATTGGATTTTGGAGTTTGAAAAACAGGTTACTAGTCATTTGGCGTCTTTCAAACAGCCTACTTCTCCATCTCAAGATAATGTAAGTAATTAATTTCTTAATCGGATCAAACATTAACAGCACAACAGAAAAATTATATGGTTCTTATGGAATGCACTTCGCAGTGCAGACAAAAATTCATCAATTTAAATTTCATATTAAAACAGAAACTGCAACAAGTGTGGTTGTTATGTTTCAGCGACAAAGTAGCAAACTTTTGGGTTTTCTTTTTAAACTTTTTCTCAAAAAGTACAAGGGCAAGGGTTTTTCAAATTTGGATCATAGTTGGTGATAATGAGTGACATGTAATTATGAGCAATTCATATTTTTCAATTTCAACAAAAACTAAGTGTTTTATCTGCGATTACAATTTCTAAACATTTACTGGAAGGTTAGAAGCTGCAGTGATTTTAATCCTTTGAAATAATTTCATAGAAAGATATAAATTTAAATGCACTATTCACTTATTTGTAGATCCTATCAAGGTTTTTTACTGGTACTAACACAAAGGTGACTAAATGTTTATAAGGATATTAAGTGTAACCTATTTCCCTCATTCTTGTTTTAACCCTTTGATACATATGCAGCAGACAACTATATAAAAATATTGTTGCAAAAGGAGAAATTGCTCTAATGAGCAATTTTACCTTTTACCACAATATTTTCAACTCCATTCCAAATTACATGATCGTTTAAGAGAGGATTTCTACATTTTGAATCAGATGTTTTATAAAGTTGTCTGCTGCAGATTTGTTGTACGTTAAAGTCATGCTGCTCCTTGCTTGAAGGCATGGATAGGATTTTTTTTCTTCTGTAAATCTCTTCTGAAACCGATGACTTTATACCCTGCAAAGACAAATTCAAAGTTTTGTGCTTCGAGAGAAAATAAAATCGATAAGATCTTGTAATATTGGAGAAAATGAAAGTGAGAGTTGTGATACTGGGTTGGAAACAGTGTGGGAAAAGGGGAAATTTCTCAGATCTAGCAATTTCTCCTTTCCCCATAATCTAAAATAGTTTTCCTATGAGTAACTCGAGAGTTTCATTCTTTTCTGTGTGTTAGCGAAAATTTTAGATGTCAAAATAATTATGAGGGAGATTGATAACATTAGACAACTTATACCGTAAAAAGGGTTTTTTAACCCTTTCCCTCATACGACAATTCTGCAGCAGACGACTTTGAACGTCTTTTGTCAAAAAAAAGAAAGTCTCTATAATTGAATGGATAACCTATGACTAAAAGTGGAAAACATGTGGCAAAAGGAGAAATTGCTCGTTTTGAGCAATTTCTTCTTTTGTCACTATGTTATCAAAAAGCCGTCTGCTGCAGAGGCGTCAGAAAGCGTCTATATGAGGGAAAGGGTTAAATTTACAGTTAATACCATTTTGGTTCGACTTGTATATAGTTTGCTTCCATGAAAAGTAAGGGAAGGAAAGATGAAACCTGCTTTAGAGAAATGTTTATTTTTATGATTTATATATATATTGACTTTATTTTGGGAAATGTTTATGTTAAATGAAAATTAAAAAGAAAATCACGTTATATTTAACCACTGTAAATGCTTTTGGTTTACAATAATAGAACAGTTGGTAGTTTTAGTTCAGTTATTTATCCTGATTATTATTTAAGCCTTACCTTAAATGTAGACCCATTCAAATCTATCTGCAGAAGAAGACTTGCAAATTTTGTGGCAAAAGGAGAAATTGCGCATCATGTACAATTTTCCTTTTGTTACAATGTTTTCAATAGTTACTGTATTCAATTTTTTAACTTACTTATATAAGTTTTCATATTTTCCTGTTCACGTTTTCAAAGTTATCTGCAGAAGATATGTTGTATGAGGGAAAAGGGTAAATGATTGATAGCTGAACAATTATTGTTGAAAATGACCTTATAGAGCATGCCATATTTTCAACTAGAAGCTAATGGGTCATGTAATATATAATATTCTGCTGTAAACAATTTTCTATATTACTTGCACTGTTTTCTGCAGAATGTTTATAGTCATAGGGATTGTAATTAACTACACTTCACAACTTGTAGTCTTTCTGTTCCTTCTTGAATATGTGCCAGCAAGAACATTTTGTATGTCTTTCATAAGATGTGTACATTTAAAGCAGGTCAGATCAAAAAAGGGTCACATTGAATCCCATAAAGGGAAAACCCTTTGAGTTCAGAGCTTGAAGAGGCAACCAGACCCCTTTTCATCTAACAAAGCTCATTTTGTAATCGCATCTATTTCATAGCTGTTATAGATTTACAAGGAATAAATCGGTGTGACTTGTGCAAGATGGAAATGTGATTATAATTAACGCCTTCCCAGACGCAGATGTATTTAGATACATCCGCATAAGACAACTTTATTCAATTATTATTTCTTAAATGATAGGAGATTATCTATATTTTTGTCTAGATGTTTTCAGTCATCTGCTGCAGATTTGTTGTATACATGTGCGAGACGGTTTATGTAAATTCTCATGATGCAATTTTTTTAATTGCGTTTATTTTAACTTTGTCAATAGAGTGCCAAAAGTGAGAGCAGAATAAATGAATTAGAATCCAAATCAGCTGACTTGGAGAAACAACTAAAAGAGGCGCAGACCAAAGTCAGCTCCTTGAAAGAGTTGGAGAAGAAATCATCCACATTAGAACAACAGCTGAAAGATTCAAAGGGTAACCAAGGCAACTTACAGGAACTACAGTCAAGAGCATCCAAATTAGAAAAAGATCTTGAAGCGGCTGAATCAAGCCGGGACTCTTTGCAATCCAGATTAGATGAAGCAGAAAGCTCTTGTAACAAATCACAATCACAGATTTCACAATACAGAAATGTACTGGGTGAAACAGTAAGTTTTTCCAACTTTTTATCATGGACTGTTTTGTCTGTTGATCCAATCTTACTTGGCAAAACTGGATCTCGGCAAATATTTGGTAGAATTGAGAGAGGAAAAGCAGTTATGCTTTGAAATTGTTCTGCTTTTCTTCAACAATGTGTGATAAATAATTTAACATCAAAGTGATGCTTCCAATTTTATTCAATAAGTAAATTTTCACTTTTAGAGATATTCAAAAAAAATACTGTGAAAATACTGCATCATATTTTACTGTACCGTCTGAACTATGTATTCTAAGACTAGAAATTTGTTGTTCTTTTTTTCCAGGAAAACAAATTGACACAATTAGAATGTAGTGTAGAAACAGAAGAGAAAAAGTGGGTAGAAAGAATACAGGCAAAAGAACTGGAACTTGAACAGGTAAATAGTGGAATATATTTTTAAAAAACAACCTAGATTGTGAAAGCAGGGAAATTGCACTTGACGTTCAAATATGATTATTCCAGCAATACTGTTTTATGGATTACCAAAAACATTCAATTTTGATGAGAAATGGATTAGATTTTTATAGTGTTGGGTATTTGAAACAGAAGGATGGGACTTGACATGGATATCTGCATATCTGTTTTGGCATAGACAGGTAATTATAATCACTTGTAATTAAATGTTCCTGCTGGACAAATAGCAACAATGTATCAATGATTACAAGCAGTAATAACTATTGCCTCTGGAGAAATATATGTGTTTAAAACAATATTTTAACAGCAATTCTGCAGCAGACGACTTTAAACATATTTTGTCAAAAAATAGAAAATCTCTACAATTAAATGGATAACCTATGACTTAAAGTGGACAACATTGTGGCAAAAGGAGAAATTGCTTGTTTTGAGCCATTTCTCCTTTTGTCACAATGTTTTCAAAAGTCGTCTGCTGCGGAGGTCTCAGAAAGTGTCTTTTTAGGGGAAAGGGTTAAAATTGATGCATTATGTCAGGATAATGAATAGCAGTAGTATTGACGGGTTTACCTGGAAACACAGGGATAAAAACATCATTCAAACAAACAAATTTTCCTGAGAAAAAATTACATCTGTGTTTGTCCATTCCTTCCTTGATGTTTTCCATTAATTATCTAATATTTGTATATCAAGTATTGAGTTAACTACCAATACCTCTACAAGCTTTCTTTTGGAGACAGGGTGCTTTTGGTACTCATTGCATTTCCTTAACATTTTGGAAGAGTATATATAAATGGGTGAAACTGCACTTTATTAATCCTTTCCCACATACAGCAATTCAGCAGCAGACTACTTTGGAATAATCATGCAAACACATGGAAAATCTCTAAAAATGAAAAAATGATTACTAAAAAAAATAAAAAACATTTTGTTTTCAAAAGTTGTCTGCTGCAGATGTGTCAGAATGGAAAGGGTTAAGATTTGAAATAATTATCTTGAGCAAACAATCAGTTATATCAATGTTATTATTTTAATATTTCAGGCACAACAGGAGGCGTCGACCTTAAGATCTGAGGCTACTAAATCTAATGGGAGTCAAGAGGTAAGTTTTATGAATGTAAATTAGAAAAAAGTGTTATTTCTATCAGCTTTAACCCTTTCCCTTATATAGACGCTTTCTGACGCCTCTGCAGCAGACGGCTTTTTGAAAAAATAGTGACAAAAGAAGAAATTGCACAAAACGTGCAATTTCTCCTTTTGCGACAATGTTTTCCACTTTTTGTCATAGGTTATCCATTCAATTATGGAGATTTTCTATGTTTTGACAAAAGACGTTCAAAGTCGTCTGCTGCAGAATTGTCGTATGAGGGAAAGGGTTAACCAGATTGTATTCATTTTCTACTTAAACTGTATGGTATAATTTACTATAAATGTAATTCTTGTGGTTTGATATTCATTTGTCTTTTGAATAGATAAAACCTTTTTACGATAGATGACCTAAATCAACTCCACAGATTGCTTTTGAAAAAAGTGTATAAATGGCAGAAATTGCTATTTAAATGAGCAATATGCAATTTCTTCACTCTACCATTGTGTATTTTACTTTGTCTCAAAGTTACATATGAATATGTTCTGATTCTGTGTTCATTTACTATAAAGATGTTTCAAATTTGAAAGTGTCTTATATATGTGGTCATGAGTTAATGTTGTTCATTGATAGAAATGAATGCTATGGTTATTTACCTTGTTCAATTATTACTTGCATGAATATATTGTAAACTTTAAAAGATATTTTTTATGTTGTATCTTTCATATTCAAATGTAAAGTCTTGATTCCTTTTATTTTAGAATAACCTTTTTATATGCAACATGTTTTAGTTTTGGTTTATGAACATTTATTTCTTCTGGTTTTGGGTGCCATTAATGACCCATTTGCTAATTTAAAAACATTTTCTGCTTAGCTTAATTTGCAGCACCAATCACAATTTTACAATCCATGAACCACTTCCAGTCATTTTCGGTTAGAACCATGTTGTCAACTAGATATGGCTGATCTTGCTGATTTGATAAAACTACATGTATACAATTTTTTAAACATGAAATAGATGTGTGTGTGAAACTCAACACAAACACCAATTATAGTTTCTGACAGAATTATTTTAACATACAGTGTTCATAATATTAGAGATGAAAACATGCCAAAAGCAGTAATTGCTCATTTTGGGCCATTTTTCCTTCTGCCACAATATTTTCAACAGATATAGATGCGATAAAATACGTCTATATGTGGGAAAATGTTAACCATTTATCTGATGTGATAGCTTCAGTGTCATTTGTTTTTAAATAACTTAAACAATCTAGATGTAGTTGGGAAAACATTGCAGGAAAAGGAGAGAGTACTTGCTCATGAGCTATTTCTTCTTTTCCCGCAATGTTTTAAAAACATTATCTAAAGCCGTGTTAATCAAGGAAAGAGGAGTTAACCCTTTCCCTCATACGACAATTCTGCAGCAGACGACTTTGAACTCATTTTGTCAAAACATAGAAAATCTCCATAGTTGAATGAATAACCTATGACAAAAAGTGGAAAACATTGTGGAAAAAGGAGAAATTGCACATTTTGTGCAATTTCTTCTTTTGTCACTATGTTTTCAAAAAGCCGTCTGCTGCAGAGGCGTCAGAAAGCGTCTATATGAGGTAAAGGGTTAAAGAGCATTCTGTTATAAATGCTCAGTTGTAAGAAGAAAAATCTGTGGGTGGGTGTTATACTCAGATAATTTTAAATTATATTTTAATCAAAACTAATACTTTAAGACTAGCCATGCTGGCAAATTGGTGTACGATATAATTTTTCGAAAGATGATAAACCTTTTTTGATAAGCATTAGTAAAGCACTGATCAAATTCATTTAATTAATGGCTGGATAATTTGCATGAACAGTTTAAAAAAAAAAGTGATCAGCATGAATCTTAACCCTCTTCCACATACAATAAATCAGCAGCAGACGATTTTTAAAACGGCAATATCAAAACATGGAATATCTATATAAATGCAAGTATTATTAGTGAATAGAGATGAAAACATTGTGGCAAAAGGTGAAACTGCTCATCATGAGCAATTTCTCCTTTTGTCAGTGTTTTCAGAAGTCGTCTGCTGCTGAGGCGTCAGTAAGTGGCTATTTGTGGGAAAGGGTTAAAGGATTGTTTCTGTAATTATTCCTCGAAATTGCACTGTTTTTCGTACATTCTTTATAGGATGTATCTTCTCTTGGGTTTGCATATCGCTGTGTAGAGAAAAGTCTATCTACAATTGTAGATGAGGTAGGACTCGCTTCATCCTTTGAAATGGGAACAAGTCACATTTCTCTGAACACATATCTAGCTAACAACATTTTTGACAATGATGTATTATGTATGTTTTGTGTCCAATCATAGAATTTTTGCTCTATCTGGTTTTGGGGGGAATTTACTCACTATTTATGCTCCTCTTCTCTACTTCCAAAAACACAAAGCTTCTGTCTCGGTCCCAGATCTTTTTTAAGAGTTAACCCTTTCCCTCATATAGACGCTTTCTGACGCCTCTGCAGCAGACAGCTTTTTGAAAACAGTGACAAAAGAAGAAATTGCACAAAACATGCAATTTCTCTTTTTGCCACAATGTTTTCCACTTTTTGTCATAGGTTATCCATTCAATTATGGAGATTTTCTATGTTTTGACAAAATACGTTCAAAGTCGTCTGCTGCAGAATTGCTGTATGAGGGAAAGGGTTAATGTTGAATGCACTGCTTGAAAAGAAATGATTGTTTGGAAACCCACGGGTATATATTGGGCTTAAATTATTTACTTGATGTGATATTTCTTAGTCATCTTCTTTGAAAACATCTGTGGAGAAGACATGTAGAAAAACAAACTGAAAACATTGCAGCAAAAGGAAATAACGCTTGTTTACATACCATAAATCTGCAGCTGATGACTTGCAAAACATCTGGGCATAAATCTGGAATATCTAGAAAGTATAATTATTTAATAGAGTTGAAAGTATTGTGGCAAATGCTTTCAAAAGTCGTCCGCTGCAGGTCTGTCAAATATGTTTGCATACGGGAAAGATGTAAAGATCTAGTTAAAAGATCTAATAAATTGCAATATGAATAGCTTACGAAAGTAAGATTCAGTCACTTGATATTTTAACCCGTTCCACTATACAACAATCTGCAGCAGACAATTTTGAAAACTATACAGACAAAAATATGGAGCTGATATTTTAAATTTAGCATCTTTCTATGATTGTGCATGATTCATATATACATGTACACTTGACATTGATACATGGTAAAAAGATAAAGTAACTTTATACACACTATAATGTAAACAGGAGTTTTTCTAACAAAATGCTTTGAAATATCTTGCTTTAACTGTCCAATGTACTTTCCTTAATTCTACCCTTGTCCAATGTATTTAATTCCACTGAATATTTAACCCTTTACCTCATAAAGACGCTTTCTGATGCCTCTGCAGCAGACAGCTTTTTGAAAACATAGTTGCTAAAGAAGAAATTGCTCAAAACGAGATTATCCATTAAATTTTACAGATTTTCCATTTTTTGACAATATATGTTCAAGGGTCGTCTGCTACAGAATTGTTGTATGAGGGAAAGGGTTAATTCCACTGAATATTTAATGACTCCTCTCTTGTAATTATCTTATTTTGTGCATGGATGCCCTTTTGCATGTAGACATTCAGATATTCAAAGATTTTGATTGTTCATGACTTTACAATAGATAACAATACAATGGATATGTGAGTTGAGCCAGATTAGCTTGATCAGTAATGGCGAGGGCTATCAATATACTTAGTTCCAACCCCGGCTTTGCGATTGGTTCTCTCTGATGATCGACAGAAGTCAGTGCGACTGATGTCATTCGTCTCCCACAAATGGGCTAAAAGATAGTCTATGTGAAAGGTAGCCAATTACCTGGGAAGAATGTTTTGGTACTGGTGCAAGAAAACATGGTTATATGAACTGAGCATAGTAATATAATTGAAAAACTATTGAAAATGGAAATTAGGCTTTTATCAATTTAATCACTCAATCAATCGATAATGCACTTGTATGACCAATAGTTTTGTTAAACTATGGGCTTAAAATAGCTGAATATTATATTCTCAAAATAACTTATTGTTGAAAGCAAATATTTCAAAGCGGTATGTAAGAAACTGTCCAGATTAAGCTTTTCACTCCAAAAATATATAATATAAAGATATAATTTTGAAAACATTTTAAAATTATAGAAAAAAAGAAGATTAAAAGACAATGAATGAGAAGGCAATATTTGTGACTCACAAAATATTGTTTTCTAATATTTTCATAGGTTTAATAAGAAAAGGAAATATCTCTCTGTTTATATGTAGTGTGTGATTCTGTTACATATTACCTTCTACTGTGAAGGCTATAATAATTTCTACAGTCTATATATAGGTTGTTACTTCTGGATTCACTCTGCATGTTGGTATTGGAGGAGAACTGTGAAGGGAATTGTTATACAAAACATACTGTATGCATTGCATGTTGAGTTCAAAGAAATATGTTAATGTACTTGTATACTGAAATATGTATTTAACCCTACCCACATACAACAAATCTGCAGCAGACGACTTTGAGATCATCTAAACAAAGCAATGAAATATGTCTCTGTAAATGAATGTAGTATTACTGATAGAAGTTGAACAGCATAGTGGTAAAAAGAGAAATTGCTAATTTTGAGCGATTTCTCCTTTTGTCGCGCTGTTTTCAAAAGATGTTTGCTGCAGAGGCGTCAAAAAGTGTCTAGATGAGGTAAGGGGTTAAAAGAAAATTCTAATAGCAGTAACTTGTCTCATCATATTTTGTATTTAGTGCAAGCTTTATTAACCCATTCCTATATACAGACGTTTTCTGACGGCTGCAGCAGACTACTTTTGAAAACATTATGGCAAAAGTAGAAATTGCCCATAATGAACAATTTCTCCCTTTGCCATAATGATTTCAATTCTATTCAATAATTGAACTTTTAGTTATCAAGGATTGCAACATTTTTGTGTAGATGCTTTTATAGTTGTGTACTTCAGATTGTTGTATGTGGGAAAGGGTTAAATAATTAAAAACTACAACTTCTTAACCTTTTCCCTCATACGTCAATTCTGCAGCAGAAGACTGAACAAGTTTGTTAAAAAAGAGAATATCTTTATAATTGAATGGATAACCTATGACTAAAAGTTGAAAACATTGTAGCGAAAGGAGAAATTGCTCGTTTTAATTAATTTCTTCTTTTGTCACTATGTTTTCAAAAAGCTGTCTGCTGCAGAGGCGTCAGAAATCGTATAATATATGAGGGAAAATTCTGGATTTAACCTTTTCCCACATACAACAAATCTGTAGCAGATGGCTTAAAAAACGTCTAGGCAAGAACTTTGGAAATCGTGATAATTGAAGCTATAATTGATGGATAGAGATGAAAACATTATGTCAATATGAAAAATTTCTGCCCTTACGTTGACTGCTGCAGTTAATATAAATGCATCTGTATTTGGGAAAGGGTTAAATTGTAACATCTTCATAGAATGTATGCCAAATGTTTTAGTTGGCAGTGGAATAATTTCATTTCGATTATTCTATCTAGTACACAATATTTAACCCTTTCCCACATTGATAAAATATGGGAAACTTTAATTATTAGAAAGTTGTCTGCTCCAGAGGCATCAGAAAGCGTCTATGTGGGAAAGGGTTGAAAAAAAAGAGAATAGTTTTGAACATTGATACCCAACTGGTCATGATTTTAAACAATTGGTATACACACAAACAGTTTGTTGTGGTAATGGGATGTGTATTTATCAAATCTCTAGTTGAAAATCTCTATAACTAAAGGCTCCATTACTAAATAAAGTTGAGATAATTGTGGAAAAAGGAGAAATTGAGCAAATTCTCCTTTTGCCATGATTTTTTTTAAAACTTTGTCTGCTGCACATGCATCAGAAAGCGTCTTGATGTAGAAGGTTGAAGAAAAAAAAAATAGTTTTGAACATTGATAACTAGTCATGGTTTCAAACAATTGGTATGCACATGAACAGTTTGGGTTTGTAATGGGACATGTATTTATTGAATCTAGTTTGTAAGCTTTGTGTACAATAGTTCATTAACCCTGAATTATTCCTTGCCCAAATGCGGATTCTTTTTTAATATCTGCACAAGATGGCTTTTGAAACACACATGGCAAAACTACATTTAGTAATTATGCTTATATTGATAAAGATTTCAATGTTTCTGCAAAGATTATTGCCGCAGCTGTGTTGTATGTGGGAAAGTGTAAACCCTGTTTCAGATGGGAAAAGACTTGTCATTCCTGCAGCAGGTTACTTTGGAAAGAATTCTAGTATTTGAAAAGGGAGAACTGGTTCATGCAGAGTGATTCTCCCTTTCTCACAATAGTTCTGTCTCTTTGGTAGAAGTATTATTATATTTGTCCAGATTAACTCACTTTCAAGGAGGCTGAAAGAAGCATATTAAATAAAAAGGACAGTACTTGAAGTGCAAAGGACTTGATAAGTTTATTTTTAAGCATGCAACTGATGAGTGTTTTATTTATTAGCAAAACGCAACTGTTTTAACCTTTATCCTTTTGAATTCATGTTTTGGTGGGAAATCTATAATCTTGAAGCAAACAGCTAGGACCCCATTTTTTGTGAAGGCAGATCATTCATGATTTACAGTGATTTTAAAGACTATTTCGAGGGCTTGGTGTGAAACGGTTGTAACTAAAATTTGTATTTTTTTACCAAGGTTATTCACCTCGCCATAAAGCCTTTATAATGGTTAAATCATTTTTCTTGGTAAACAATGGAAATTTAGGTGTTCTGATCAATGGCACCAAAATTTGCATTGTTTACAAAGGGGTCAAAATTGCCCCTTAACCAGCGTTTTCAAAATAGGTCTTTAGTTAAAACCGTTTCACGCCATTCCCTAGTTTGTAAAATGTCTTGTTTAGCCAGGGTAAGATTAACCGGAAATGGAAATAATTTAACTTTGATGGACACAGTAAAATCTTCTAACAAAAAAGGCATATTTGCTTCAAAGCATTTTATTTTCTCATACAACAAACTAAAAAGTTTATAATTTCGCTTTATTCGCTCAAATTTAAGCAAAATATATGCGCTTGTCTTAACAAACCTTTTAATGTAGTTAATTCCTTCATCATTACTTTGCAATAAAATTCTGGCATTGTGGGAAATGAAGAAATTTACCATCATAAGCAATTAAAGCCTTTTTCCAAAAACATTCAAAATATCTGTTGTATGTGTTATTAGGTCATTTACAGTAAATTTTACTACTCTTTCTCGCATGCAGGACACATTTTTATGCATCTGCAGCAGACTTATTTTGTAATCATTGCAGCAACTTCTTTGCCTATGATGTATTCAAATCATTTCAGTAATTTTAATTTCATGTATAGAGGTTTTTCATATCTTTGCAGAATTAATAAAAATGTCCATGCAGCTTCATATTTTTAGAATTTGGGAAGGGGTAAATAAAAGCTTATTTCACAGCCATTGCAAACACTTTAAATATAGCTCAAATTGCATCAATATCCAGAATGAATCCCCTCTGATGTAGACTTTAAACGTTTTGATGATTCATGTTTTGTAGATGAAGGAAAGAATTTCAGATCTCGAGTCCCAATTAAGTCAGTCAGAGGACAAGTGCTCTCAATTAGAAACACAAGTGAAAGAAGTAAGTAACTGTTACAAACTTAGAAGATGTTTCAGCTTATTAGTTCAGACTATTTAAACCTTATCCACCATGTACAGACTCATTTTGACGCATCTACAGCAGATGACAATTGAAAACATTATGGCAAAAGAAGAAATTTTTCATAATGAGCAATTTCTCCTTTTGTCACAATGTTTTCAGATATGCATAATAATTATACTTTCATTCAAATAAAGATTTTTAACTTATTTGCCAAAGTCATCTGCTGCAGATTTTTTGTATGTGGCAAAGAAAGTGTCAATGGCACCCATGGATACCCATCAGCATGCAATTATTTCATATTTTGGTTTCAATGATACCCTTTCATATTGTACCTGTCAGTGTGTGATCAGATACAAATAAATTAAGACGTGACTCGGTCCTTTTCCTTTTTTGTGTTGACTGCTTTGGCATGTGGTCATATAGGGATCACTTCTGGCATCTATCACTCTTGGACTTTATAATCAATGAAACAGATAACATCTTGTGATTTTTCAATACAATCATAATAAAAAGAAGATTCATAAAAAGGTCAGAGCAACTTATTGTTATCATAGTTTTTAACCGCATCTGCAGCAATAAACATTGAGCCAAAACTGAAATTTCTCATATTTCTCCTTTTGCTACCATATTTTCAACTCTATGCAAAAACAATAATAATACATGTAAAGAGATTTACCTCAGTTTTTGCTTAGATGGCTTCATAGTCATCTGCTGCTGATTTATTGTATAAGTTACTTTTTAAATTTCAGGCAGAAACCAAAGTAACAGAGTATAATGTACAGATAGTAGAACTCAAAACGTCAACAGCAGGTGTTAGTGATATAAATAAAGTAAGTTTTCTCCTGTCAATCTCCATATTATTTAACCCTTTTCCCACATGCAACATATCTGCACCAGACGACTTTGAAAACATCTAGAAAGTTTTATGGAAAATCTCTGAAAATGAAGGTATGATGACTGAAAAGAGTTGAAAACTGTAGCAAAAGGAGGAATTGCTCTTTTTGAGCAATTCCTCATGTCACAATGTTTTCAAAATTCATCTGCTGCAGATGCGTCAGAAAGTGTATGCATGTGGTAAAGGGTTACGCCTGTCAGTGCGAAAAGGTACAAGTTGGCATTTCTGAAAAGTGTTGGTTTTAATTCAGCCAGTACATCTACTCAGTTCAATCAGAATCTACACATTTCTATTGCAAACAGTTATTATAAAACAGAAAAGAAAAGTGAATGATTAATTTATAAAAAATATGTTTCAAAACATACTCCAGAGTTATCAACAGTCACTTCTTAAGGGGGGAATAAGGGCAATGATGTAAAAATAGTATTATATAATACATGTGGCTTATGTACTGTTTTTCAGGAACTAGAACGAATAAAGAAAGAACTTCAAGACGAGAAGAAAAATAATAAAAGTTTAGCCTCAAAAATTGTGATATTAAATGGACAGTTAAAGAGTGGGTTGGCTGCATTATCGCAGGAACAGAAGCTTGTAGAGGACCTTAGAACTCAGCTGAGTGGTGGCGATAGTGGGGTATGTCCATCACTTTTAAACCCTTTCCCTCATATAGACGCTTTCTGACGCCTCTACAGCAGACAGCTTTTTGAAAACATAGTGACAAAAGAAGAAATTGCACAAAACGTGCAATTTCTCCTTTTGACACAATGTTTTTCACTTTAAGTCATAGGTTATCCATTCAATTATAGAGATATTCGATTTTTAGCTCCACTGGCTGAAAGCCAGTCGAGCTTATGTCATGGCGAATTGTCCGTCGTGCGTCCGTGCGTGCGTAAACTTTTTCCTTTAAACGACTTCTTCTCACTAACCACTTGGCCAATTTGGTTGAAACTTCATAGGAAGCATCCTCTCAATGTCCTCTCTTAAATTCCTTCAATTTTTTTTTATCCATCCATAATTCTGGTTTCCATGGCAACCAAAAGAAAAAAATAGTGAAAACTTAAAAAATCTTCTTCTCTGAAAGTGTCAGGCCGATTTTCAAATAATTTTGTAGAAATGTTCCTTGGGTGACCCTTTATTAGATTCCTTCAAGAAATGTTGATTGGTCGAAAAACATGGTCGCCAGAGGGCGGGGCTATTTTGCCTTATATGACCATAGTGAAAACTTAAAAAATCTTCTTCTCCGAAAGTGTTCAGCCGATTTTCAAATAATTTTGTAGAAATGTTCATTGGGTGACCCTCTATCAGATTCCTTCAAGCCATGTTGATTGGTCAAAAAATATGGCCGCCAGAGGCCGGGGCTATTTTGCTCTATATGACCATAGTGAAAATTTAAAAAATCTTCTTCTCCGAAAGTGTTGAGCAGATTTTCAAATAATTTTGTAGAAATGTTCTTTGGGTGACCCTCTATCAGATTCCTTCAAGCCATGTTGATTGGTTCAAAAATATGGCCGTCATGGGGTGGGGCTATTTTGCCTTATATGGCTATTGTGAAAACTTAAAAAATCTTCTCCTCCGAAAGTGTCAGGCCGATTTTCAAATAATTTTGCAGAAACATTCCTTGGGTGACACTCTACAAGATTCCTTTAAGCCATGGTGGTTGGTAAAAAATATGGCCACTAGGGGGCAGGGCTGTTTGGTGATTTGATTTTTGCCTTATGGCCGTGGAGCGATACTGGCCCTCTTGGGCCTCTTGTTTGACAAAATATGTTTAAAGTCGTCTGCTGCAAAATTGTCGTATGAGGGAAAGGGTTAAGCTCTTCCTCAGCATACAACAATTAATTTTGAAAAGAGCTACTCAAAAAGGAATTTATTTATAAAATAAAATTATAGGATTATTAACCCTTTTGCTGCCAAAGGCAATTGAAGGCTTTTGCAAACAATGCAGATTCAGGTGAGACAGCTTGTAATGAGCTGTCTCCTGAAATCTGCATTGTTTGCCACTTAGTCTTTAAATTTTTACTTAATTTCCTGTTGCATGAAAAAGGGAGTGATCCAATTATCAACATGGAATACTTTTTAATTTTGGCAGTGGAAAAGTTTATTTAGATAATAGTTAAAAGCATTGTTGTCAGAAGTAGAAACTGCTCATTTTGAGCAATCTCCTGTTGTAACATTGTTTAAAAACCATCTGCTGCAGATACCTCACATTGCGTCTGCATGTGGGAAAGAGTTCATCTCTTCCAAAATAGAAGAGCCTTTTAACCCCTCTTTCCCACAAACAACAAATCTGCAGCAGATCTGGAAAAACATCAAGGCAAAAATATCAGAATTATAAATCAAAGTACAATTAAAGGAAAGAGTTGAAACATTGTGCCAAAATGACAAACTGCTCATAATGTGCAAATTCTTTTTTTGCCACAATGTTTTCAAAAGTTGTCTGCTGGATGACTCTGACAAGATAATTTCGGGAAAACATAGTAGAAAAAACTCATGGACTGTTGTTTCTCCATCAAAGACTGTTGACTTTGAAGCTTTTCCAACAATATTTCTAGCTATTTATTGTTAAAAAATTATCTGACAAAAGGATCAAATTACAACAAACAATTTTTGATATATACATGTATTATTTTGATACTTTAAATGATATGTAATAAGACTTAAAGTGATCTTGGTTAACCCTCTCATATACAAAAGATCTGCGGCAGACACCTTTGAAAACATCTGCATTGTAATATGGAAAAGTGATAAGTTAAATGGATGAAAAGAGCTGAAAACATTGTGGTTAAAGGAGAAATTGCCCATTAAGATCAATTTCTTTTTTTGCCACAATGTTTATTAAAAGTTGTCTGCTGCAGATGCATCAAAATGTGTCTAAGAATAGTGGGAAAGGGTTATTAAAAGTGTGCTGATTTTCATGATAAAATGTACTTTTCAATTAATGTGTTGATGATGCAATTTCTCTTTCAGAAATCTGTGCCAAGTGACACCAATTCAGAAATAAACAAAGTGAGTTAAATCAAACATTATTTCAACTTCTCTGTTTATGTTTGTGAGTTCATGTTTTGTGTTATTGTAAGCTTTGAAATGTTTAGCATGGTGTTCATTTAAGGAGAAACTTTCTTTTAAATTAAGTTTCACACAATAATTATCATAATTCTATTTTCTTATTTTTAATTGTTTTAGACAGGTAGATAGATGCATTTGCAGCAGACAGCCTATAAAAACATTGTGGGAAATGGAGGTGTAAATCCTCATAAGTGCTATTTCTCTTATTCCCACAATGTTTTCTAATCTATTCTTGAAATTGAACTTTCATTTATGGCGATTTTCCATATTTTCTGGTAAATGTTTCAGAGTTGTATTCTGTAGATCCTTTTGTTGTTAGAAAAGGGTTAACGGTATAGTTATTTTTTTTTTTTTAACGGATGTATTTGAAATAATAAGAAAAAGTTTCAATTACCAATTTAAATCATTTTAGATTTTATTACTCTTTGTACATACATATACATATAATTTCTTCTATGATAAATATTGTACATATTGCAACATTAAAGTATAAATATATTATGGTAAGGAATGTTATATTTAAGCAACATGGAATCAAAGTTATGGATGGATCTCAGTTGAATATATAACTGTATTCCATACCTATGACTTTGATTCCCAGTGACTTTAACCACAATGCTCGAAAACTAAACCTTGACTATTTGTAAACTGGTCAGTAAGAATACTTGGATCAAGGTTAGCCCTTGCCATGCTTTATATTTGAAAGAGTCCATAACCAATTTTAGAAAGTCGAACCTGTGTTTAAAGCCCACCATGGGAAGTGAACAATCTGGTCTTTGTCCACTGGTGGACTTTAATTCCAGGGTCATTAATACAGAAAATGAGTATTTGGGAAACTAAAAGAATCATCAAATTGCTATTCCAAGCTGGTCTTTAGCACAGTTTCAACTGTTTAAAGATAAAAAAAATCATTGAAATTGGCAGCCTCTATATTGTTGGGACAGAATCAGTTCATGCAGTTAGAGGATTAAATAGTGCATAGGCTTTGAACAAATGTATTATTAGTTGAAATCAGCCTTAACCCCTTCCCGCATGCAGACATATTGTGACGCTTCTGCAGCAGACAACTTTTGAAACATTGTGCGGCCAAAAGAGAAATTGCTTATAATGTGCAATTTCTCCTTTTGCCACAATGTTTTCAACTCGATTCAAGTATTATACTTTCATTTACAGAGATTTTGCATATTTTTGCCAAGATCTTTTCAAATTCGTCTGCTGCTGATTTGTTGTATTTGGGAATGGGTTGATATCTTTTAATGCAAACATCTGTAGGTTTCTGGTTTCGGGCATTGTTACGTATTTGAATGAAATCATTATGCCAAATAGTTACCCTTTCTTCATGTATCATTTTATGCTACGAAAACTGGTTTCAACATTAGCAGTGTTTGCTGTCCTGAACACTTAATTTCTTTTTTAGAAACAACAAAGTTCTTCAGCCAGATGATCTGCAAGAACAATGAGTTTTTGATTAATTAATCCACTTAACCCTTTCCCACTTGTTGAATTATTTAAATGCATCTGCAGCAGATGACTTTTGACAAGATTGTGGAAAAATGAAATTTCTTCTTTTGTCACAATGTTTACAACTCTTATTTAATTATAATACTTTCCTTTATAGATATTTTTCATACAAATGCCGATATGTTTTCAAAGTCATCTGCTGCGGAGATTTTTGACGCAGGAAAGGGTTACATTGGAGTGACACCTTGTTCCTAAAGATGGTGGCTCTTCTGTACACCTGGCCAATATTGTTAGTGTTAAAACTGAAAAATAGTTCCATCTTTGTATTCTATTTTGTCTAAATATTTACTTTGTAATATTTACTTTGTAATATTTACTTTGTAATAACATTACTAATTGAAATGTCATATTCCATTTACTAATTGACGAATTCCAGTTGAGAACTAAGCTAGCTGAAAAGGAAAAACAACTTGAAAAAGAGACTAGTTCTAATAAACTATTAAGTCAAAGACTGGTATGTACAAGTGTTTTGTAATAGTGTCAATTTGTATAATGATTCATTAAAGCAAAATATTCACATTCTCAAGCAGGAGATTAAATTACTTTAAAATCTATCATTGTATAGATCCAATGCCTAATAGATCTACAGTTTTTACCCCCAAGACATTTCTAAATTGAAAACATCTAAGAAGCAAAGATGTCTGCTTGTGAGAAAAGGTTAACATTCGTTGTCAAACATGGTAAGGCAGTGGTAGAGTGTCGGCCTTTTGTACCAACGGTGCCAGGTTTAAAATCCCATGAGTGGGTTCTGCCTTTGGGATTTTTCCACACAAATGGCACGAGAACTTGTTATGTCTCTAAGTAGCAGACATCGAGTGTGATTAATATACGCTTAAAACTAGTTTTGCAATCGATGATAAATAAATAAGTTTAAAATTGATTGATTGATTAGGGTTTAATGCCGTTTTCAACAAATTTGTAAGTCATATCACTGCGACCAGTTCACCTTCTCATGCGTTTCCTGGTTTTCCCACACCAGTACACCACACAACATACTTTCCAAGCAACTGGCTGCTTTTCCACAGACTGTTAAACAGCCCATTGGTGAAAGACAAATGACGCATGTCACTGACTTTTGTCAAACGTCTGAAAGAATGTTGGCCAAGCTGGGATTTGAACTCGCAACCTCTGGATTGACAGCCTGCGTCACTACCAGCTGAGCTCCGGGGCTCTTTTAAAATTGAACAGGGAACCTAAATGATGATATTTATATCGTTTTAAAACAAGAAAGTATGTACTTTTTTACACACAAAAAAAAATCATGTCATGATCATTTTAATATAATTCCCTTGTGATTAAAGACATGACAGAATTATCAAAATTTTCTTACTCTTAACCTGATACTGACCACTTTAGATGCCTCTGCAATAAACAACCTTAGAAATAATTGTTGGAAACGGATAACAAAAAATATAATGAGCAACATCAAAACTTCTTGCTGATTTCTAATAAAATACTTGAAATTTCATATTCATAAGGGAAAGGATTAAACCAAAGAGTTATTATTATATATTCACTCAAATGAGCATTTAACTTAAAGTAAACCCTTTCCAGATTACAGACATATCTTCAGCAGAAAATGTTTATAAACATTGTGGCAAAAGAAGAAATTGCTTACAATGAGCAATTTCTCCATTCGCCACAATGTTTTCAATTCTATAGAATCATTAAACTTTTATTTATCAAAGTGATTCTCCATATTTTTCCCGAAAATATTTTTCAAAATCGTCTGCTACAGATTTATTGTATATGGGATAGGGTTAGGTAAAGATCATGGTAGTTATATGTTTATATATGTATATTCATCAGGCACAATTAGGGGTAATGGTAAGTAAGAGCCCTGGATGGACTATTTTATATACTAGGTGTTAAGTTGGAAATCCAGGAGAACCTTATTTCACTGCATTATCTCATTCTGTATATTTTCTATATATAAATATATATATGTGCACAACCTACCTAATATAATAAGTTGGTTAATAGGACAGAGGTATAGGCATGCAGAGGCGTAAGATAGGGAGTAATTTACTGATCTTCGATCCACAATATTTCTATTAACCCTTTTGCTGCCAAAGGCAATAAAAGGCTTATGCAAACAATGCAGAAACAGTTGAGACAGCTCATAATTAGCTATCTTTCCTGAAATCTGCATTGTTTGCCACTTAGACATTAAATTTTACCTAATTTCCTGTTGGACGAAAAATTTAGTTGTCTAATTTTCAACATGTGAAATTCGGCAGTGAAAGAGTTAATACTTGTATCAACCTTATGTTGTGGGTACTCAAAGGAACCGTTTCAGTGAGATGATTATTTTGAGTACCACAACACAGCATAGGGTTTATAGGTAATATAATGAAGGAATGGATTTAAGAGCATGAAATACACCCCTTATCTTGAAGCCTGGGTAAGGGTTAATGTTTGGTGGAAATATGTGGATAATTGTTCCAAGAAATTGAATATCTGATTTGTTAAAAAAATCAATTAAACCTCATTTAAATAAAAGGATGAAAAATGATGGACAAATGATTATGGAAAAAGGGGAGTGATTAAGATTTTTAAAATCATTAGCTATTTCTCTTTTTCCCGCAATAAATATTTGTAGTAGATATGCCAAAATTTGGTTCAAAATGTTCATTCAATTTGGTAAAGGGGTTGAATTGATTAATATGATGAAAGAACAAAACCTGCAATGAGTGTCATTAATATTGTAATATACAAGATTTAATGACTTACATTTGATTTTGAGGCAGCAAATACCAATATTGTAGCACTGCCTGGGCCTCTGTGGTTTATTGATGAAAATGAGTCATGGCGAGCGATCAGGGGTTATACATTTTTTTGCATCTGCATAACAGGAACATATGAAGGGATCTAGAATTTGGCTGTATACTTCATTCAAGCATGCAGTGCAAGCTCTGGTGAGACTTTGTCGTATGCACAGTCTGACCAGAGTCTTCACTGTTAGCAGATGCAGCAATTAGAACCCTAGTTGCTAGACCGTACTCATATGTAAATATTGTATTGTATATTATTCCTTGTACATGATTGAGAATTGAGTCCCTAAGTTTATAATTATATTGATCCAAGTTGTCGTTCAGTGAAAATGCTTGATGGCTCAATAATGCTGCTTAACCCTTTCCCACATATACTTTGATACATCTGTTACAGACAACTTTTGCCACAATGTTTTCACCTTAGTTTATTCAATGATTATACATTTACTTTCAGTTTTAGAGATTTTCCATATGTTTGGAGTATTCAAAGTCATATGCTGCAGATTTATTATTTGTGGGAAAGGGTTAAGTAATGTTTATCAGTTTCATGTATAATGTTCTTTTAATCGCTATATTATACATGTTTATCAAACATTTTGATGACAACAAATTGGGTTATCTCATAGGACAAAACAATGTTAACTTTTTAGACTTAATTTTTACCCAGATTTATGTTCATAGCAGAGAGTGTTAGTAGTAAATCATTGTCTTGACAAAATGAGAATTCAAAAAAGAAAGAGAAAGTAAAATACTTAGGAAATCATGCTATTTGGAATTAAAGATATAAGTTCAAGCTTATACAACAAATCAAAGTTAATTTAAAGTCTGTGATGTTTATGGAGTGGTGTGAAATAAAGCAGTTTTCCTTGATATAGACACCTTTAGTTTCAAGATATCATCTTATAGATCTCTATCATCACCTGATATAGTCTGTGTAAATTGAACTGTCTCATGATGAATACATAACAAGGCAGGTTTACATAGAAATAGATCATGTTCTCTAACCTTTATCAGTCATATGATTGTGGTAGTTCGATTTACACAGAGAATAATTGTCTTTAGGTTATAATATGTCCAAAAAGAGAGACCACCCTCTTTTATTTCTTAATTTTTCTTGTCTGCTGCTCTCTTAGAAAACTTAGCAAAAAAGGTAAATTACTTCTCTTTCTTCAGATGTGTCTCGTAGTTTTAAGTACTTTTATTATTAACCCTTTCCCACATATAGGCTCTTTCTGATGCATCTGCAGCAGACTACTTTTGAAAACAGCAATTTCTCCTTTTGCCACAATTTTTTCAACTTTTTTCAGTAATTATACCTACAATTATAGGGATTTTCCATATTTTTAGTAGACATTTTTATGCCCCCACGGAATCTCCGATTCGGGGGGCATATAGTTTTTGGCCTGTCTGTTGGTCTGCACGTCTGTCTGCACAAAAAAACCTTTAACCTTGGCCATTACTTGTGAACCATAACAGGTACGGCTACCATATTTCACATGTGTATTCCTTGTGACATGACCTTTCTGTCAGTACCAACATTTTTGACCTTGCGACCTTGACCTTTGACCTAGATGTTGCCATTCTCGAAAAAAACTTTAACCTTGGCCATTTCTTTTGAACCATAACAGGTACGGCTACCATATTTCACATGTGTATTCCTTGTGACATGACCTTTCTGTCAGTACCAAAATGTTTGACCTTTGACCTAGATGTTGCCATTCTCGAAAAAAACTTTAACCTTGGCCATTACTTTTGAACCATAACAGGTACGGCTACCATATGTCACATGTGTATTCCTTGTGACATGACCTTTCTGTCAGTACCAAAGTTTTTGACCTTGCGAACTTGACCTTTGACCTAGATGTTGCCATTCTCGAAAAAAACTTTAACCTTGGCCATTAGTTTTGAACCATAACAGGTACAGCTACCATATTTCACATGTGTATACCTTGTGACATGACCTTTGTGTCAGTACCAAAATTGTTCACCTTGCGACCTTGACCTTTGACCTAGATGTTGCCATTCTCGAAAAAAACTTTTACCTTGACCACTTCTTTTCAACCATAACAGGTACGGCTACCATATTTCACATGTGTATTCCTTGTGACATGACCTTTCTGTCAGTACCAAAATTTTTGACCTGGCGACCTTGACCTTTGACCTAGATGTTGCATCGGTGTTTCACAAACACATCTTGTTTTTTAAGTCGTTTGCTGCAAAGTTGCTGTATGTGGGAAAGGGTTAATCCTTCCCCACATACTGCATCACATCTGCAGCAGGCGACTTTTTGAAAATATGGTGACAAAAGGAGAAATGTCTTCTTTTACTATAATGTTTTCAACACTTCATAATTATATTGATACCTTTATTTGGAGATTTTTTTATATTTTTGCCTTGTCTGCTGTAGATTTGTCATGTGTGGAAAAGGGTTAATGTAAGAGAAAATCTTTCATTAGCTATGTATTGATTTACACATAGATTTTAGTTCAGATTTTAGAAAATTCTAAATAGTAAAACATTTAGAATTCAATTTTCTAGGTTTGTTATTTAAACAATGCTTTAAGCTCGACCAATCTCATTTACATGTACATGTAGTAGAGTAGGGATTAAATGTATTCTGACTCATAAGCTTGCTTAATTTTTATTTTTTCATTTTTGCTTATTGTTTCATTTTTGTGATTTTGATATTTTTTAAAATGGTGATAATTAATTATTGAGATACAGATGTAAGCCCATGTCTTTGTTTTGAACTATTTGCATCAAAGTTGATATTTGGAGGAGATTCCTCTACTCTTCTTCTTCTCCCACCCAGGAATCCGCTGTGGTCGAGTGGTTAGCGTCGGGGATTTCGAAACCGGGTGTCCCGGGTTCGATCCCCAGTCGCGGCACTACGGTCATGGTGGAGTGCCCTTGGGCAAGGCACATTTTCTAGCCTAGTACTGGTTTGTTTACCCAGGGATCATGAATAATTAAAATTAATTGCGCGCTAAATGACCTTAGCTGTCGATGCGCCATAAAACAATATACATTCATTCATTCATTCTTCTCCCACCCACATTCTGGATTCTTTGGAGGTTATTACTTGATGGGATGAGTTATCAGTGCTATCAGTTAGAAATTTGAATTACAATCACAACAGAGGCTGTTCATTTTGTGCTTATTTTTTTGTTGCTTTTCATTCTCATTTATCACATGTTGTGGAGTTAACCGAATAAGTTTGATGCAAGATGTAGATAAAACTGTTTTGCATGAATCCATTGGAATGCCATTTGCTTTTCAGGCATGATCATGTCAAAATGAATTGCTTTTATTTTTCTCTAATACACCTGTGATTTAACCCTTTCCCTCATATAGACGCTTTCTGACGACGGCTTTTTGAAAACATAGTGACAAAAGAAGAAATTGCACAAAACGTGCAATTTCTCCTTTTGCCACAATGTTTTCCACTTTTTGACATAGGTTATCCATTCAATTATGGAGATTTTCTATTTTTTGACAAAATATGTTCAAAGTCGTTAAGGGGTTAAGGGTTAAAACATAAAGAAAATATTCTTTAGTTGTTTCCTTTGGGCATTTGTCTCTATGAATCGTATTATGATATACATGAAATAAAGTCAACCTCTCCTTGTTCTTAGATTCCTTTAGAAACTATGCAAGATTGAAGAATGTGATTGAAGGAAATGAGAATAAGTAGCATGTTCTTTGTAAGTTTTGGATGCTTCCATTGTGTGTGCTAATAGATGGTGGCTTATCTAGATACAGAGACTATGGGTTCGATCCCTGGCTAGTTCACTAGAAGGATATTACTTAATATAGACTATGGGGTTCGATCCCTGGCTAGGTCACTCGAAGGATATTACTTAATATTGGCTTCGCTCTTGGACTGTCATTATAATAAGGATTATTACTACGCAGATAAAAATAGTAAATTGCCAAGATTAAATATGTGATATATGAGAGTGGTGATAAATCCCAAATCAAGTCCATGACAAATTGAGCTCCTCATCGTCAGATCTTAACCCTTTCCCATATACAACATTTCTGCAGCAGACGACTTTGAACATATTTTGACAAACAATAGAAAATCTCTATAATTGAATGGATAACCTATGACTAAAAGTGGAAAACATTGTGACAAAAGGAGAAATTGCTCGTTTTGAGCAATTTCTTCTTTTGTCACTGTTTTCAAAAAGACGTCGGCTAATCCGCCCACTCATCTTTGCATTTTGTTGCTTTGATAAACGATAACTTACTGCTCTGTTCATATTGAATACATGTAGCTTGTTTAACAGATGACTTCACTATCCATCAGGTTATGTGTTGACCCTTTCCCCACAAGTTGCAAACTTGCAGCAGTCATCTGCTGCAGAAGCTTAAGAAAGCGTCTATATGTGGGAAAAGGGTTAAGTTGTAACTTACAGATTTTGATAAAATTTCCAAATATTTTACTTGAGGATCTTTAAAAAGCCTTTTTAGCTCACCTATGCACGAAGTGCAAGGTGAGCTATTGTGATCACATTTTGTCCGTCGTCCGTCCGTCGTCCATCGTCAACATTTGAGCTTGTTAACACTCTACGGGCTACATTTTGCATCCAATCTTCATGAAAGTTTATCAGAACGTTCATCTCCATAAAATCTTGGACAAGTTCGAAACTGGGCGATATGAGGTCAAAAACTAGGTCACTAGGTCGAATTGAAGGAAAATCTTGTTAACACTCTGGAGGCCACATTTTCAACTTGAGCATATTGAAACTTTATCAGAATGTTTGTCTTGATGATATGTAGGTCAAGTTCGAACATGGGTCACGTTGGGTCAAAAAGTAGGTCACTAGTTCAAATTGAAGGAAAATCTTGTTAACACTCCAGAGGCCGCAATTTTTGCTTCAGCAGTTTGATATTTTGTCAAAATGTTTGTCTTAAAAATATCTAGGTCAAGTTCGAATATGGGTTATGCCGGGTCAAAAACTAGGTCACTAGGTCAAATTGAAAGAAAATCTTGTTAACACTTTTGATGCCGTATTTTTTGCTGCAGCAGCTTGAAATTTGGTCAGAATGTTTGTCTTAAATATATCTAGGTCAAGTTCAAATATGGGTCATATTGGGTCAGAAACTAGGTCACCAGGCCAAATTGAGGGAAAATCTTGTTAACTCTGTAGAAGCCGCATGTTTTGCTTCAGCGGCTTGAAATTTGTTCAGAATATTGAGCTGAATGATATCTAGGCCAAGTTCGAATATGGGTCATGTCGGGTCAAAAACTAGGTCACTAGCCCAAATTGAAAGAAAATCTTTTTTACACTTTGGATGCCGCATTTTTTGCTTCAGCAGCTTGAAATTTTGTCAGAATGTTTGTCTTAAAGACATCTAGTTCAAGTTCAAATATGGGTCATATTGGATCAGAAACTAGGTCACTAGGCCAAATTGAGGGAAAATCTTGTTAACTCTGTAAAAGCTGCATTTTTTGCTTCAGCAATTTGAAATTTGGTCAGAATGTTTGTATAAATGATATCTAGGCCAAGTTCGGATATGGGTCATGCCGGGTTAAAAACTAGGTCACTAGACCAAATTGAAGGGTAATCATGTTAACACTCTGGATACTGCATTTTTAATTTCAGCATGATAAAACTTTATCAGAATGTTTTTCTTGATGATATGTAGGCCAAGTTTGAATATGGGTCATGCTGGATCAAAAACTAGGTCACTAGATCAAATTGAAGGAAAATCTTGTGAACACTTTGGATGCCGCATTGTTTGCTTCAGCAGCTTGAAATTTGGTCAGAATGTTTGTCTGAATTATATCTAGGTCAAGTTCAAATATGGGTCATATTGGATCAGAAACTAGGTCAATAAAGGAAAATATTGTTCAAACTCCGGAGGCCGCATTTTTACTTTGAGCAAGTTGAAACTTAGTCAGAATGTTGTCTTGATGATATCTAGTCCATGTTGGAATACGGGTCATATCAGGTAAAAAATATAGATCACTAGGCCAAATGAAGGAAAATATTGTTAACACTGTGGAGGTTGCATTCAGAATAATTGTCTTGATGTGTTTTGCATTGCAGTACATTGTATAATTAAGGTGAGCGATCCAGGGCCATCATGGCCCTCTTGTTTCTTTTAAATGGACTTATCCGGCTCTATGTTTAGACAGGAATCCGCTGTGGTCGGGTGGTTAGCGTCGGGGATTTCGAAACCGGGTGTCCCGGGTTCAATCCCCAGTCGCGGCAATTCGGTCGTGGTGGAGTGCCCTTGGGCAAGGCACATTTTCTAGCCTAGTACCGGTTTGTTCACCCAGGGAACATGAATAATAAAATTTAAATGCGCGCTAAATGACCTTAGCTGTCGATGCGCCATAAAACAATATACATTCATTCATTCATTCTATGTTTAGAAGAGTCCATAGCCAATTCTAGGAAAAATAAAGATAAAAATGTTGATTAGAGCAGCCAATAGGTTAGAGCCTTGTCAGATGGCATGGGTACACCGGCAGGCCTTTCTCTATACTGTTGTCACAGGCTTTATAAAGTCAGTGTCCGCTGTCAAATGGTTGTAATTTTATATTTTAAAAAAAAATCTCATATTGTGAAATAACAACTGTAAAAGTTCACAGTATAATTTGAAATGGTCAATGATAGCCTGGAAGATAATCATTATTCAGAAAGAAGAAAGAGCTTGGTGTTGCATTTTAAAAACGAAAACCCATGATATCCATGTTCCAAAGAGCTTAATATATGTAGTTATTGTTCAATCCCTAAATACTCAAATACTAACTCACTTTTTAACAGATGACAAGTTGCAATACAAGTGCCCCATTGTACATACTATTTATTTCCCCTGCACATCTCCCTTGTTCATCCCTTTATACCACTTTGACATCATTTATGACATGCTTGCAGCTTATAAAATTTAGTCGACATGTAAATGAAAGAACAATAATCGAATAATTTTGAAAAGATGCGTCTGAAAGCATCTGTATGTTGCGAAGGGTTATGAACTGGAATGTCATTTTGTGCTCATTTTTATGATAGTTGACTGGGCCAAGTTTGATATTAGATAACCAGCCAAATGCCCATGGCACTTTTGGATAAAAGTCCAAAAGTCCTTGAATTATTCAAAATTTGTGATAAAGAACTGGCCAACCTTAGTCAGTCCAGATTTATGCCAGGCATGTTTTATGACAGTTTGGTAGTCTTGTTCTTGTTGGTGTGATGATTCATGAGCATTGGTTTTACAGCCTTTTTTAGTTAGATTGAACATGCAATGGAGATGTCTTAAATTCAATAAACAATTGTCATTTATATTTGTATTCCTCCTGTAAATTTTGTCAATGCTTACTTATATTGTCAAATTTTGTTGTCTCTGCCCTTATAGTTGTCGATTTTTAGCTCACCTGAGCTTTGCTCAAGGTGAGTTATTGTGATCGCCTTTTGTCCGGCGTCCGTCGTCCGTCGTGCGTCGTGCGTCAACTTCTTCTCCTCAGTAACCAGTGGGTCAATTTGGATGAAACTTCACAGAAAGCATCCTCTCAATGACCTCACCAGAATTCCTTCAAATTTTTGGGATCCATGCAAAATTCTGGTTTCCATGGCAACGAAACCGAAAAAACTTCAAAATTCTTCTTCTCCTGAATTGGTTGGCAGATTTTCAAATAATTTTGTAGAAATGTTCCTTGGATGACCCTCTATCAGATTCCTTCAAGCCGTGTTGATTGGTCGAAAAACATGGCCGCCAGGGGGGGCGGGGCTATTTTGCCTTATATGGCTAAAGTGAAAACTTAAAAAATCTTCTCCTCCGAAAGTGTAAGGCCGATTTTCAAATAATTTTGTAGAAATGTTCCTTGGGTGACCCTCTATCAGATTCCTTCAAGCCATGTTGATTGGTCAAAAAACATGGCCGCCAGGGGGCGGGGCTATTTTGCCTTTTATGGCTATAATGAAAACTTAAAAAATCTTCTCCTCCATAAGTGTCAGGCCGATTTTCAAATAATTTTGTAGAAATGTTCCTTGGGTAACCCTCTATCAGATTCCTTCAAGCAATGTTGATTGGTCGAAAAACATGGCCGCCAGGGGGCGGGGGCTATTTTGCCTTATATGGCCAAAGTGAAAACTTAAAAAATCTTCAACATCTTCTCCTCAGTAACCAGTGGGTCAATTGGGATGAAAATTCACAGAAAGCATCCTCTTAATGACCTCACCAGAATTCCTTCAAATTTTAGGGATCCATGCAGAATTCTGGTTTCCATGGCAACGAAACGAAAAAAACTTCAAAATTCTTCTTCTCCCAAACTGGTTGGCAGATTTTCAAATAATTTTGTAGAAATGTTCCTTGGATGACTCTCTACCAGATTCCTTCAAGCCATGTTGATTGGTCAAAAAACACGGCCACCAAGGGGGCGGGGCTATTTTGCCTTATATGGCTATAGTGAAAACTTAAAAAATCTTCTCCTCCGAAAGTGTCAGGCTGATTTTCAAATGATTTTGTAGAAATGTTCCTTGGGTGACCCTCTATCAGATTCCTTCAAGCCATGTTAATTGGTCGAAAAACATGGCCGCCAGAGGGGGGCGAGGCTATTTTGCCTTATATGGCTATAGTGCAAACTTAAAAAATCATCTCCTCCAAAAGTGTCGGCCCGATTTTCAAATAATTTTGTAGAAATGTTCCTTGGATGACCCACTTTCAGATTCCTTCAAGCCATGTTGATTGGTCAAAAAACATGGCCGCCAGTAGGCAGGGCTATTTTGCATTATATGGCTATAGTGAAAACTTAAAAAATCTTCTCCTCTAAAAGTATCTGGCCGATTTTCAAATAATTTTGTAGAAATGTTCCTAGGGTGACCCTCTATCAGATTCCTTCAAGCCAAGTTGATTAGTCGGAAACTATGGCTGCCAGGGGGCGAGGCTTATATAGCTAAAGTGAAAAAAAAAAAAAAATCAGGTGAGCGATTCAAGGGCCATCATGGCCCTCTTGTTTGTTTTTAGAATCGGCACTAGTAGTATATTTTTAGTTCATTTGCATATTTCAAATAACACCAACATTCCGAACCTATTGCTTTGAAACGTGAAACACTTATTTATCATCAGCAAGGGCTTTACTAGTGCAAGGAATGTTACACTTTAGCTCATTTTAAATGAATTATGACCCTTTTTAATCGCTAATGCCTTATTGGCAGGTGACACAATCATGTAACCAAAGATGCTTTAAGTTTAAGGTTTATTATTTTTCTATGCATATTATGTAATGAGTTTGGTGAAATAAATAAATTTGGTGATAGTGCCTGCAGCTATTATTGTAGATATGACCTACCTATTCCCCATCTTTTTCAATATATTGAAAAAGTGGCAAGAATAATGATATTGGTACAAGTTTCTTCAAATGCGTTTTTTTAACTCAATTTGCAAGATAAGATCCATTTTTTTTAGCACCTTCAGTTGTCCTTTTACATAAATTATAATCAATCTTTTCCCTCCTGTAGACGCATTTTGACGCATCTACAGCAGACGACTTTTGTAAACATTGTAACAAAAGCAGAAAATGCTCAAAACGAGCAATTAATCCTTTTGACACAATGTTCTCAACTTTTTTTCAGTAATTTTACCTTTATTTCTAGAGATTCTCCATGTCTGGAGTAGATGTTTTCAAGGCGGCTGCTGCTGCATGTGTGTTGTCAAAGGTGCAACTTTCGGCAAAATACTGGCAGTGTAGCCCCACAAGAATTAACCCATTACTTCACACAGACAACAAATGACGCCTGCTGTTGCAAACGACTTTTTAAAACATTGCAATAAAAGGAGAAATTGCTCAAAAGAGCAATTTCACCTTTTATGGCAATATTTTAAACTCTTTATAAATAAAATTCTTTTAGTTGTCTAGATTGGTGAGATTGTTCGTCTGATGATTGTAAAGCAGACGACCTATGAAAAGCCATGTGAAGTAATGGGTTAAATCAATGTAACTTACCATAATAGCGAGTTACAACATTGCCAGATGATGCTCATAATTCCAAATTGAACAAATTGCAGAAACACTTACCATAATTGATTTTGGTAATCCAATGTCATAATCTTTGTAAGGGAATGGGTAAAACAGTTGTTCAGGGAAAGTGCATGTTTAGAACTGATTTTTAGATCACCTAGAGCCGAAGGCTCAAGGTGAGCTATTCTGATCACTTTTTGTCCGTCGTCCGTCCGTCCGTCCGTCCGGCGTTAACTTTTAGCTTTAAACATCATCTCCTCCCAAACTCCAAGGACAATTTCCGTGAAACATCACAGGACTGTTCCTCTGGTTGGCCTCTTTCAAAGTTGTTCAAAGATTTAAATTCCATTGAGAACTTTGGTTGCTGCGGCATCAGAAAGGGGGCAAAATGTCCGAACTTTAAAAATCTTCTCCTCCGAATCTGCCTGTCAGATTCAAATATAATTTGGTAGAAATGTTCCTTGGGTGACCCTCTATGAAAATTGTTCAAGCCATACTGATTGGTCGAAAAACATGGCAGTCAGGCGGCATCAGAAAAGGGGCAAAATGACAAAATTTGAAAATTCCATTTTTATGAAAGTGCTTGTCTGGTTTTAAGAAAATATAATACGAATCTTACTTTAATGATCCTCTATTTAATTTGTTTAAGCCGTTTTGATGGGTTACACAATCATAGCAACCAGGCGTCATCACAAAAGGGGTAAATTGAACTTTTAGCTACAAATGACAACCAACTCCTACCATTCCAATAGACCAATTTCCACAAAACATCACAGGAATGTTCCTTTGGTGGTCCTCTTTCAAATTTGTTCAAAGAATAAAATTCCATTGAGAACTTTGGTTGCTGCGGCATCAGAAAGGGGACAAAATGTCCAAACTTTAAAAATCTTCTCCTCCGAATCTGCCTGTCAGATTCAAATATAATTTGGTAGAAATGTTCCTTGGGTGACCCTCTATAAAAATTGTTCAAGCCATACTGATTGGTCGAAAAACATGGCAGTCAGGCGGCATCAGAAAAGGGGCAAAATGACAAAATTTGAAAATTCCATTTTTATGAAAGTGTTTGTCTGATTTAAAGAAAATATAATACGAATCTTACTTTAATGATCCTCTATTTAATTTGTTTAAGCCGTTTTGATTGGTTACACAATCATAGCAACCAGGCGTCATCACAAAAGGGGTAAATTGAACTTTTAGCTACAATTGACAACCAACACCTACCATTCCAATAGACCAATTTCCACAAAACATCACAAGAATGATCCTTCGGTGGTCCTATTTCAAATTTGTTCAAAGATTTAAATTCCATTGAGAACTTTGATTGCTGCGGCATCAGAAAGGGGACAAAATGTCCAAACTTTAAAAATCTTCTCCTCAGAATCTGCCTGTCAGATTCAAATATAATTTGGTAGAAATGTTCCTTGGGTGACCCTCTATAAAAATTGTTCAAGCCATACTGATTGGTCGAAAAACATGGCAGTCAGGCGGCATCAGAAAACGGGCAAAATGACAAAATTTGAAAATTCCATTTTTATGAAAGTGTTTGTCTGATTTTAAGAAAATATAATACAAATCTTACTGTAATGATCCTCTATTTAATTTGTTTAAGCCGTTTTGATTGGTTACACAATCATATCAACCAGGCGTCATCACAAAAGGGGTAAATTGAACTTTTAGCTACAAATGACAACCAACTCCTACCATTCCAATTGACCAATTTCCACAAAACATCACAGGAATGTTCCTTTGGTGGTCTTCTTTCAAAATTGTTCAAAGATTTAATTTCCTTTGAGAACTTTGGTTGCTGCGGCATCAGAAAGTGAGAAAAATACCCAAATTTTAAAATCCTTTTCCTCCATAATCTGCTTGTGCGATTGCAAGATAATTTGGTAGAAATGTTCCTTAAGTGACAATCTAAATAAACTGTTGAAGCCATATTGATTTCGTTGAAAAACAGGGCAGCAAGGTGGCATCAGAAAAGGTGCAAAATGACAAAAACTTTATAATTCCATTCTTATTAAAGTTCTTGTTAGATTTCAAGATATAAATGGCCTTTACTAATAAGCTGTTTCTTGAGAAGTGTCCACTCCTTGCAGTTTCATTTGCACTCCTTGATCAAATTTTCCCAGATATTTGCAGTTAAATATTTGCTACTAATTTACTATCAATTAGGTGATCGATTTAGGGCCATTTTGGCCCTCTTGTTTTTTAAATGACCCCTAATGCTGCTATTTCAGGAATGCAGTATAAACTAAGTTAAACCTGCACATATTCTATGCAGTGTAATCTGTGTGTGCACTGTTGTGAACTTAAGATAAAAGTGTATCAAACCTTTTTACATATTTGTTGTAGACCACTTTTGAAAGTGTCCAAATTAGAAATTTCTCATGATCAGCTTCATTTGTAGAAATATACCATATTTTTTCCTGAATGTTTTCAAAGTTGTTTGCTGCAGACTTGCTTTTAGTGAAAAAGGTTGATAAGAAATGCCTGAGATTACTTTCGTATTAAAGTTTATCGTTTTTAAATCAAGTTCATTAGCTGCTCTTGGATATTAATAAACATTTGTTCATTCATACATACCGGTAAATACCTAGCCATGTTAGTTGCAATATATTTTAATTAATTAGATCATTTTTCTATAACATTTGTTCATTCATACATAAATACCTAGCTATGTTAGTTGCAATATATTTCCTTATAGTTCATTTATATATTTTAGCCATAATTTCCACGCTATTTAAAGGTATTCTGAAGAACAAAAGAAATGGATATCTGTTAGGTTTTTACCCCTAATTTTTTCCCAAAAGATGTATTTAAGAAGTCAGATAATGGATCATTATCATGTGTGTAAATCTCTATATTGAAGATATTGTTGCAAAAGGATCCAAAACAATGATGCTTAAAACATGTCTGCAAGTGACAGGGAAAAAGAAGGTAATGAAATTAACAAGCAGAACCTCAAGGTGCACTTGGTTTTATTATTTTGAAACTAGGACAGCAGTAGTTAATAAAATTCCCTTTGTTTATTTTCAGGCTGCATCACAAGGAAGTCTGGATGAAGCTGGAACCTCCGTATAGGCGGACAGGTGTCACAAAACAATGATGCTTTTTAACTTTAGTTCAAGTGTTTGTTTGTGTTCATGATACACTGGACATGAGGAAGGAGCTATTTTGTTCATGAACTGTGCTCTAAGACCTCCAGTGATAGCAAAGACTCGTTGACCCTTTCCTTCATAAAACATATAGCAAATCAGAAACATTTCAGAATGATGAGGATTTTGATTGGAATTAAAAAAGAGTATTGGGGATGAACAAAAAAGGACCATATATGGGAGATGTTTGGTATTTTTCCATTTACCTGATATGATATGTTTAGTATCAGCTCCTTTGAGAAAATAAGCTAAGAAAAAAATGTTTTAATTTCAAAATCGGAAGTCAAAATTTGAAATTGAAATTGTTAGAAAAGGGGAAATTATTTATAATTCACAATTTCAATAACACCTTTTCCTTACAAATTTATTTTTCTGCAAGATGACATGAAAGTCATCTCTTGGGCTGTAGTCATTGTTTTTTAACTTGTTTGAAAGGACCTTTATGCAGTCCCAGATGTTAACCCTCTCCCACTTTGAAGATGCATCTGCATCAGACGACTTTTGAAAATAATGTGAAAAAAGGTGAAATTGCTCAAGGCAAGCAATCTCTCCTTTTGCCACAATACTTTCAAATGTAGTCAATAGTTAAGCTTCAATTTATGTAGGTTTTCCATATATTTGCTCAGATGTTTTCAAAGTCGACTGCTACAGATTTGCTGTATGTGGGAAAGGGTTAAGGGAAATAGTATATCTTCATATTTTGTGACAATCCATATTTGGACACAAATCAAAAGATTGTTTTATCAGGGAAGGGGTTAGGTTACATTCTGCCAAAATACGTCCTATGGTCCCTGGTCCATAAACCTTTGTTTCGGACCAGTGTCCTTTGGCCATTGACTTGGCTGAGAGGAATGTATTTAGACTGTAGTCTTTGAGATACAGCTACGCAAGTATGAGGATTAGCACATAGAGGTTGTATAGTGACAGTGAATTTGCTTTGCTGCATTATTTGCAATGTGATATATCAGTAGTTCTGTGTCATATTAGTTAAATTTATGTGAATTATTGGAAAAATCTTTTATCATGTACATTCAAATCTGCAGCAGACGACTTTGAAAATATTTTGGCAAGACTGAAATGTTGATTGATCCAATTAAAAGTTGAAAAAGAGTTGGAACAAATTGTGACAAAAGGTGAAATAACTTATATTTTCTAGCGATTTGGCCTTTTGCGACAATGTTATCAAGAGTCGTCTGCTACAGATGCGTCAATCTGCATTTTGAAAAGTGTTTAGGTGAAATACTATTCTACTTATACATTATATGTTTTAGGCTCACATTCACACACATTATATTTTTTTGGACGAATATCAGACTCGGCTAATCATATGCATTAAGAGTTTGTGTTATTTTAACCATATATATATAACTGATATTTTTTTAGAGTGTGTCATCTGAAAAACATCAGTTATTGATGTTAAGTTAAAGACATTGCTAGTAAATGGAAAAAAAAATGCTTGATTTAAATCTTTCTCCTATTGCAACAACGTTTTCAAAGAGTTCGTAACGGTAAATGGACCCAAAGTTATACTTCTTCAGACTAGTGTAACATATTTTCAAATGTGTCTTCTGCAGAGGTGCCAGAAGTTTTCATTATCAATGAAAGGGTAAACCTTTCCCAAAATGCATCAAATCTGCAGCAGCCGACTTTGAACAAAAACATCAAGGAAAAACATATTGAATTCTCCAGGAGTCCAGATAAGAAGGGGTTGACAGCTCTTTTTCCAAATATATCTGTCTTATTATCCAACCAAACCCTATGCTGTGAGTTCTCAAAAGAATTGCCTTACTGATACGATTCTTTTGAGTACCCACAACAGAGGATTAGAAGTTCAAATAAGGATTTTAGAACATGCAAAACTCCCCTTATCTAGAGCTCTGTTTCTCCATTATTGAAAATACGAATATTGACTACTGTTGAAAACATTTAGCAAAATAAGAAATTGCTTATCCTTTTGCAACAATGTTTTTTAAAGTTTTCTGCTGCAAATGTGTTCAAATGCATCTACATGTGGGAAAGGGTTAACTTACCACATTTTTCTTGTTTGTTTGAAGTATGGCTCCGATTGTCTCATGTTTTTAAGTCCCTTGAAGTAGAAGGTAGAAAAAATAGGTCGAAGGTCCTAAATCAGTATTTTGTATTCACAAGAAAATTATAAAATTTGCTGTTTTCTTTTCTTTACCCTTTCCCACATATAGACGCTATCTGATGCTGCTGCAGCAGACGACTTTTGAAAAAAATGTGGCAAACAGAGAAATTGCTCATTATGAGCAATTTCTCCCTTTGTCACAATGTTTTCAACTCTATTTGACTTTAACTTTTATTTTGAGAAAGGGAAAGGGTTAAATTTCAACTTTGTGGAGAAAAGATTTGTTTTAAAACAATGAAAATCCAGTTCTTGTCACAATGTATGTTTTTGTGTGTGTAAAATGCTAGTTTTCCTGTGTCGGATCAGAAAAACCTTTGATTGGGATAAATCAATGCAACTTATGTCTTAACCCTTTCCCTCATATAGGCGCTTTCTGACGCCTCTGCAGCAGACGGCTTTTTGAAAACATAGTTACAAAAGAAGAAATTGCACAAAACGTGCAATTTCTCCTTTTGTCACAATGTTTTCCACTTTTAGTCATAGGTTATCCATTCAATTATGGAGATTTTCCATATTTTGACAACGTTTGTTCAAAGTCGTCTGCTGCAGAATTGTCGTATGAGGGAAAGGGTTAATCCTTTGCGATTATGTTTTCTATTATTGTAATATGATGAATAAACTAGATTGTCTAAGTTTTCCACTGAGCATACTTGTAAGAACTGAGAAGTGTAGGCTAAGAATTGACTGCATATAATGTGAGGGATGATTACATTATGGTTCCAGTAATTGCAAAATTGTAAAACGAAAATCAAGTTTATACTTCATTTTTGTGCGACAATTTTGATTTTCACTGCCATATTTGATTGAAGCTGATGAGTTAATGGGACCAAGAAAACCTTTGCCTATTTAAAACATTACTGGAAACGGAGAGTAATTCCCCCAGTTCCGAAAATGTTTCATCGCTGTCCTACAATTTGTTTGATATCTAATTGTACATATTTGCTATTTTTTCCTGAGGATATTTAACATATGGAAGAGTGTAAAGGTAGCTCAATATTAACTCTTTCCCACATACAACACATCTGCAGCAGAAGACTTCGAAAACATCTAAGTAGAAACAAAGAAAATCTCTATAAATAAAGGTTAAATTACTGAAGTAAGTTGAAAACATTGTGGCAAAAGGAGAAATTGCTTGTTTAGAGCAATTTCTCCTTTTGTCACAATGTTTCAAAAGTTGTTTGCTGCAAATGTGTGTAAATGTGTCTACAGGTGGAAAAGCGAAAGTTGATAAAATAGGTTTAGGTAATTAATTTCAACAGTTTGACCTCAGATTTTGAAAAGCCCCATTATTATATCAACAATGCAAAATGATGTCTTGTCTTGTTAACCTTTTTTTTAACACATATTCAAATACTAATTCATCAAGTATCTCAGTCTATCTTTGCTTTATAAAATACAGATATTTCCATTCAAACTTTTTATGATAAGTTCATACCTAGGTTACTAGGTACCTATTCCCGCTTTTTACTGTCAAAAATAAGGATTACTTACACATGTTTGTAAATGGTCTATGTACATTGTGTTTCATGTTTCATATATTTTGTCTCAAAAGGTAGTTCTATCTACATGTAGGAGTGTAACCCATTCCAATAAGCAGATGCATACGCAGCAGTAGACTTTTGAAAACATTGTGGCAAAAGGTGAAGTTGCTCAAAACGAGTGATTTCTTATTTTACCATAAAAAAAAATCAACGACTCAATAATTATACTTTATTTTGCCTAGATCTGTTCAAAGTCATTTTCGATTGAAAATTTTGTTTTGATGTTTGGCAGTGAGCTTATTCTGTTGCATTTAATTTTATCCTGCATCATTTTAACCCTTTCCCTCATAGAACAAATATGCAGCAGATGACTGAAAACATGTAAGCAAAAATATTGAATTTCTTTATAAATGAAGGCTTAATAACTGTAAACAGTTGAACACAGTGTGACAAAATGAAAAATTGGGCGTTTTGAGCAAGTTCCCCTTTTGTCACAATGTTTTCAAAAGTGGTTTGATACAGAGGCGTCAGAAATTATGTATGTGGAAAAGGGTTAAATATAAAATAGAATCATCGGTCAGAGTTAGATTTCTTTTTTTCATGTATTAATCCTCTCCAACATATGACAAATCTGCAGCAGACGACTTAACACATTACGTCACACAGACGACATTTGACACCTGCCATTGAACATGAGTTTTGAAAACATTGCGATAAAAGGTGAAATTGCTAAAAACGGAGCAATTTCACCTTTTACTGCAATATTTTCAACTGTTTATCAATATAAATCTTCCTGTTTTCTAAATGAGTGAAAAAGATTGTCTGATGATTGTAAAGCAGACAAATTTGAAAAGTCATGTGAAGTAATTGGTTAAAAAAGTTTGATGCGAAGATATTGAAAACCTCTATAAATGATTGCGTAATTACTAAATAGAGATGAAAATATGGACACAAAGGAGTAGATTCTCATTATGACCAGTTTCTCCTTTTGTCACGATGTTTATAAAAGTCATCTGCTGCATGTACATCAAAATGTGTTTTAATGTTGCAAAGTATTTAAAAGTTAACCATTTAATACCCAGCTTCAGAGGCATCTGCAGCAGATGACTTTAGAAAACATTGCGGAGAGAAAAAAAGAAATTGCTCAAGACAATCAATTTCCCCCTTTTGCCACAATGTTTTCAATTCAAGATTTTTTCCCAAACATTTGCGAATTGTTTTCAAATTTGTCTGCTTTAGACAGTTGTATGTGGGAAGGGTTTAAAACCTCAAACTTCGATGATGGGATACGGAAAGAACAAAGGGGAGGGTTCAGATTGATGAATACATGTATGTGTGTAAAGCATAATAATGCATTTGATTAACCCTTTCCCTCATACAACAACTCTGCAGCAGACGACTTTGAACATATTTTGTCAAAACATAGAAAATCTCCATAATTGAATAGATAACCTATGACTAAAAGAGGAAAACATTGTGGCAAAAGGAGAAATTGCTCGTTTTGAGCAATTTCTTCTTTTGTCACTGTTTTCAAAAAGCCGTCGGCTGCAGAGGCGTCAGAAAGCGTCTATATGAGGTTAAGGGTTAAATTGAAAGTCGATGAAAATTAGAATTGAGTAGAACATGGTGGTGGTGGTAATTGATTTATTTATAGTAAGAGAATATCCAAATGTTAAGTAATTAAGTTATTTGTAGAAACTGAGTATCCAAACATTGAGTAGCATAGACTTTAAGTTAATCTTACATGTTTCAAGTTTCCCAATATATATTTTGCAAAGAAATTGGGATAATATTGCTTTGTGATATAGTTTTATTTATTAAAATTAGACATTTAAAGAGGAAAGTTATTTGGATCATATTATGGAGGAAGGAAAACATACATGTTTTAAAAAAATATATATTTTATGACAGTAGAAAATACTGTGAATAAAAAAATATATTTGGATTTATTTAAGCAGTTGCTACATTTCACAATACTATTGAATCCCTGGTAACAATGTATGAATCTGTTTGGATAAATATTTGAGCGTTGCTCTGTAAAAACCAACCATAAGGCATTTAGGACCAGTGAAGATGCAGATCAGCAGTCTAATCGGGCTCTGCACAGTTCGCCAAACAGGCATAGAAGGTTTCAATGATTTCTAAAAAGCAATATCCATTTGGCAAATATTTTTCTGCTCATGTAATTATTGGTATGGTTGGTTTTTGCAAATGTAATAATATACAAATGACTGCATGACATTATGACATACTAACAACTGAATGTTTGTTGAGCAGTTGCAGCAGCATCAAAGCATATCATTCAATTTCACAATATTACTTGTCATCCATGCTTATTTTACAATAACAAACCTATATCTATCAGATTACAAAAGAGACTCTAGAGTACACATAGCATGAGAGGTTGTTTTATCCATAACACTGTTAACCCTTTCCCACATAAAGCAAATCTGCAGCAGATGACTTTGAAAATATCTAAAAAAGAAAAATGTGAATAAATCTTTGTACATGAAAGTATAGCTATTGAAAAGAGTTGAAAACATTGAGGTAAAGAGATCAATTTCTCATTTTACCACAATGTTTTCAAAATATAAAACGTGAAAATATTATTTAAAAGTTAAAAAATTGTAGAAAGGGGAACTTTTACTTGTTATGAGCATTTTCTCTATTTTTACAATGTTTTCATCTACTGCATAAGTGTCAGAAGTCATCTTTTTCGGGAGAGGTTTAATCGGGCTATGTATGCTGTTGTCAGATTGTGATATTGTTTTGGATTAATCATGTAAGAAACCCTTTGTTGAATAGATATGTTGAGATTATGGACTTTGTGAGATGACATGTATGGATGACATAACCGAAATAAAGAAAGAGAAAACTACATAACTATTTACGTGTGATTACAAATGTTTTTGTTGCAAGCCTCACTGTATACTTTAGAAAGACCTGTTGTTATGTTGTGAATGCTTGGTTAATGGTTAATTATCTGCATATTTTTGTTTTTTTTACCTGCAGTATCAGGATGACAGGGATCACTTTTCTGCCGTCCGTCCGTCTGTCTGTGACACATTAACTGGTTATAGTCACTAGATACTTACTGGCAGGTCACACATGTGTTCCTTGGAACACTCTTTGTTTCTTTATGCTTTGGTTATTGTTGCTGTAAATAAGAAATCTTTTAATGTTTGTTGATTAAAATGAATGACAACAAAAAAAGGTTTTTAAAAGTAAAATTAGTCGTTTTAAGTTCCAAAATTTGAGAATGATCATTGCTTTTGAGTACATGTAGTTCTTTTCCTTATTTCTTTCAACTTTTATCTTAATAACTCTTTCTGAGATACAGAGGACTTAACCCTTTCCCTCATACGACAATTCTGCAGCAGACGACTTTGAACGTATTTTGCAATTTCTTCTTTTGTCACTATGTTTTCAAAAAGCTGTCTGCTGCAGAGGCGCCCGAAAGCGTTTATATGAGAGAAAGGGTTAAGATACCACCTGTTTTATTGTCTGCTATATTTTATTTTGAAACCCCATCACAAGGAGGAACCAATGACTTATTATTGAATAACAGTTGTGACTCGTTTTATGTAAAAATTATTCGTCAACTATTTTGAATTACGGCAAATATAAGTATACCTGGTATTGTTTGTAGAAAACTTTATTTCTCACGATATTTTCAAAGCAGACAACTCTGCAAATAGCGAATCACGTAAATGATTTCAATAATTATTTTTCATCATTCAGGTGGACTCGAGTGTTTAAATTGTTTAGAAATTATTTTTCAGCAGAAGATAAGATTCTGCCAGGACTAAGGTTTTCCAAATTATCCAAGGCAATCAGAGACAATTGTGATTAAAGAATATTTGTGAGATTGTATATTTCGGTTTTTGATCAGATTGAACTTATAACTCTTTTTACCCTTTCCCACATACAACACATTTGCAGTAGATGACATCTAGGCAAAAATGAAAAATAAAATTCTAAACAAAAATATAATCAATGAATAGCATTGCTCATTGTTTTCAAATGTTGTTTGCTGCCAATATGTCAAAATGTGTGTGAAAGGGTAAACAAATCTAATTAAAAGGGTTTTATAAGTTGTCTCAATTCTATATGTCAAGCAAATTGTAACGGTTTTTGGTTTTTAGATATTCGTACTATTAAATCTGAATAAGTGAAAAGATTTGGAATTTTATTTTAAATTATCATTGCTTTTTTTTTCCATAATGTCCCATCTTTGTCACAGGTTAGCCGATCTTTTATTATATTAGTTTTAGAATGAAAAAAGATAACATAACAATATTAAGCATATTTCCCCCACATTCAATATGGTTGCAGCAGTGAATTTGAGAACATCAAGGCAAAATCTTGGAAAACACTAAAAATGTGTAATTATTAGATAATATTATTGTGGCAAAAAGAGTTAATTGCTCAAAATGAGCAATATCTCTCTTTGCCACAAATTAATATTTCTAAAAGACGTCTGTATGTGAGAATGGATTAAAGTGGCAGAATCTGAAAAATAACTGAATCGGGATTATGATGTCTATTTTAATTTAAAGAATAAAAATCATGCAAATCAGGTTTAACTACAACATGCAAGAAGTTGTATACAACTATTTTGAAAGAAGTCCATGACATGTACCGTTATTGTTAGTGTATATTAAGCATAATTATGCCTTATTCATGTTTAAGTATTGTTCTTGACTTAAACATTACATGACCAATGTAACCGTTCATCTACTTTTTTTTTCTTTTATGTTGTCATGATGGAATAATAAATGACACTCATATCCATGTTCTGTTTTATTCTTTTGTTCCTAACCAGCTGTGATAGCTCAGATAGTCATTTTGACTAACGACGTCAATGGGCTAAATCGTCTATGTTGAAAGCAGTCTGTACCTGGGTAGAATCTTGAGTGGAGTACTGGTGCGAGAAAACCAGTTAAATCATGTATGGTGAACTGGCTGCCGTGATATAACTGAAACACTTTTTCTTTTAATACATCTGTCATTACCCTTTAAAACATACAAAAAGTCTGCAGAAGATGACTGAAAACATTACCGGTAAGTAATAAAAGAGCGCCGCAAACGAACGCCAACCCTTAATGCTTTTTATACGCCCGTTTTGAATAAACGAAACGTATTAGTTTTACCTGCGGCGGGCGGCGTCCAGTATGTTGTCGGCTCAATAACTTTAGAAGCAATTGTCCATTCATCACCAAATTTGGTCAGAATGTGTATTGGCATATCTCGAATAAGTTCGATAACTAGCTATATCGCTTTAGTCAATCTAGAGTTATTGCCCTTTAATTATAGAATTTACCCAAAATTGGTCTTGTCAGCTCAATAACTTTAGAAGCCTTTGTCCAATTATCACTAAATTTAGTCAGAATGTGTATTGGCATAATATCTCGGACAAGTTCGATAACTAGCCATATCGCTATAGTCAAGAGTTATCGCCCTTTTATTAAAGAAATTACCTAAAATTGGTCTTGTCAGCTCAATAACTTCAGAAGCCTTTGTCCAATCATCACCAAATTTAGTCAGAATTTGTATTGGCATAATATCTCGGACAAGTTTAATAACTAGCCATATCGCTTTAGTCGATCAAGAGTTATTGTCCTTTAATTATAGAAATTGCCTAAAATTAGTCTTGTCAGCTCAATAACTTTAGAAGCCTTTGTCCAATCATCACCAAATTTGGTCAGAATGTGTATTGGCATAATATCTCAGACAAGTTCGATAACTAGCCATATTGCTGTAGTCAATCGAGAGTTATTGCCCTTTAATTATAGAAATTACCTAAAATTGGGATTGTCAGCTCAATAACTTTAGAAGCCTTTGTCCAATCATCACCAAATTTGGTCAGAATGTGTATTGGCATAATATCTTGGACACGTTCGATAACTTAACACGTTATCTTTAGTCACTACACACTTATGTCCCTCGAAATGGCCAAAACTGTACTAACAGTGTCTGCTCTCTAAATTTGCCTTATGTACAACCAATTATCACTATACTTAATTTGTCTTAAAAAAACAGGACGGGCATATTTTGTGACATTTGGCGCTCTTGTTTCTAAATAGAAAAATGGGCATTTCTGAATAGTTGTTAAAGCTCGAGTTATGTGACTTTGTAAAGACATGTGGACCAAGTTTCATTTGAAAATGTAAAAGTTTTTTTTAGTTATTAGGTAAGGTTAAAGTTTTGTGATGACGACACCAAGGGAATCACAATATTTGACTGTTTTTCAAAGAAGAACAAGCTAAAAATAACAGACAGTTTAACAAATTAAAGTATAATTATTAAATAAATTAAAAACATTGTCGCAAAAGGAAAATTGCTCATTTGATTCAGTCACTCAAAACTGGTGGTTTGCTGCATATTGTTGGGAAAAGGTGTTTTGGCAGGTGCTCTTGAACTTTAGCAAATCGCAATGTTTATTTCGTCAATATATTGGCAATGTTTGGTTTCCAGCTTTATTGCTTCTGGCACTCAGTTTTCCCTTAACCCTTTCCCTCATACGACAATTCTGCAGCAGACAACTTTGAACATATTTTGTAAACAAGAGGGCCATGATGGCCCTGGAATCGCTCACCTGTTTTTTATTCCACTTTAGCTAAATAAGCCCCGCACCCTGGCAGCCATAGTTTCTGACCAATCAACTTGGCTTGCAGGAATCTGATAAAGGGTCACCCTAGGAATATTTCTACAAAATTATTTGAAAATCGGCCAGACATTTTTGGAGGAGAAATTTTTAAGTTTTCACTATAGCCATATAATGCAAAATAGCCCTGCCCACTGGCGGCCATGTTTTTTGACCAATCAACATGGCTTGAAGGAATCTGAAAGTGGGTCATCCAAGGAACATTTCTACAAAATAATTTGAAAATCGGCCAGACACTTTCGGAGGAGAAGATTTTTTAAGTTTTCACTATAGTCATATAAGGCAAATTAGCCCTGACGGCCATGTTTTTTGACCAATCAACTTGGATTGAAGGAATCTGATAGAGGGTCATCCAAGGAACATTTCTACAAAATTATTTGAAAATCGGTCTGACACTTTCAGAGGCGAAGATTTTTTAAAGTTTCACTATAGCCATATAAGGCAAAATAACCCCGCCCCCCTGGCTGCCATGTTTTTTGACCAATCAACATGGCTTGAAGGAATCTACTAGAGGGTCATCCAAGGAGCATTTCTACAAAATTATTTGAAAATCCGCCAACCAGTTTGGGAGAAGAAGATTTTTTTCACTATAGCCATATAATGCAAAATAGCCCTGCCCACTGGCGGCCATATTTTTCGACCAATCAACATGGCTTGAAGGAATCTGATAGTGGGTCATCCAAGGAACATTTCTACAAAATTATTTGAAAATCGGCCAGACACTTTCGGAGGAGAAGATTTTTTAAGTTTTCAGTATAGCCATATAAGGCAAAATAGCCCCGCCCCCCTGGCGGCCATATTTTTCGACCAATCAACATGGCTTGAAGGAATCTGATAGTGGGTCATCCAAGGAACATTTCTACAAAATTATTTGAAAATCGGCCAGACACTTTCGGAGGAGAAGATTTTTTAAGTTTTCACTATAGCCATATAAGGCAAAATAGCCCCGCCCCCCTGGCGGCCATGTTTTTCGACCAATCAACATGGCTTGAAGGAATCTGATAGAGGGTTATCAAAGGAACATTTCCACAAAATTATTTGAAAATAGGCCAGGCACTTTCGGAGGAGAAGATTTTTTAAGTTTTCACTATAGCCATATAAGACAAAATAGCCCCGCCCCCCCTGGCGGCTATGTTTTTCGACCAATCAACATGGCTTGAAGGAATCTCATAGAGGGTCATCCAAGGAACATTTCTACAAAATTATTTGAAAATCTGCCAACCAGTTTGGGAGAAGAAGAATTTTGAAGTTTTTTTCATTTCGTTGCCATGGAAACCAGAATTCTGCATGGATCCCAAAAATTTGAAGGAAATCTGGTGAGGTCATTGAGGGGATGCTATCTGTGAAGTTTCATCCCAATTGACCCACTGGTTACTGAGGAGAAGAAGTTGACGCACGACGCACGATGGACGACGCACAACGGACAAAAGGCGATCACAATAACTCACCTTGAGCAAAGCTCAGGTGAGCTAAAAAGTAGAAAATATCTATAATTGAATGGATAACCTATGACTAAAAGTGGAAAACATTGTGGCGAAAGGAGAAATTGCACGTTTTGTGCAATTTCTTCTTTTGTCACTATGTTTTCAAATAGCCGTCTGCTGCAGAGGCGTCAGAAAGCGTTTATATGAGGGAAAGGGTTAATTAGAATTTTTTCTTTTCATTGGCATTGTGAGCAATCCTATCAAATCAGGTTACCCCTTAATCAGTGAATTTTTATAAGTTGGCTTCGTCCGTTCTCTCACTTAACCCTTTCCCACATATAGACGCTTTCTGACGCCTCTGCAGCTGACGGCTTTTTGAAAACATTGTGACAAAAGAAGAAATTACTCAAAATAAGCAATTTCTCCTTTTCCAGATTTTCTATTTTTGGATAAAATATGTTCTAAAGCGTATGAAGGAAAGGGTTCAGCCAATCTTATAAATCGATCATACTTGGGTCATTATGGTAACATTTCCTCGGCCAAGATCATATTTATTGCCTCTGTGTGTAATGTTGATAAATTAACTATGTTTGCTCTAACTTGAGCAATCCTTATCCAATATTCATCATACTAGGTCACAATCTTATATGGATATTGTCTTGGCCAAGCTGAGATTTTTTTGTACCAGAGTTATCATCTTTGAAGCGTAAATTATATTGTTACAGTTTGACTCGCTCCATTCACATTGCTCTTCTGCTGTAGAGGCTTCAATAGTCATCTACCTGTTAAACGAGTTAATGGTTTTTTTTGTAGACTGTATTGTCAGTCGTGCCAGGTAACTTCACTTCATACGTGGGGTGATCCAAAAGTACTTTTTGTCTCGTCCACGATAGTGGAGTGAGACATAGCAGTCACTTTTCCTGCGACGGCAACGGCGGCCGCTTTTACAAATGGCTATATCTCGGCAACCCCTGCTTGAATTTTTCTGAAACTTTGTTAGCTGTATTATTTGGTCATGGGACATCTGTCAACGTCAAAATTTTCAGGGTCAAGGTCATAATTGTGCAGAACTTGACCTTTGTTAGGTAACTTAACCTTTCTTATATCTCAGCAACCTCTGCTTGAATTTTTCTGAAACTTTGTCAGATGTATTGTTTGGTCATGGGACATCTGTCAACGTCAAAATTTTCAGGTTCAAGGTCATAATTGTGCAGAACTTGACCTTTGTTAGGTAACTTAACCTTTCTTATATCTCAGCAACCTCTGCTGGAATTTTTCTGAAACTTTGTCAGATGTATTGTTTGGTCATGGGACATCTGTCATCGTCAAAATTTTCAGGGTCAAGGTCATAATTGTGCAGAACTTGACCCTTTCTTATATCTCAGCAACCCCTGCTGGAAATTTTCTGAAACTTTGTCGGATGTATTGTTTGGTCATGGGACATCTGTCAACGTCAAATTTTTTAGGGTCAAGGTCATAATTGTGCAGAACTTGACCTTTGTTAGGTAACTTAACCTCAGAACTTAACCTTTCTTATATCTCAGCAACCTCTGCTTGAATTTTTCTGAAACTTTGTCAGATGTATTGTTTGGTCATGGGACATCTGTCAATGTCAAAATTTTCATGGTCAAGGTCATAATTGTGCAGAACTTGACCTTTGTTAGGTAACTTAACCTCAAAACTTAACCTTTCTTATATCTCAGCAACACCTGCTTGAATTTTTCTGAAACTTTGTCAGATGTATTTTTTGGTCATGGGACATCTGTCAACGTCATAAGATTATACACATGTAGTGAGTTTATTATTTATCATGACATGTTGATAACAATGCATTGACAGACACTTACTTTTTCACATTTTATCAACTTTACTTTCTTTTTGCATAGTGATACCATTTAATATCCAATTTTCTTAGAAGGGCGAGACACCCTCAGCCCGAGGTCTTGTGTTATAATGTTGACACAAATCAGACTAAGAAAATGAACCCGATTTTTATCAAAATTCAATATTTCTCTATATACATACATGACATATATTTAAACAACTGGTTGACAAATTAAAATTTTGTGAGATTAAGAATATTGTACTGACTGTTGCGCGGGCGGGTCATGGTAGTAACGTCATTTCTTTGTTGGCCACAATGTTTTCAATTCAATAACTATACTATTTATAGAGATATTCGATGCTTTTGTCTAGATGTTTTCAAAGTCATCTGCTACTGACTAGTTGTATGCAGGAAGGGATTAAGAATGACAAAACTATGGATTACAGAGAAAAAAAGAAACTAATCTTACATAATGTTTATGTTATGTTTATTTACAATGTCACAAGATAATGTGCAGTACAAATTAAACAATGATGTAGCAGTACAAAGCTTACTTTTCATTGGTTTGTAGCTGGTAATTTTTGAGAATACATGCCCCATTTCTATGAGCGATTGTGTTTTATTTTTTTACAGAATCAAGTTTAACCCTTTGCCACTTGTTAACAAATTTTGACACTTCTGCAGCAAACGACTTTTGAAAACATTGTGACAAAAGGAGAAATTGCTCAAAACAAGCAATTTCTCCTTTTGCTACAATATTATCAACTCTATATAATAATTAAACTTTCATTTATGGAGATTTTTCACTTTTTATCAGAACATTTCCTATGTTGTCTGCTGCAGAATTGAAGTATGTGGGAAAGGGTTAAGTATATATGTTTTCCTAAGAGTGGGTCAATATTTAAATTCAACTATTTCCAAGGGTTAATAAAACATGTGACATGCTATCTCCAGTTTTAATTTTTCAATTTTGACAAGTGTTAAAATAAAAGTTTATTTACACAGTATTTATAAAGAAAACTTTCACTTGACACTATGAGGCAACTCTTACAAGGACAGTTTCTTTAACCCTTTCCCTCATATAGACGCTTTCTGATGCCTCTGCAGCAGACAGCTTTTTGAAAACATAGTGACAAAAGAAGAAATTGCACAAAACGTGCAATTTCTCCTTTTGCCACAATTTTTTCCACTTTTTGTCATAGGTTATCCATTCAACTATGAAGATTTTCTATGTTTTAACAAAATAAGTTCAAAGTCGTCTGCTGCAGAATTGTTGTATGAGGGAAAGGGTTCACTATTTCATTCAGCCTTTTCCACATACAACACATCTGCCAAAATCATCAAATGGGAATCTGTTAATCAAACATCCTTTATGTAGTCGGGCTATCTTTGACATGTCTGCAGATGAGGACTAATGTAAACACAGAAATTTTGCATAATGAGCATTTTTTCCCATGACTATTTTCTACTATGTTTCAACATTAAAATATTTTTTTCCGCCATTTTCAACTATTGTTTTGAGATAAAAAACAAACAAAAAACAGAATCATATTATATTAGATGGTTACAAAAAGCTCAGATTTGGAAACCTTGAGGAATTCAATGCAATTTCTCCTTTTATCATAATGTTTTCAAAAGTTGTCTGTTCTTACAGGCCTTATATATCATTTTTATCAGGTAAAGGGTAAATGTACCATTCTGTTTATGTTTATTGAGCCTCAATACAAAACAAAAAAAAAACTGACTAAAGGTGACATAACTCTTTCTCAAATACAATAAATCGGCAGTCGACAACTTTAAAAACATTTAGACATAACTATAAAATGTCTAAATAAATGAAATCATTGAATAAAGTTGAAAACATTGCAGCAAAAAGGGGTATTGCTCCTTTTGAGGGAAAGGGTTGATATCCCTTCAGCAAACTGCTTTGATGTATAAAAAATATCAAAATGGAGATAACTCTACAACAAATCTGTTCATGATTATCATGTGTACCAGGTTTCATTAAAGTATCTCAACATTCGAAAAAGTATTTTTCTTCACAAATTGCATTCTGACAAACCATCTAATACACTGATTTCAGCATACATGAACCCCCTACTTACTTTGTTAGTTACTTTATTATGACAAATGAATGACACCATACAAAATTATATTTTGTTTGTTTGTTTGTTTGGAGTTTAACGCCGCTTTCAACAGCTTTGGTCATATCACGGCGGTCAGTGCACCTACCCATGTTTTCCTGGCTTTCTCACACCAGTACTTACACAACATTCTTTCGAAGTCACTGACTACTTTCTCACATAGATCAGAGGTGAGAGGCAATGGAAAACATCGCCCGAAAGAATGTCGCCGCAACTACAAAATTATATATATAAAATGTCTGAAATGACTTCTCCTCCACTATTCTGTCCATCTGTGAAAGCACTGACTGTTTGTACACACGTAATACAGCCTCATTCCTTCCTGAAAAATTAAGAAGATTACATTTGAATTATAATTCAGACACTTTAGTTCGAACACACAATATTGGCTGATCTATATTTTAATGCAAAAATGAACAATTGATCAAATTAAATAGTTTATAAGTTTGAATTTATTTATTTTACATCAATTGAGAAACAAAACAAAATTTCAACTTATATTTATAAGACTTTAAGTCTGCTCCCTTCAAATTGTTTATGAATCACCGTTAGTCTTAAATTATAATTATACAAAACTCTGTTTATAACCTCTCATATTGTTTTCAGTGTGTTTTTATTTTTAAATTATAGGAATTACTTTTCAAAACTAGTAACTTGTTTGTCAGCAATAGGTCAGCCAAAATATAGTGTGCAGGGTATATATAAACAAGTGATATTAACCCTTTCCCTCATATAGACAATTTCTGACGCCTCTGCAGCAGACGGCTTTTTGAAAACATAGTGACAAAAGAAGAAATTGCTCAAAATGAGTAATTTCTCCTTTAGCCACAATTTTTTCCACCTTTAGTCATCGGTTATCCATTCAATTAAAGAGATTTTCCATTTTTTGACAAAATATGCTTGAAAGTCGTCCATTGCAGAATTGTTGTACGAGGGAAAGGGTTAAAACTCTTCATAAATAAAATAACTATTATTGAATAATTTTGAAAACATAGTGGCAAAAGGAGAAATGGCTCATCATGAGCATATTCTCCTTTTGCCACAATGTTTTGAAACATTGTCTGCTGCCAAGGCATCAGAAAGCATCTGAATGTGGGAAAGGGTTAATCCATTACATTATAAGATTCTTTCAAACAAAACTGAATTAAAGAATTTATATTAACTTTTATTAGATGTGAATTTTGTGAAAAGGCTGACTATTTTTTACAAGAACCTTTCATGGAAGAGTGAAAGTTAATGTTATCAAGTAAAAAAAGATAATAAAATATCAACCTATTTGTAACAAGGTGAAGGTCACTGATTGAAATAGGATTTAAATTGTTGAACAACTTTAACCCTAACTATTTTTATAATGAAACACTGGGTGGTTTAATATTATGCCAAGTTTCATCAATATTGGAGAGATAATAATCAGGGCTGTACAAAAAAAATATTCAACCACTTGTCCAGGACAAGTGACTTTCAGAATGCCACTTGTCCTGCTATGATTCTCACTAGTCCCACTTTTTTTGGATGCAGGAAATGGTAAGTTATCACTCTGACAATGCTGACCTCAAAATCAATAGGGTTCATTTACTGGTCAGGCTCAACTTCAAAGTAAAATTTTAGAACCATAGGTAAAGGCATTGTTAAGTTGGCTTTGGTCTACAGACCGACTGACATACCTACAGACATGTGCAAAGCAATATACCCCTTTTCTTCGAATGGAATGTGCAGTGGTTGGGGCATAATTATTAAATATAGTTGAAAACATTGTTGCAAAAGGATAAATAGCTAATTGTGAGCTATTATTCCTTTTGCCACAATGATTTCAAAGTTATCTGCAAGTGGGATAGGGTAAAGTCAGATTAAAAGAAACTATATTTCATTAATAAAATTAGCTTGGACAATTTATGTATATATTTTATAGGCTTCATTTTACATGTCTTTAGGAGTTGTTTGTTTTCTTTATATAGTAAAGTTAATGAATAAAACAAAATACATTGTAGGAAAAGGAGCAATTATGAGCAATTTCTTCTTTTGTCACAATGTTTTCATCTGTAAATGAGTCTATATGTGGGAAAGTGTTAAACACATATTCCTTTTGGAAGGAAAAACAAAAACAAAACTATAGCCAATACGCCTTTAAGTAAACTTTGACCTCAACATTTGCATGCGTAAACAAACACTGAAATGGCGAATTAAAAGTTTGTATGGATTAATTTCATATAATTTATTCAGGATAACTATATTTGCAGTTTCTTTGTACTATAAATATATGTAATCGTAAGTATCAATACTAAAAACGTCGTAATCGGTCAATGTTTACATTGTGTATATATGGAGAATGGATTTTCAAAATGGCGGATGGAAGATTTTCCATGTGGCGTAGTGTTTTTATTGACAAGCGATTTTTCAAATTAAAATGCGGGACAGTAATTTTCGGCTTAGAAACGTGATATTTGTATAATTAAAAGTTAAAAGTATGTAGTTCTTCTGGAAACATGGTTTATAATGATAAAATGTTTGAATTCGGAACGATTAAGCGTCAACATTACTGCACTATATTTTTGCGTAGGATTGTCCTACAACTTCCGGAGGATAGCTGATAGGTTATGCAATTTTCGTGAATATTAATGAGGTCTTTATGATCTGTATATCTTTGAAGATATGACCCCTGCAGCGGTGCGACTTTGTTAATTAGCCAATCAGTCACGCAAGCGTGAAATCGATGTATACAGGCGGATTATAAATCGCCGACAGAGATACACAGACTGTTATCTTTGACTTACTTAATGGGGTTAAAATAATAGGACTCAGATTTTATGAAAATGCCACTTGTCCGGGACTCAGATTTTGCAATTAGCGACTTGCCCAATGCGATTTATGACTTGTCGAGGACGTCGGGCTATGGGATTTGTACAGCCCTGATAATGAGACAAAACTTTGTCATAAAACTATCAACCTTACAACATCCGAAGTGTATGATGACAGTGACAAAGATTTTGGAAGTACTGTGTTTCCACAAAAATAAGTAAAGATACATACCTCTGCTCTGGTACTGTGTGACTGGAAAAACACTGATTCTTTATGACTACATCTGGGACATGGGTGATCCTCTGTGCGCGGTAAAGTGGGATCAGCTATGACATCTCCGATAATCTGGGTTAACTCACTGCAACACCAAAGTATAAATTTCAATATACAAGCGGGAAAAACATTCCATGTGGGTAACCTTTTCCCACATGTAGATGCATTCTGACATCTCTGCAGCAGACGACTTTTGAAAAATTGTGGCAAAAGTGGGGAATTGCTCCTAATGAGCAATTTCCCATTTTTCCAAACTCTATTCAATATCTTTTCTTTCCATTATAGAGTTTCCCTATGTTTGCCTCTCGGTTTTCAAAGTCATCTGCTCCTGATTTGTTGTAAGTTAAAAAAGGGTTAATAAACCATTTCCGACGTATAACATATCTGCAGCAGACAACTTTGAAAACCTTTATACAAAAACGTGAAAAATCTCAATTTCTTCTTTTGCCGTCAAAGTCGTCTGGCGCAGATGCGTCAAAATACAATCTCTGACTGTCCTTTTTAAAAAACTAGAATCCTTTAGAATAGTCTATAACCCAATCTCACAAGAAATCGCGTGATGGCATATCTGCAACAGACAACTGTTGAAAACGTTGTGGTTAAAGGAGAAATGACTCATTTTAATCAATCTCCTTTTTTTCTAATCATAAATTACACTTTGAAAGTTTCATTCATAGAGGCTTTTTCAAATTTGTGTCTAGATGCTTTCCAATTTGTCAGCTTCTGATTGGTTGCAAGAAGACAAAGGGGTAATAGAACCTATTGCCATGTAAATAGTATTTACCCCAACTAGAAACTGCTTTAAAACAACACAATCATTTGTTATCTGTAAATGTAATACCAATTATACATGTATCTAAGAGGCCTTATTTAACCTTTTCCCTCATACAACAAATTTGCAGCAGATGACTTTGAACATATTTTGTCAAAAAATAAAAAATCTCTATAATTGAATGGATAACCTATGACTAAAAGTGGAAAACATTGTGTCAAAAGGAGAAATTGCTTGTTTTGAGCAATTTCTTCTTTTGTCACTATGTTTTCATAAAGCCGTCTGCTGCAGAGGCGTCAGAAAGCGTCTATATGAGGGAAAGGGTTAAAGAGGCTGCACAGTTGGGCATACCCTTTCTTCCCTGTGTATGACATACATGTACGAAGGAATTCCATTCACAAATGAAAGTGTTAGAGCAATCATAACAATCATTTTAGAAAAAAAGTTGATAGAGCAATTCTGTTGTATCAATTGCATCTGTGACCTTGACCATTTACTGAGATTGGTCCTCGTCCAGGAGATAATAAAAAAATAACCTGTAACTTTTATCTATAGCACAATTTTTTTTGCAGTAAATCTGATGACGAAATTTGACTTTTCTAAAATGCTTTTTTTTTAAATAATGATAAAATTCAGCTGAACACTTTTGCCAATATATTTCCCAATTTCATCTGCTGGTAGCTGTGTCAGCAAGTTTAAAAGGTTAATAAAAGATTGTTTGAGGTCAGGCAATAAGTGAAACTGTGACAGACAGACAACAGAAAAGTGATCACCGTGATACTCTGCCAAGGCAGGCAATACAAAAATCATAATTTTGTGTATGAAAAACAAGGGAACTTACTCAATTTCATGTGTGATTTTATTTACATAGATACAGGGATTATCAGCAATCTGTTGGTAGTCACAATTACGACACTGAAAGTATAAATTAAATAGTTATAAACTTTTCCCTCATACAGAAAATTTCTGATGCATTTGCAGCAGATGACTATTGAAAAACATTGTGGCAAAGCAGAAATTGCTCATCATGAGAGTTATAGTTATTACGAAGTGCTTGGCATGTCTGCTCTGTCCCAAAACTTTAATCTTACCTCATCACTTAAGCGAAACTTGTTACACATTTTCCTAGAGAAAATATGCATATATAGTCACATAGCTCTAGTTTTAATAATTATTCAGAATAATGCCCCTTTTTGGGCTTACAAATTCATGCAAAAACTAAACCTAGCTTATATTATAACTCAAATAACCTTTTAACATTTTCAAAGGAAACTTGGTTCACATGTTACTCAAGACAATACACATTGTATATTCCAATACACATAACTCTGGTATTAGTCTTTACTCAGTAATGCCACTTTTTTCTAAACACTTTTCAACAATCAACTTTTCCATGCTTACCGGTACCAACCTTTTCTCATTCTCAAGGGGAAGTATCATGATCTCAAAGTGGGAGATTGGGGTTTGAAGGGGGAGATTTTCAGTGCGATGAATTTAACAGTAAACGTTTACACAATAGAACGAAATTTAGATAACTATGCAGGAGACAATATTTATAGGAAAAGAATAAAATAAGACTCATTTTAAAAATGTTTTTTCTATTTAACAGAATATTTTCAACTGTATGTTAGCATTTAAATATTTTTTTGGCATGTTTTCAAATTCATGCATTGATATTAAAAAACTTTTTAATTGTGGTTATCTAGAAAATCAAGCAAGCTGTCTGTTGTGTCAATGACTTTTCATATTGCATCCAAAAAAGAAAAATCTTAACCACATTTAAATTAGACCGACTTTTGAATGAAATACTGAGTACCAATGGAATCTTTGTTAATCTAATGACACAGGGAGAAATCATTTAGTTGACAGACACACATTGTTTTGAACTTGTTGAAAGAAAGGGCCTTTAATCAGTGACAATTTGTTTAGAAGTGGATGTTACAAAATGGTTGTAGTAATTTTCAGTACAAATATATCTTCATGATTTATAAAAAAAAAAAAAAAAAATATTCTCACATTCGTGGGGTTACCCTATTCAAATTGTGAGACTCACGATTGAATCTGGAGGGTTGGTAAGCATGCTTTTCCCTTATACAGATTTTCCATAATTATGTTTCTAAAGATGTTTTCAAAGTCATCTGCTGCAGATTTGCTGTATGTCGGGAAGGGTTAAAAAATGAATACAGGCCCTGATGTGATACTTCTGGATTCATTAGAAACAAAGTACATGTATAACGTCAACAAAATTGCAAGTTTACAGAGTTGAAAGAATGTGAAAAGGTAGAAATTGCTTATTTATGAATTTTTTTAATCATTTTGACCTCAAAAGTCATGAACTATATTTTTATAATCAGAAAAATGATAATTCTATGCCAAAATTAAAAGATCTGAAATTTGATGACTGTATGACTATGAAGCAGTCAAAATATTGAAATATTGTGTGAAAATAAGCAATTTCTACACAGTTCTAATATGATTTTATATACTGCAAATTCCAATACAAGCGACTTAAATTACGTAAACTTTATTTTAATACAATTCACAATTTCACATAGTCTAATCTAGGTTCAGGGATAATATTAAATGTAGATTTTACTACCAATCATAAATATACTCACAGCATATAACAAGTTTCTACTTTCTTTGTCCTCTTTTGGGTACAACATGTTGTTACTAGAAAATAAAATAAAGAATGAGTGTGAGAGAAATATTTTTCCCTTCCAGAGGTAATATCATTATGTTTAGTGTGTGAAATTTCCTTTACTATGTAAATCAGGTTGTGTCCAAAAAAGGTTTTGGGTACAATCATTGATTTTCCTATGTTTTGAATGGATGAAATGAAAATTTGATAACAACAAATATTTCTAGAGGAAATGATAAAATAATTTAATACCTGTCCTACTCGGGTAAAGGATTGAAAACATAAAATCAATATGCGATAACTTGCATGTAATTAAGACATATTGATTTCTTGTTTTCAAAATGAATCTTCGACTGCCACCTTATCATAGCGATGCATGTTATAATTTCAACAAACGTAATTAAAATTAAATAAAGTTCTACATGCTGACGTAAATTTTATATTTCTCTAGGGGTCATGATTCTGGCTCATCAGGGCCCAGGCTGTCGTTCGCAACTTTTGCCAAAAGCGAAAATGAGTTTGTCAGTCTCTTTCTTAACACAGTTTTGGAAATGCTATAGCACGGGAGCCCCATAACACGTCGACTGATGCACAACTGTTAAATATTATGGTTATAATTTCCTCACTATTATTAACATGATTACTGACGTTGGTTTGCAATGAACCTGGATAATCATTTAATGTATCATATGATTGACTTTAGTCTACCGGTTCCCCATTTATATTCGTAAAAGATTGTTTTTTATAAAACCGGTAACCAGATAACCCGACACCTAGTAACGCCGACCCCTTTTCGGTTAAGCTGACACCTTTTTTGGATGAGCAGACATCTCTCGTGCAAAATTCGAGTCGAGCCGACAACTCATTTAAAAAGTAGTATTATTATACTATGAAATATTACCGTCGACATGCAGGATTATTCAAATTTAATTTTTCGAAACGTTATTTATAGCTTCTTTGAGTTTGAATTTCAAATCCTTACACACGATGTGGGGCCGATTTGGACAAGTTTTATTGTTGTTGTTGATATCATAATTAACAATTCCAGCCTAGAATATGAAATATCAAAGATGATAAATTTTATTTTTCAGGTTTTATGGTGTCAAAGGGTCTATTGCGAGAAGAAAGATCAACACGATATTTAAAATATAAATTCAATTTATTATTTTCATAAGAATGAAATTGTCTTAAAAGTTTTAAGTCAAACGGTCGGAGGAGGGATCAGGTATAAATCGTCAAATTTATAACAGAACTAATCAAGGGGTAATTATAGTTGTTTAAAGAATGTTGTGCCGTCAATTAACCACACTTCCACATTGCTATTCAATTAAGAAGGTGTTAACAATACATTGTGTTATATATGATAAAGGCAATCGCAGTTCTGTTTTATCAATTCGACGATTTAAACCAACATCGTCCACATCGGACCAACATCATGTGTAATGATTTGAAAGTCAAATGTCCGAAAATTAAATTTCAATTATTCTTCATGTATACGGTTAAATATGGGTATCACTAAACAGAGTCTGGTAGAGTCCGGTAGAGTCTGGTAGAGTCTGGTCGTCAAATATCCCATTATATCACTGTTTTGTTGTGTTTTTGTATTGAAATGAATAAAATAAAGTGCTATTGTATCATATAAATAAAAAAATAAAAGGCATTTGCCTATTTTAGTTAATTTTCGAGTGAATATAGAAATATTATATGCGTGAACACGGACACTGGTAGAGGCTGGTCATTATTAAGCAATAAATACAAAGTTTTATACGATTTTTAAGTTATAAAAAGTTTAATTTGATTTATATGTGTCATATTATATATTTATTTCTTATATTATTTCAGCTGATAATCGGGAAAATAGTGGAAGATTGAGGATTTTTAACGATAACATTGTGTTTCGTAAATCAAAATGGCTGACGTGAAATTTCTGTTTATAATGCGGCCCTATCTTACATCCTGTACGAGTAATACACTAAATTCTCTCTCTATTATGGGCCAACTAATTGATTAGGTGTGATCAACAGATTAGTGTTATAATTACCAAGATTTTAAATGTATGAAAACTACTAGATTGGAATAATTTTATGTTTTATATGTCATTAACATTAATTAAACCAAATGCTTAGAGAGCTATATACTTACTTAAAAGTAATTCATATGAAATTGGAGGATAAATTGAGTGACATTGACCAGAGTAAATTAATATTTTGTCCCTACGAAGAGTTTTCGACTTGTAAAGCCATTGACATATATGTCAATTTTACTCAGTAAGTGTCTTCCTCAACCTGAGGTTAACCGCATTATTTGTAAACTCTTCGGTCCTAATGGTATCTTAAGTGCTGAAACTGCAACCTCATTCACAGAAATGGACCAAGAAATATCCAATACACATCCAAATTTGACATAGTTACAAGGGATACTTACCAATTTGGAGAAGCATATGTTTCTCCCAAAACTCAAACATTCCTGGCTACCACAACAATGGTTTAATAATGCAAATGAGTCGTACAACGATGTTATCAAAAGGACGACAAACTGGGTTGTCCAGAAATTGCCCGACATGATAGAAAAGTTCCAAGAACTTGAACAGTGTCAAACTCTTGATGTGAGAGGGCGCAATGCACGACTCGGGTAAATATTGTTTGGCGACACAAGCGTCGGTGCTACACGTTTCTCATGCTACATATGGACACAGTTAAGTCCTGACCAGAGATCAAGGCGATTTATGAAATTATTGAACTTTAAGTCGCATCACATTTCAAACATCACATCAACAGATGAGCAACTAACATTACCCTCCATTACGAGAATTGAACGAAAACGCGGCACTCGCAAACGCCTGAAAAATTGCAAAACATACACAATTAAAAATAAAAAAACACAGATTACATTGAAACACATTCATGTTAAAAGGACTGCATATTTTAGTTGCAAACCAACAACAATATATGTTTTATCAATCATTCGCTAATACCTGTATGTCAGTTGTACATTCAACATTTTCAACAATAATTCCTCTATATCCGTCTAAAATGTTAACGCTAGGACCAGGTTTAAATTTGAGTTCTGGTTATGTCACCAGGAAGCAGACATGAAGAAGCGGAAAATATAAACCAAAAACAATGAATAAAAATCCCAAAAAATGGAGCTCTGTGTAGGGTCTTTTTTGTTAACCTAAAATGAGATCACGTCACCAATAAGAAACGAATTGAATCAAACACACCTAAATCTTGAGGATACAAAAGAAACCGGCATACATCTGTTCGAGATTCGGGTTGAGACAAATGTGTTAATGGACAATTCCTGGTTTGTCCTTTGCGTATCACTCGATTTAATAGCGAGCTGGCATGGGAAGGGCTCTATATAGACTTATGAGTTTCGTGGGTAATGTTGGCCCCGGGTTCACATGTTGCCAATGTCTGCATGCTAAACAAGCGCTGCGAGCACCCTAAGCAAGCACGCTCAACAGTGGTGCAGACACGGCCGGTAGCTGGCTGCTGCTGCTCGGCCATGTTTTTGATCTTTATCAAATGAATGTACATAGAACCAAAATCATAGAATAAAAAATTTAAAAAATGGAGCTCTGTGTAGGGTCATTTACGGCCCGGGTCCTCGTCAGGCGCATGGGCTCTATTTTTTGGACCATGAGAGAGTTCCTCCACGTGGTGTGGCCTGAACACAATATTTCGCAAAATGCATTTTATGAACTATATCAGGATATATATTTATTTTTCAAGTTAAAATAATTTTGCATATTTTTAAAAAAAATATGCAAATATGGTTAAGTTTGATTCTATTTTTTGCGGAATGTAGTCTTTAATTTCATATGAATTACTTTTAAGTAAGTATATAGCTCTCTAAGTATTTGGTTTAATTAACGTTAATGACATATAAGACATAAAATTATTCGAATCTAGTAGTTTTCATACATTTAAAATCTTGGCATTGTTAAAATATAATTATAACTATAATCTGTTGATCACACGTAATCAATTAGTTGACGCATAATTGAGAGAGAATTTAGTGTATTACTCGTTCAGGATGTGCGATATTGCCGCATTATAAACAGAAATTTCACGTCAGCCATTTTGATTTACGAAACACATTGTTATCGTTAAAAATCCTAAATCTTCCACTATTTTCCCGATTATCAGCTGAAATAATATAAGAAATAAATATATAATATGACACATATAAATCAAATTTAACTTTTTATAACTTAAAAATCGTATAAAACTTTGTATTTATTGCTTAATAATGACCAGACTCTACCAGTGTCCGTGTTCACGCATATAATATTTCTATATTCACTCGAAAATGAGCTAAAATAGGCAAATACCATTTTATTTTTTATTTATATAATACAAAAGCACTTTATTTTATTCATTTCAATACAAAAACACAACAAAACAGTGATATAATGGGATATTTGACGACCAGACTCTACCGGACTCTGTTTAGTGACACCGGTTAAATATAGGGAGATGTCGGGGCGACGGAATTTTCTCGGTATCCAGTCAACCCGACACCTAGTTATCTCGACACCCAGTCAACCCGTCCCCTTTTCGGTTAATCCGACACCTTTTTTGGTTAACCCGACACCTATAGGTAAAATTCGGAGTCAACCCGACACCTTTTTTGGTTAACCCGACACCTCATTTAAAAATTATTACTTTAAGTATCGGGCTTTATTTATTGCTTATTCACATCTGTTTTCGATTTGACCACGTTTTATTGTTGTTGTTACCATAGTTCATATAGTTCATATAGTCATAGAGACCAGATAAGTTGTATTTACAACTTATAAGCATATATGTTTTTGTAGGTCGTTTTAATTTTGTTTTCCCATTTTAAGTTTTGTGATTACTATTAATCATAACTTACAATTCGAGCCTAGAATATCTCGTACGATATATCATAGATGATAAATTTTATTTTTCAGGTTGAATGGTGTCTAAGGGCAAGTTAAAGAGAAAAAAACACGATATTTAAAATTTATAAAATATATAATTTACAAGAAACATTGAATTATACAAACATACACACATTTTTTTTACACGTTTACCAACAAGGTTTACCATAATAAAATCACTCGCTGTCAGTTTCTTCTGAAGAATCTTGCCTAGTTAAACGGATCTTGTAGACGATTGAAACTTGCTTCAGAAGCGAAGTAGCGGACATCTCTCCGTCCCGGTATCTGAAAAGATAAAACATGTAGTATTAATTATGTGCCATTAAGTATATAGTCATGTGAATAGGTGGTATTTATATGAGGATCAAATAAGTAATATCGCAATAAATAAAGTCAGTTACCTGTCCAAAAGGGTAAATATCCTTGCCTCGGCTGCTTTACTATTCTTTCTTAATTATTAACGATTTCTACCTTTCTTCTAAGAATTGACTGATTCTCTGAAAACTAAAACGAGTTTTCTACCATTATTTGAAATCGGTTAGGAAAACATACTGTTTTGAGAACTTTGAGTCTTTGAAGATACATGAAATAACAAGCACAGAGTGCAGGACAATTTATTTAAAAAAAGTGTACTTACCCGTCTCACAAATTCTGTGTTGCCAGCTATTGCAGACATCGCAAGATACTGCATGCTGACGTGTACGCACCTCTAAACCACAATGTCAATTATCTGCCATTGCACAAATAGTTTTAAAATGAACAATAAGTAATATTTCACAAGCACAATTAATTTTATATAACTATTGATATAACTTATATAACGGGCTACAACTTTTTCAGAATGGTAGCCTAGTTCTTGTTAGTGATATATATACAAGCTTGCTTATTACTCAAAAATCAACATGCAAACTAATTATTAAGATCTATCAGGAAATCCACTTTGTCGTCAATATATCAAAGGTAGATATTTTAAGGTGATAAATAAACAAGCAAACACCGTTTATTAAAGGACACAATCTATTAATGTAAAAAAGCACATTTTAAATATATTTAAACTAAAATACAAACAACATAATCAACAACTAATTAGACAACCAATTACACTTAATCTTTGTCAATTTCAAAGTCGGAAACTATTATAATTGATCATGTATATAAATAACAATACTACATTTTAAACGAAGTTTGTCCATGAGGTGTTATATACATAATTTTCTGTTCTGTTATAGTAAAACATCATATAGGGTACAACATATTCTAGGCCCGAATTGTTTATTATGGTATCAACAACAACAACAACACTTGTCCATATCGGGCCAACATCGTGTGTAATTATTTGAGTCAAAGATCAGGAAATACAGTTTCAATAATTCTTCATGTATACGGTAAAATATAGGGAGGTGTCGGGTTGACCGAATTTCACACATGAAATTTATATCGGGTGTCGGATTAACCGAAAAGGGGACGGGTTGACTGGGTGTCGAGATAACTTGGTGTCGGGTTAACTGGCATTCAATTTTCTCACATGAATATGATGAAATTAATATAGGGTGTCGGATCGACCAACTAATGTCGGCTCATCTGGATGTCGGGTGACTCGTATTCTTTGCAACCTGTTAAATAAATATTATTATTTGTAAAGCATTCCATTTGCGGTAAGTTTTATTCAAAATAAATAATTGTGCAATATAAAAATAATTGTCGCGAAAACTGATGACAAAAAATATCAAACTTTAAAATGATACGTTGTGCCGTCTCATTTTGTTATATTACCATTCTTTACAAAATTTTATTCCAACAAAACCAGGTCCATCATCATGCTGGTCATAAATATCCATTTTAGGCAAAACAAATCAAAGAATTCTCGACGAAAACAAATAGACGGAAGTCGGAGCTGAACTGATCGCTTAGACATGTATTAAATAATTATAAATTACTAAGTTGCCTGTTTTCTGACGATTTCCTTTGAGAAAAGGATCGAATTTGTTCTCATTATTTATTATGAATCGTAATGGAAGAACTAAGCTGATGATATTCTTGTTGATGCAATCGTTATTTTTTTTTTAAATGTGTATATGATATAAGCAAATATTCCAGACGATCCATCCAGCTTCTAACACGTCTGAGTCACTGCAGGTAAAACTGGGCGTCTAAATTTATGCATGACACTTTGTCCAGTCTGACAGCATAGAAGAAGAATTAAAATGTCCGAGCAACGATACGACTTTGTGGTTTTCGGTGCCACTGGATTTACGGGCCAGTTTGTTGTCGATGAACTCGCACGGGTGATGGAGGAAGAAGGTGGAAAGTTGACAATGGCAGTGGCAGGTAGATCCATGGAGAAGTTACAGGCAGTCCTGCAACAATCATCTGGCAGGACCGGTACTTATGCGCAGATTTTTTATACTTTCTAGATTAAGACATAGTTTTCTCAAATTTTATTTCAAGATTTCTCATCTTATTGTGTAGAAATTACTTCCTGTCTGTCATCTTCCTGTCACAATTTCATTTAGCAACTTGTTGGCAACACTTGTGTTTTTGTGAACACTCATGCATTGATTAGTCATATTCGGCATTTATATCTTTTGATTTCCATTCAAGCTCCCAGTCTTATTTTAACAAATTGTTCTGTTAACCTTTCTAACTTGCAGATGTATTTTGATGCATCTGCAACAGATGACTTTTGATGTATGGCAAAATGAGAAATTTCTCATGATGAATAATTTCTTCTTTTGCCACAATGTTTTCAACACTATTTGATTATATTTCCATTTATTCAGATTTTCCATACTTTTGCTTAAATATATTCAAAATTGTCTACTGCATATTTGTCATATATATGTTGGAAAAGGCGAAGATTTCCCACAGTTGCCTTAAGATTAATCTTAATTAAGAATATCATTTTTTGTGATTCCAAGCAGTGGCTTTAAGATCAATCTGAAGAACGCTCAAAGACTTTGGTAAGTGGATGTAAACAGGTGTTTGTCCTTAAATAGCTCCCTAAATAACTAATTTCAAATGTATGTTGTGGTTAATATCAAAGGAATCAATCATACTATAGTGTACAAGTGAGCCTTGAAGCAATTTTTATATCATGTGTGCTTAACTAATCATAGAGTAATCACCTTAAAGTTACTGACAACACATTATAATAGTCTGCAGAATAAGCATGGGTCTTATGGTCCCTGGCCAGTAACTAACTGTTTCGTCCAGTGAACAATTGACTATGGCCAGTGTAATTTTATATGTAATTATAATATAACTAGACATTTAGGATGTTCATACCAGTGAATTTTAAAAGTTAATTTCATTGACTGAACATAATAAAATGAATTAATAAGCAATGTTTTCCTTTGAGTTTGAACTAGGGTTTTTTTTCCCCTACTTATTTGGAATTTTAAAATCAGGTTTAATTATTCATTACTTTTCCTTTTTGCTTCAAATAACCTATTCATACCTTCGAAATTTGCTACTTATTTCATTTGGAATTTCAAGCTAGATTTCAAATAGTTTTGACATACCTGAATAGGTGTCTTTTTTTTTCCAGGAAAGAATGTAGAGGAAATACCTATTATTATTGCTGACACTGAAAGTGCTGAATCCCTCGCTGAAATGTGCAAACAAGCAAAAATTGTTTTAAACTGTGTTGGACCAGTAAGTATTTAGGTTACAATACACCAAAAAAATTCCTTCTTTGTTTCCATGTAAATCGACCAGTTTCAGTCCTCAATTGTCACACATTCTAAGCGTTTCTCATGTAGAACATCATATATCATTGAAAAGAGTTACCTCCTAGCTTTAAAACAATCCAAAGAAAATATGGGGTCATGCATTATGCAAGAAAGAACTCACCAGGCGAAAATGGTAACCATCATTTTGGACCAAATCGGGCCCGGACAAAACCGGTGTTTAGCATTCTCTACTTTCAATTTCAAACAAGGTCAAAATACTAAAAGTGATAAAATCAATCATTTCCAGTGCATCCTATACACATTCACAATGCATTTAAACTCAATGTCATATATTCAATACATTCTGGTGATGGTATACACTTATTTCTACGCAAACAAAGGTTTTTTTAGGGACTATAGTACTGTAGATCAGCAAGTCAGCGGATGTATTTAGTGTAATTTGACCTTTAACAGTCTCCAAATTATCATAGGAGAATTCGTTCAAGATAATCTTAAACCCTTTTCCACATACAGACTCTTCCTGATGCCTCTGCAGGAGACAGCTTTTGAAAACATTGTGGCAAATGATTTTAAAGAGGTTTTCAATATTTTTGGTAGGATGATCATGTTTTCAAAGGTGTCTGTATGTTGGAAATGGTTAAAGTAAAGTTTATTTTCTACTTTATTAACCCAGTATAGATGGTCCTAAAAAGAATTTATATTTCATGAATTGAATTTGATACATTTCTGATGATGAGCAGCTTCATTGGTTTTGATGAAGAATTGTTTCCTGATTTCGAAAAAGGAAAAATTATTTTAATCTTGTCCTTTAGCTGTTTTTACTGAGCTGAGTTGTGTTGTGTTGTATCTGAATAGAAACTGCATGTGAACAGGAGAACAGTACTTTTGTCTTTAAATGCTTCACCAAGTTTTGATTTTCTCATCATGTTTAAAAATTATTGTTACAATATTTCCAGTATCGCTTCTATGGGGAACAAGTAGTAAAGGCATGTATAGAAAATGGTGCTCATCATATTGACATCAGTGGAGAACCACAGGTAAGAATTCAATTTTCTGGGACATTTTTGCAATCATTTTGTCTGACGATGTTTGCAGATACTAAATAAGTTTTGAGTAAAGAATTTCTCTTACTACTCATTTAACCTTTTCCCGTATACAACAAATTTGCAGACAATGACTTTGAAAACAGTTAGGCAAAAGTATGGAAAATATCTGTATAAATGGACATATAATCAAATAGTGTTGAAAACCTTGTGGCAAAAGGAGAAATTTCTCATCCTCATAAATTTCTCATTTTGCACTGTTTCAAAATTCATCTATTGCAGATGCATCAAAATACATCTGAAAGAACATTTCTATAATTAATGCTATAATTGAATGAAAGTATGATTACTCAATAAAGGTGAAAAAAGTATTGCACAGGTAAAAATTGCTCAATATGAGCACATGTTTTCCAATTTTGTCTGCAGCAGTTGCATCAACATGCATATGTGGGAAAGGGTTAAAGTCCGTTGTGGATACTCAAAATTATTCTTGCTCAGATGATTCTTTTTAGTTCCCACAACATTTGGGACATCAGCTGCAAACCAGTTGCTGGCAGTGACCACATAGTTGTACAAAATAACACCTTGAAACATTTTTCATCAGACCATGGAATTGTAGAAAAAGTTAAAAGATTGCTTTCATAACTTTGAAATAAGTGTCTAGTAATCTCTTTTGATGTCCTTTTTCTTTAGACTTCAGCATCACTTAATGCTGAGGGTGTGCTAAAAATCTCAAAGTTTTTGCCTCGCTCATCACAGCTTTTTAACTTGGGTCATGAGGCTTGCACTTTACCTCTCTGCCTCGGGTAAATTCTCTAAAAAATGGATTATTTATTTTTGGCATCAGATGTATTTAAACGCAGCTGCACCAGATACATTTTGAAAACATTGTGGCAAATAGAGAAATTGTCAATTTCTTTAAACTGTATTCAACAATTACATTTATAGATGGTTTTCTATATTTTTGCCTAAAATGTTTTCAAATCATCTGCTTCAGATTTGATGTGGGTGGGAAAGTGTTTTAAAAAAAAAAAGAAGACATGAGTTTATGAACTCAAACATACTAAACATATTGTGTTATTTCAGTACTTAGAGAGAATGCAGTTACTCTACAGCGGTAAAGCTAGAGAAGAAGGGGTATATGTTATAGGAGCTTGTGGTTTTGACAGTGTGCCAAGTGATATGGGCGTGGCATATACAACTAAACAGTTTGATGGTACAGTCATTTTGCATATTTTCTCCTAGCATCTTTCAATTTTGTTGTGGTTAATTGTTTTAAGTGTTGATGGAATTATGTAGCTTCCAGATATCTTGTACCTGGCATGCTACAGTAAATTAGTATGTCTGGCATTAACCTACAATGGCAACTAGATTGGTCACCTCCCCTTATTTATCTTGCTATTGCATATATGGTAAACTAGTAAATATACAATTGATTTTTGTTAACTTGACAGTTTGGAATCGTTAAATCATGAGCAATTTCTTATGCTTCAATTTTTAGCTCACCTGAGCTTTGCTCAAGGTGAGTTATTGTGATCGCCTTTAGTCCGGCGTCCGTCGTGCGTCGTCCGTCGTGCGTCAACTTCTTCTCCTCAGTAACCAGTGGGTCAATTGGGATGAAACTTCACAGAAAGCATCCTCTCAATGACCTCACCAGATTTCCTTCAAATTTTTGGAATCCATGCAGAATTCTGGTTTCCATGGCAACGAAACGAAAAAAACTTCAAAATTCTTCTTCTCCCAATCTGGTTGGCAGATTTTCAAATAATTTTGTAGAAATGTTTCTTGGATGATCCTCTATCAGATTCCTTCAAGCCGTATTGATTGGTCGAAAAACATGGCTGCCAGGGGGGGCGGGGCTATTTTACCTTATATGGCTATAGTGAAAACTTAAAAAATCTTCTCCTCCGAAAGTGTAAGGCCAATTTTCAAATAATTTTGTAGAAATGTACCTTGGGTGACCCTCTATCAGATTCCTTTAAGCCATGTTGATTGGTCGAAAAACATGGCCGCCAGGGGGGGGCGGGCTATTTTGCCTTATATGGCTATAGTGCAAATTAAAAAATCTTCTCCACCAGAAGTGTGAGGCCGATTTTCAAATAATTTTGTAGAAATGTTCCTTGGGTGATCATCTATCAGATTCCTTCAAGCCATGTTGATTGGTCAAAAAACATGGCCGCCAGGGGGCGGGGCTATTTTGCCTTTTATGGCTATAGTGAAAACTTAAAAAATCTTCTCCTCCATAAGTGTCAGGCCGATTTTCAAATAATTTTGTAGAAATGTTCCTTGGGTGACCCTCTATCAGATTCCTTCAAGCAATGTTGATTAGTCAAAAAACATGGCCGCCAGGGGGCGGGGCTATTTTGCCTTATATGGCCAAAGTGAAAATTTAAAATATCTTCAACATCTTCTCCTCAGTAACCAGTAGGTCAATTGAGATGAAACTTCACAGAAAGCATCCTCTCAATGACCTCACCAGAATTCCTTCAAATTTTTGGGATCCATGCAGAATTCTGGTTTCCATGGCAACGAAATGAAAAAAACTTCAAAATTCTTCATCTCCCAAACTGCTTGGCAGATTTTCAAATAATTTTGTAGAAATGTTCCTTGGATGACCCTCTACCAGATTCCTTCAAGCCATGTTGATTGGTCGAAAAACACGGCCGCCAGGGGGGCGGGGCTATTTTGCCTTATATGGCTATAGTGCAAACTTAAAAAATCTTCTCCTCCAAAAGTGTCAGCCCGATTTTCAAATAATTTTGTAGAAATGTTCCTTGGATGACCCACTTTCAGATTCCTTCAAGCCATGTTGATTGGTCAAAAAACATGGCCGCCAGTGGGCAGGGCTATTTTGCATTATATGGCTATAGTGAAAACTTAAAAAATCTTCTCCTCCAAAAGTATCTGGCCGATTTTCAAATAATTTTGTAGAAATGTTCCTAGGGTGACCCTCTATCAGATTCCTTCAAGCCAAGTTGATTGGTCGGAAACTATGGCTGCCAGGGGGCGGGGCTTATATAGCTAAAGTGAAAAAAAAATAAAAAATCAGGTGAGCGATTCAAGGGCCATCATGGCCCTCTTGTTTAAAAAGCCATCTGCATGTGGAAAATTGTAAGGAAACCAGATAACTTTGACTTGCTAAAATGAAATTATAAGTGATCTCTGATGCATAGATTCTTTTTTAATGTTCTCTTCTACAGGAGACGTAAACTCCATGGAATTCTATATAACACTACATCCAGGACCTGAGGTAAAGGACTTTTATTTTAGTTCACCATTCTTACTGACTTTGCAAACATGGTGTTTGGTTATGGTAGATGGTTGCCATTAACCCATTTCCAAAGACACAAACAAGAAATCTGAATTATATGACATCTTTGGGGAAAATATGAAAGATCTCTACAACTAAAAAATATAACTATTGAATAGAGCTGAAAACTTTGTGTCGAAAAAGGAGAAATTGCTCTAATTGAGAAATTTCTCCTTATTCTAGAATGTTTTAAAAAATGGTCGGCTGCAAATGCATCAAAATGCAGCTGTATGTGGAAAGGGTTAAGAGGTACCTTGCTTGTCTTTCAATCAGTCAATCCATCCCAGATTTTTGGTTTATGCACATCTACGAAAGTGTTTCATCGGAGTCATTTGAAATTTTGTGCATTTAGATACTTACCTTGCATAGGTTCTTTAGACCATGTTTATTGTTATGACAAATTTGTAACCTTCTGAATCTTGTTTTTTTAATCCAAGGTTTTTAACAAAGTTGAAGCCTCATCATTATAATCGGGATATTGTTGTTTGGACAGTTAGTTTGCTAGGTTGGTTTGTGGGCTGTCTTCTAACTTTTGCTCAGTAGCTTTCTTTAGACTTGCCTGATTCATACACATGTTCATAGGATAGTTGTTTAGATAGAAAGAAAACCTTGGATTGATTGGGGGTTTATTTGGGTTACGGTCAATTTTACTAAAAAATAAATTATGTTCACCGTTGAAAAACTGGCTTCATTACTATGCCATGATTGTTTCTTTGTGTGTATGAATGGAAGATGCCTATTTTTGTAACAATCATTTCACTTGTTGAAGAAGCAAGATCTAGCATGCTTATGTTAACCTTTTTCCACATACAATCAAATGTAAAACAGAAGACTTTGAATACATCTATGCAAAGATATGGACAATTTCTATAAATGAAATGAAATTATCTACCAGAGTTTGAAAACTTTGTTACAAAAGGAGAAATTACTCATTTTGAGCTATTTCCTGTTTTGCCACAATGTTTTCAAAAATTGTGTAAAATAGACGTGTCCAAATACATCTACAAGTTAGAAAAGGTTAACCCTTTCCCTCATATGACAATTCTGCAGCAGACGACTTTGAACTTATTTTGTCAAAACATAGAAAATCTCCATAATTGAATGGATAACCTATGACAAAAAGTTGAAAACATTGTCACTATCTTTTGTCACTATGTTTTCAAAAAGCCGTCTGCTGCAGAGGCATCAGAAAGCGTCTATATGAGGGAAAGGGTTAAGTGATGTTCCTGATTTATGTTTTGTTTTGCAGGGTATTGGTGGAAATGTAGCAACTCTTGAAAGTGCTCTCTATGGTTTTGCACATGCAGGAGATTTGAAACCGTTAAGGAAACAGTTGTTTCCAAATCCCCTTCCCAGAAGTAAATTCAAGCTCCAACCAAAGTATGTTATTACTGTATATTTTTGTTTACTTGAGCAGCCCTCCAGGAAACCAACCTAAGGATATTTGTGACAAGTTTAGATTAAGATCTGTTGGCTCCTCCATGTTATTAGCTCGATTATTCGAAGAATATGAGAGCTATTACAGTCACTTGTGCGTTGGCGTTGCAACTTTGGTTAAAGTTTTGCAAGCAAGGCTTTTTCTCACAAACCACAGCTGCTATTGTTTTGAAACTTCACACACTTATTGGACATCATCAAATTACTTTGAAGGACAAGTCCCAAAACTCTATATCAGATTTTGACACAATTATTCCCCTTTTTTGACTTAGAAATTCTGGTTAAAGTTTTGCATGCAATTACATTAAGAGTCCATATCTTTGTAACTGCTTGATGCATTGCATTGAAACTGTATACAACCCTTCCAAATCATCACACATATGTTAACAATCAAGTATGATAACTCTATCCAGCATATAATGCAAATTATGGCCCTTTTTTTACTTAGAAATTCTGGTTAAAGTTTTGTGTGCAAGTACATTAAGAGTCCAGATTTAAGTATTTACTTTATGCATTGTATTGAAACACCTAAGTAGATAACTAGATTATCATGTTAGATAATGCTATCCTGCATTTAATGCAAGTTATAGTCCTTTTTTTACTTAGAAATTCTGGTTAAAGTTTTGCGTGCAACTACATTAAGAGTCCATATCCTGGTTACTACTTGATATATTGCATTGAAACTCTAAACAGCCCTTCCCAACCATCACACCTATTTAAACAATCAAGTTTGATAACTCTTTTCAGCATATAATACAAATTATGTCCCTTTTTTTACTTAGAAATTCTGGTTAAAGTTTTGCATGCAAGGTACTATCATGGATATATCTCAGTAACCACTTATGATATTGACTTGAAACTGCATTCATGTCTTCAGGGGTATCAGACTGTCAAGTTAGATAACTCTTGTATGAATTTAGTACACATTATGGCCCTTGTTTGATTTTGAAAATTTATTAAAGTTTTGCTTACATGGCACTTTCATGCAAGCATCTCGGTAACCACTCAGGAATTGATTTCAAACTTCAATATAGTCTTTAAAGGTATCAAACCAACAGGTTATGTAACTCTGACTGATTTTTAGCTCGACTATTCGAAGAATATGAGAGCTATACTACTCACCCTGGCGTCGGCGTCGGCGTCCACGTCACACTTTGGTTAAGGTTTTGCATGCAAGTTCTAAAATACTACATGTATTGCATTGAAACTTTCTACAACCCTACCAAACTATCACACCAATGTAGATTATCAAGTTAGATAACTCTGTCCTGCATTTTATGCAAGTTATGGCCCTTTTTTACTTAGAAATTCTGGTTAAAGTTTTGCGTGCAACTAAAGTAAGAGTCCATATCTCAGTATTTACTTGATGCATTGCATTGAAACTTTCTAAAACCCTACCCAACTATCCCACCTGTGTAGATTATCAAGTAAGATAACTCTATCCTGCATTTTATGCAAGTTATGGCCCTTTATTTACTTAGAAATTCTGGTTAAAGTTTTGCGTGCAACTAAATTAAGAGTCCATATCTCAGTATATACTTGATGCATTGCATTGAACCTTTCTACAACCCTACCCAACTATCACACCTATGTAGATTATCAAGTAAGATAACTCTATCCTGCATTTTATGCAAGTTATGGTACTTTTTTTACTTAGAAATTCTGGTTAAAGTTTTGCATGCAACTAAATTAAGAGTCCATATCTCAGTATTTACTTGATGCATTGCATTGCAACTTTCTACAACCTTACCCAACTATTACACCTGTGTAGATTATCAAGTATGATAACTCTATTCTGCATTTTATGCAAGTTATGGCCCTTTTTTTACTTAGAAATTCTGGTTAAAGTTTTGCGTGCAACTAAATTAAGAGTTCACGTCTCAGTAAATACTTGATGCATTGCATTGAAACTTTCTACAACCCTACCCAACTATCACACCTGTGTAGATTATCAAGTATGATAACTCTATCCTGCATTTTATGCAAGTTATGGCCTTTTTGGACTTATAAATTCTGGTTAAAGTTTTGCATGCAACTACATAAAGAGACCATCTCTTAGTAACTACTTGATGCATTGCATTGAAACTTTATACAGCACTTACCAACCATCACATCTAATCATCTATGTAAATAATCAAGTATGATTACTCTATCCAGCATTTTATGCAAGTTATGGACCTTTTTGGACTTAAAGTTTTGCAACTACATTTAGAGTGTAATCTCAGTTACAACTTGAAAAATTGTATTGAAACTTTATACAACCTTTCCCAATTGCACAACTATAAACACAACCAATTATGATAACTCTATCCTGTATATGGTACAAATTGTTGCCCTTTTTTTAACTTAGAAATTATGGTTAAAGGTTTGCGTGAAACTACATTAAGAGTCCATATCTGAGTAACTACTTGATGCATTCCATTGAAAGGTTATACAACCCTTTCTAACCATCACACCTATGAAAATAATCATGTTAAATAACACTATCCTGCATATAATGCAAATTATCACCCACTAAGAAATTGTGGTTAATGTTTTGCATGCAACTACATTAGAGTCTATTATCTCAGTAACTTAAATAAGCGGTGGAATAGTCGAGCACGCTGTCCTCCGACAGCTCTTGTATTATACATTTTTGCCCTTGTTGAAGTTAGAAACTTAGGTTATGGTTTTGCATGCAAGGCCTTTTCTCACAAACAGCAGATGCTATTCAAACAAGATGTATCCAACTTGATTTACAGTACTATACCATCAAGCCACTATCTCAGTAACAACTGTTGACTATAGTATCAAATGGCCAAATAATTATATTTTCATTTATTTTTTTGCCTAGATGTTTTCAAAAGCGTCTGTTGCAGATAGTTTGTATGTTGGTAAGGGTTAAAGGTTCTTCAACCTGTTGGAATGCATGAACAATGCTGATCCAGATTAGCCTGTGTGAATATACAAAGTGATCTGGATCTGCATCAAGGTTGACAGTGAATAGCTGGTCTTTTTCTTCTATGTGAATGATACAATTATCAAAATCTTAATATTGGATTTTATGAAATTATTTGCTCAAATACCATTTTATTGATATAAAGAAGCATTATATATGGAATAGATATAGCTTTCAAAGAGCAACTTATAGCAAATTATTATTTACATTGTATTCTGTCAACACTTTTCTACAGGCCAACACATCTGTAGCTGATAACTTTCAAAATCAGAAATTATGAGAAGTGTCTCCTTATGCCACAATGATTTCTACTTTATTCAATTATTTATAATCTCAAAGTCATCTTCCGGAAATTGGTTGTATGTGGCAAACTATCTGCAGCAGACAGAGTTAACTCGCCACTTGCAGTCGTTGAATTTAACTTTTAAATTTCCTAGTCAGAAATCCAAAATGTTTGGTTACGTTAAATATACCACTGCTAATTTCATAGACTGCACTTGAATATTCTATTGTTTGAATCAACTATGTAGTTAGGTGGAGCAGATGAACAGACTGATCTGAACTAACACTGTTTTGAAATATGCCAACTTGTATTTATTCCGATGAACAGCCTCAAATAAGAATTACACGGAGCTCTAGATTAGGGTCATCATTCAAAACCTTTGTTGTAGGTACTGAAAAGAATTGTCTCTGTGAGAAGTTTCTTTTGTGTACCTCACCTACACCATAATGTTCAACTTTCTTACATGCAACAAATCTGCAGCAGATGACTTTGGAAACATCTAGGCAAAAACATGGACAATATCTATCTATAGATGAAAGTAAAAATTACTGTAAAATGTTGAAAACATTTATGGCAAAAAGAGATTTTGATCGTTTTGAGCAATTTCTGCATTTGCCACAATAATTTTTCGTTTCAGTCAGAAGCCTCAGAAAGGGTCAATATGTTGTTAATTTCAGGAATTTGAGATGTATTGTGGTGAAAAAGTTCTCTTAACTGTGTCTTATAACTTGAGGTCATTTCTAATTATATGTATTCTAGGTCAGCTGGTTTTAACAAGGAGGTAGACAAATGGTGTTTGATCTTTCCAGGCAGTGACAGGGCTATTGTCAATAGAAGTGTCAGATACAACCATGAAGTCAATCAAAAACGACCGGTGAGTGTTTAATTTTGCTCAAGATACCTTATCTGCTAGTTTGAACCCTTTCCAACATATGAAAGATGTGCAGGAGCTTTTCTATAAATGAGAGTATTATTAATGAATACAGATACGATATTATAAATGGCAAATAGAACATGTGCTATTAATGCGCAATTTTGTCACAATGGTTTCAAAAGCTGCCTGTGTCATATTGCTTCTGCATATGTGAAAGTAAGAGCTTAATGAACAATGTGTTCCCTTATCATGGCACTCTTGCAAAGGTGGTAAAATATTCTTTTATTTGTTCAGTAATATGCACCTGAATATATATTATAAGGAAGGTGAGCTTCAGAACAATTTTGAAAATAAAGAGAATCTTTGTTATAACAATTCTTAGAAAAAGTAACGGTGTATTCTTATATGTTTATAATGGCAATATGCTTATTTAAGCAAAATTCTTTTACATTTATCTCTAGAGCTCAGTAGTATAATTCGGAAAGCAGCAAAAGTTGAAAGTTACAAGCTTGTAACAGAAATTAAAAATTACCATCAGGTAATAAGCATAACTTTTGAAATGATTAATCTATTTCAGTTTCAAGTCGGAGCTTTCATTATGCTGCAGTCATGTGGTTACATGATTGCTGCCATTGTACTTGGTGCAATGATAGGGATTCTTGCCAAGTTCAGCTTTGGACGTTCACTGATTTTAAAGGTACATTTTATGTAATTTTTGTCTTTTTATAGTGTCACCTGCTTGTAATGCAGGGAAACGCATAGGGATTACTTCTCCTTTGCTGTCTGTACATCACTCATTGTGACTCTTATGTGACATGATTGTTTATGCCCTCGGCGTAAAATGGGGTGGGAGGGACTATAGGCCCTAGAAATTCTGTTTGTTGCATCCATACAAAACAACATCATCACTGTAGCACTTTTGGTTTGTGGATGGGATTTCTTCATACTTCAGACAGAGGTGCAGTCTCAAGGGAGCTTGGACACAATTGCTTTTTACCAACCTAGGTCAAAGTCAAGGTGACAGCAGGAATAATATTGCAAGACAACGTTAATAGCAAAGGTTAGGTTTCAACACTTAAGATCACGTTTTACCAACCTAGGACAAAGTCACAATTACATATCTATGTGTGAACAAAATGTGGTAATTGCTTTACCACTTTCGATTGTGGGCATAATTCAATCATTCAAAGTTTCAGTTTCCAGGGAGCTTGATTAGGGTTTCACGGACCTATGTCAAGATCACCGTGATTAAATATATCTGTACAAAATGATGTCATGGCTCTAGCATTTTCGTTTTTTGTTTGTTTTAAACTTCATACAAAGGTTCAGTGTCACAGGTTTATGTTTCACCAACATAGGTCAAAGGTCAAGGTTAGAGTTGCTATAAAACATCAGTACAAAACAAATTCATTGCTCAAGCACTTGGGTTTATAGGCAGTATTCCATTTTAAGTCATACAAAGGTTCAGTGTCAAGGAAGCTTTAAAGAATTCATGAAGTTATGGATAAGGCTATTCATAGAAACTTTGACTTGCACTGACGTCATTTAATTGTGAACTCCTCAACTGTGACCATGACCTTTAACATAGGTGAAGGTCATGCATTCTATAAATAGCCTAATCCATAACTTCATGAACTTTTTGGGCGTTGGCACATTTATGTCTTACAGACCTTGTTTATTTTCCAGTGTGATTGATTCACTGTAATCTTGTGACATCGCCTTATAATGCTTAGGGAAATATAACAAATGTACGAATCAAAAGTCTAGAGTGCCTTTTTCTGGAGTTATCTCCCTTGGTAACATTTTTCTTCTTCTGTTTTCAAACTTATTTTGTAATATACACATATCCACTTCGCACTTGGTATGTTGATACCTTGTGGCCTACAGATGTGCAGTGCTCAAGAGTAATAACTATAGCATGTTTTTCTTTAGGTGTATAAACTCTGTTATCTCCATTGGCTGGGTGGACAACTGGGGATCACTTAATTGTCCCCAGTCTTGTTCTCTGTCTCGCTTTGCTTTCGGTGTATTTATTTTTCTTGGCAGAAGACACATTTTTAGCTCGACTTTTGAAAAAACGATAGCTATTGTCATGACCCCGGCGTCATCGTCGGTTAAGGTTTTTTGTTTAGCTCAGCTTTTTTTCTGTTTTCTATCAGTCGAGCGTCTGTGCTCTTGTTTGGTATACGTACCGGTATTTGTTTTGGAATCTATTATGTGTTTACTTTGTATTTATGTGTATGTGCAGTTTGCATACAATCTATATTTTAGCAAAAAAAATCTGCCTCATAAACGTGAAATGTGACATGTTTTGACCATCTGCAGCAGATAACTTTTACCTTCATCATTCTACCTTCATTTATAGAATTTTAAATTTTGTCCATAGATTTGTTCAAAGATGTCTGCTGCAAGTTTGCATTATGTTGGAAGGGGTTAATATTTTTGCAAAATGTGCACTCTTTCTACTTTACTGTTCTAGCACACAGATTTTGACGTTTTATCATAATCTTTATATCTTTCAGTATCCTGCTTTGTTTACATTTGGTATTTTCAAAAAAGGTGGACCATCCAAGAAACAGGTAAGATTTATCAAATTTCATCTGAATCATTCTATAATCAGATTTTAGCACAACTGAACACAGAGCCCATAAATGTTGAGCTGTTGGGAATGTTGGATGTCGATGAGACGTCGTGTAATGTGTGTCATCCGTAAACAATTTCTTTAAATGCTAACTCCCAAACTACTGGGCCAACTTTAACACAACTACACAGGAATGCTCCTTAGGAGATGGCCATTCATAATTGCTAAAATGATTTTATTCCATGAAAAAATCTGAGTGCCCTGGACATTTTCAAGTTTTTGTTTTTTAAAATCAATTGGTCCGAAAATGCTGGCCTGATTTGTTAATAATTTGGAAGCAGTGTTCCAGGTTGACTCTTTACCAAGATTATTCAAATTGTATTCAACTACAGATTGAAGGGGCTGGCTTCAGCATACAGATAGTAGCCAAAGGCTGGAAGGACCAACTGACAGACCCTGATGTTGAACATGACACACCCCCAGACCAAAAACTAGTGACCAAAGTATCGGGACCAGAGGCTGGCTACGTTGCAACACCTATCTGTATGGTACAGACTGCTGTGGTACTCCTGAAGGAAATCTCATCGGATAAATTCAGGTTTGACCTATAATTAGTTTGAGCAGTGCGCTAGGTCAACCATTCTTTGATCAGTTTGATGTTGATGCCAAATGGTTGTAACACGATGAAGTTACAATCTTCTTGAGTGAAACCCAGGCATCAATAACATCTATACTGATTACACACACCCAAAGGTTTGTTTCAAAGAAGTGCAGCTCGCTTACCCTCTTCATAAAATTTGTTTTTGATAATCTTTTACTACTTCTAAATATAACAAAATATGCTACAGAAGTATTATTACTTAAGAAAGAAAAATGTTCTAAAATGAAGGTATAATTACTCAAAAGAGTTGATATCAAGGACAAATTGCTGCAAGGAAGCATCAAAATGTGTTTGCATGTAGGAAAAGGTTATTATAAATATAAGGAACATCCAAACTTTAGCAGATATAATTTTAGAAATGAAGCAAATGAAGAAAACTCAAAACTGTTTTTATTTTTTTGTCATTTATCAGAAGATTGATTGATTTTCAGTTGTATCTTTGATGGCCTATTTACCGAGTCAGTGGTTAGAACATCCTCTGTGAGAGAGAACAATGAAAACAATGTGGCAAAAGGAGAAAATTGCCAATAATGAGCAAAAGTTGGCTGCTGCAGATTTTTTGTATGTGGAAAGGAGTTAAAAAAGTTGTATTGATATTATCAGAACCTTTGAACTATTAACATAAATCAACAAAGATTTTCCTTAGAGTGATATGAAGATCCTAAATAATTAAAGGTTATATAACTCCTTCCCACATTTAACAAATCTGCAGCAGACAACTGAGAAAACATCTAGTCATAAGTCTATAAATGAAATTACAATGTATAGTTTTTGAGTATCTAGAGTTATATACTTTGTGGCAAACGGAGACATTGCTAATGAGAAATTTTCACTTTTTTCTACACATTTTTCAAAAGTCTTCTGCTGCAGATGTGTGTCTGCTGGTTTCTAGGAATTATACCTTTTTGTTCGGTTTCATATTGAAATTGTTCAGAATCAAGGTAATTGTAATGACATTTACTTTAGACAATCTATTTCATTTTCCATAGCAATTTGTTGTATATTTAACATTTTATATTTTCAGTGGAGGCGTGTACACTACAGCTTCTATGTTCAGAGACACAACACTGATTGAAAGACTTAACAAGAATAATGTGAAATTTGAGATTGTTACACCGCAAACGTCCATATAAAATCTTGAGACTAATATTTCTGAGATAATTTGCAACATGCTTCTGGTTTATCATTGCGATTAGTCTTAAAAACATTTCTGATCAAATCAGATTTCATCGAGCACTCATAATGATTTGCCAAAAAGCTCCTAGAAAGATTGAAGACTAAAAAGTGAACAGGCGTACCCTGATTAGACTTTGGAGGCGAAGACTAATCAGGGTCTTCATCAATCTTTATTACTTATAAAACCCGTAACCAAATGTTGATGCTTTTTGAAGCCTCTGCAGCAGACGGCTTTTAAAAACATTGTGACAAAAGAAGACATTGCTCCTAAAGGTTTTTCCTAGATGTTTTTAATTAAGTTGTCTTTTGAAGATTTGTTGTATGTGGGAAAGTGTTAACAACTTTATCACATGCACAAATCTGAAGCAGATGACTTTGAAATTGTCTGGGCAAAATAATAAGGAAGATCTATATAAATGGAAGTACTATTATTGAATTTAAATTTAAACTTCAATTCTCTCGCTGCAGATGCGTCTAGATATGGGAAAGGGTTAATATGTGTGTTGTTTTCCCATCATATGTATTTTCTTAAAGCGAATAGCAACTTTTATGGAAACAATAAATAAATGTTTGTTCCATCAGAATATGTATCTTTGCATAGAGGTCATGATCAGGTCACTATTGATGATAAATCTTCCTAAAATTCCTGATTTGAATTGACATTGTGTTTTATTCACAAGTCTGCCTCATACCTGTTTTTTTTTTAGCTAGTCAGACCTTTAATGGATTTCAGAATTTATTGCATGGTATTAGTATGTGTTATTAGACTGTGATGTTAGAAGAATGGACAGAAATGATGGGATCAGTTTTTTAGTTTTGAAACAAAAATGCTTTGAATTTATTGTATTGTTTTCTATTTGTATTATATTACATGGATTATTTTGAATTTTGTTTTTTTACAGACTTAATATTTTCAACCATAAACTGATGTGCTGATTAAGATTTAAATAAGAAATTCAAAATTAAAATATGAGCTGCAGAAACAAAGTATAAGTTTGTTACAAAGAAGGAAATAAATATATTGTAACCCTTTTTTAGTTGCAGACATATTTTGATGCAGTTTTTAGACAGACAACTATTGAAAACATTGACGCAAAAGGAGAAATTTATTATAATGAACAATTTCTCCTTTTTGTCAAGTTTTTTTCGATTCTATGAAATATATTAGTGCTTTGATTTATAGATTTTCCGTATTATATCTGGGCGATTTAAAATTGTCTGCTGCAGATTAATGTATGTGGAAAAGTGTAGAGCGATAACTGACTAGCCATATCTTGCTTGTATAAGGAATATATTTTTCTTGATTCTTGAAATCTTTTTAACTTATTCCAACAAATGGATTCAATAAATTTGGAGCAGGCGACTTTGAAATTAAAATATTATTATTATTGTGGCAAAGGAAATGGCTCTACGGTTAGGAATTTTCTTTATAAATAAATTAGGTTTGTTAATAGTGGGTAAAATCATGAGGGATAAGAACTCGTATCAAATATTCATGCCCAGGTACACTGTACATAATTTATATTTTGCATATAATTATGACCGTTTAAAGTTGATATCATTTCTTGTTACTTACTGTACGTAATATTTCGATAAAACAAGTCATATTTATTGCACTGCCAATGTATCCCAATGTATGCGATGATGATATATATAATGTCATTTCATATTTTGAAGGACTGACAATTCTCCACTTTGGAAATAAATATTTCTATAATCTGTAACATGTGATGTATGGGTTTATATCAAACAGCTTTTCCTCGTATTTGTTACCATTTACTTAAATGTATTTAAATTGGCTGCTTTCAATACGTATAGAAAATATGCGTACATAAAAGAAAATTGACGTTTAATTTTGATAAAGAGGGTTAAAGGAGAAAAAGCTCATTATGAGCCATTACTCATTTTGCCTCTTGTTTTCAAGTCATTTGAATTCGCCTTTACCAGGGAGAGGGTTGAAATGTAATTACAACTCCTTGTATTTAACCTTACCCCCATGCAACAAATCTGTAGCTGGCAACTTAGAAAATATGTAGGCAAAAATATTGCACTCCTCTATAAGTATAAATTTATAAATAGAGTAGAAAACATTGTAGCAAAAAACATCAGCTGCAAAAACGTCGACATTCCTCTACAAAGAGGTTAAACATCTAGAATAAGATCGGGTATTCACACGGCACCTTCAGTCAAGGTTAGATAGTTAAGAGTCCGTTGTTCATGAGATTTTTTGTGTCGCCTGCCTATATTGTGTTCACTTACTAACAAGCAGGCGACACTCTTTCTTTTAACCTTTTCCCACATACAACAAATCTGCAGCAGACAACTGAAAACATTTATATAAATACTTGAGAAATCTCCATAAATGACAGTTCAATTATTAAAAAGAGTTGAAAACATTGTGGCAAAAGGAGAAATTGCTAGTTTTGAGCAATTTCTTCTTTTGCCACAATGTTTTCAAAAGTTGTTTGCTGCAGATGTGTCAAAATGCGTTTATAGGTGGGAAAGGGTTAACCAAGCAATTATATCTGTGCACTAACATAATGTAGCATGATTTATTATTTTTATTATTTTAGTTATTATTTCTTTTCATATTTCATATTTTTGTACTTCTATATCTGTAACCCTTTCCCACATACAACAATTTTGCAGCAGACTGTTATGAACAAATATAGTAAATATCTATAGATGAAATCATCAAATCATGAAAGTATAAAATTTGAATCGAGTTGACAAAATGTGTCTGCTATAAATGCTTCTGAAAGTGGGAAAGGGTTATTGTATTTTTTGGCTACAGCTTAAATGTCCTATTAATGAAGCTTACAGAGAGGGTATTGGAATCACTCGAGCAGTTCGCTCATCAATTTATATATTTCATATCAAGGGAAAACTGACATTTGGGAATTTGTGAACAACATAGACAGTCTGATCTGTGTCCAATGTGTTTTACATCCACTCATTCCTTTATCCTAGACCTGTCTGAATTAAAAAATGTTAAAAACCCATAAGAACTGGACCAACAACCATTTTGAATTGAATAAGACAGTGATTTTCCCTTGAAAGCATACTCTGTACACAATGAAAATTTCTCGAAAGTAAAAGATGTAAGCATGCTTATAAAAACAACTGTAGCTTATGTTTTCTTATTCATGTGATCAAGTTGGATTTTTAAAATTGATATGAATTGCCATCATGACATGGTGTATGTGTAGGGGAGTATTTACTGATGAAAAATCCAGTCAGTCTATTTGTCTCTCTTTTGCTTTGATTATAGTCATTGGTATGTGATACACATTTTCCTACAAACAATCTTGTTTATAAATAAATAACAATTTATGTTATTAATCATTTTTACTTGAGGCTTTAATTATATTTATGAAAACTCGATTGTTATGTACCATCATTTGCAGCCCATTTATTTATATTCCTTTTCTCCACAATGCTTTCAACTCGGATTCAAAATCATGCATACTTTGTTTTCACCTACTCATGTGTTTCCTTGCCGTCATACCAGTATTCCACTTTACAGACTTTCCAAGCAACTGGCTGCTTCTCCATAAATACTGCTAACCTATTGGTTGAAGACAAATGACTCTTTGTCAGTGACTTTTGACAAATGTCAGAAAGAATTTTGGCCAAGCTGGAGTTTGAACTCAACTGCTTGGCCCAGTACTACATGTATTGGACACCAAGATATTTTTTGTTTTACTATACTCATATAAGGAAAACTAGCCATGCACACTGACAGCCAGGTATTTAAGTGGATCTGAATAATTTCAACTAGAACTATCACTGAATGTGATTAATACCCCCGAACGTCCCCCTGATAGGAAAGGTAGTGGAAACCGCACCTTAAATTCCAATTTGTAGTTTTGAAGAAAAAAGTAAGAAAGGGCGATGAAAACTATTCCACAAACAAGAAAATGTAACAAAGGGCAATATATCTGTAATCAGCTAAAATAGAGTTATGGTTGTTGTTCACTTCACTTCCTAAATGTGTTGTATCATAGTATGAAGTTTTATTAAATTCCATTTAGTAGTTTTGAAATATTTCTACGCTTAACAAAAAGTAACAAAGGGCAATAACTGTAATTCTGTAAATCAGAGTTATGGTTCTTGTACACTGCACTTCCTCTTATTGTGCTCTAACATTGTATGCAGTTTTATTAGATTCCATCTATTAGTTATTAAGTAATTCGCCAGACAAGAAAAAGTAACAAAGGGCCATAACTCTGTATTTAGGTAAAATAGAGTTATGGTTCCTGTACACCGCACTTCCTCTCAATGTGTTGTATCATCGTTTGAAGTGTCATTAAATTCCAACAATTTGTTTTAAAGTTATGCTCCGGACAAGACTACAAACAAGAAAAAGTAACAAAGGGCAATAACTATGTAATTAAGTAAATTAGAGTTATGGTCCTTGTACACTGCACTTCCTCTCATTGTGCTCTACCATTGTATGAAGTTTTATTAGATTCCATCTATTAGTTATTAAGTAATTCATCAGACAAGAAAATGTAACAAAGGGCAATAACTCTATATTTAGGTAAAGTAGAGTTATGGTTCCTGTACACAGCACTTCCTCTCAATGTGTTGTATCATCCATCGTATGAAGTTGTATTAAATTCCAACAATTAGTTTTAAAGTTATGCTCCGGACAAGAAAAAGTAACAAAGGCAATAACTCTGTAATTATGTAAATAAGAGTTATGGTTTGTGTACACTGCACTTCCTCTCATTGTGCTCTAACATTGTATGAAGTTTGATTAGATTCCAGATATTATTAGTCCCCTACCGGCGTGCCGAAGGGGACTATTAGGTTTGCACTCCGTCCATCTGTCAGTCAGTCTGTCAGTCAGTCCCTCTGTCAGTCAGTCCGACAAATCAGTTTTCCGCACTTTTTTTCTACATGCATTGAGATATTGAGCTGAAATTTTGTATATGGCTTTGTAATCATGTGTCACAGATCAAGTTCGCGTTTCATGGGATTTCGTCAATTGTTTTATGAGTTATGCCCCTTTTTGGACTTAGAATATTAATAAATCAGTTTTCCGCACTTTTTTTCTACATGCATTGAGATATTGAGCTGAAATTTTGTATATGGCTTTGTAATCATGTGTCACAGATCAAGTTCGCGTTTCATGGGATTTCGTCAATTTTTTTATGAGTTATGCCCCTTTTTGGACTTAGAATATTAATAAGTCAAAACGTGCAAACCGGTAGGGGATTATGGTATTGCTTGCAATCCTACAGTTACTTGTTTATTAAGTAATTCTCCAGACAAGAAAAAGTAACAAAGGGCAATAACTGTGTAATTAAGTAAAGTAGAGTTATGGTTCCTGTACACCGCACTTCCTCTCAATGTGTTGTATCATCATATGAAGTTTTATTAAAATTCCAACAATTAGTTTTAAAGTTATGCTCTGGACAAGGAAAATCGCAACGGACCGACCAACCACAGGGCGACTCCATTAAACCCCCTCTAAACTTCTTTTATCGGGGGTATAAAAATCTTATAAGAGGGTCAACCAAGGAACCTCTTGTTTTGTTTCATCTGTCTTGGCAAAACGAAACATAAGGATCACTTCTCAATTGTCTGTTGTCAGGCTTTCGTTTAGCAACTTATTGGAAGGCTACACATGTGCTCCTTGGAACACTTGAATTTAATGGTTGATATTAGATGTACAATCATGGCTCTATGTCAAGTTACAGTCTCGCCATTGAATGATGTGACTATAGAATTCCTGTTCGCTCCATAATCTCTACATCCAACTTTATATCGGCTGCAGGATGGGTATCGATTCTATCCTTCATACAATAAGTTGGTAGCATTTAGAGCACAAATGTTTTTCTAAATTTGTCTGTTGCAGATGCATAAAAATACATCTGCTTGTATGAAAGGGTTAAAAGAGTAAAAGCAGACTGAAAACAAATCTATAATAAATCTTTAATAATAAGACAAATTAACGTTAAACAGTGAAACCTAAAAATATATTCTCACCCCCCAAAAAAAACCTGCATCAAGAAGTTCATAACTTTTGATCCTGGTTAAATACTGTATTTGATACCAAGATGTTAAAATGCAGTCTTGACAAACATTTTATGTTACTATTCATATAAAGGGCAACGAAATGTCATAAAGTCTAAACCCTTTCTTTCCCCTAGCAGACGCATCTACAGAAGGCTCTGAAGAAGAAGTTACTCGTGATGAGCAACTTCTCCTTTTCCCACAATGTTTTCAACTCTTTTTAATAATTGTACTTTTATTCAAAGGATTTCCATACTTTAGCCAAGATGTTTTCAAAGTTGTCTGTTGCAGCTTATTTGTACGTGGAAACGGGTTAATGAAAACAACATAAAATTGACCTGATCTATGTTATAACGACATAAATGTGTTTATATACGGATTCCAAAACTTTTTATATTCTATATTATGACTGTTCGCATCCTACAATGCAATGCGCAACGTCGATATATTGAGACAAGTATTACTCTACAACTATAACCTGATCCCATTCACCAGGACCAGGTCAATTTTGCCAAGTTACATACAGTTAAACCATTTCCACATAAGACACTTTCTGACGCCTTACCAGCAGACAAGTTTTGAAAACATTGTGACAAAAGAAGAAATTGCTCAAAACAAGCAATTTCTACTTTTATCATAATTTACAACTTTTTTCAGTAATTATACCTTCATAAATAGATTTTCAGTGTTTTGCCTAGATGATTTAGAAGTCGTCTCCTGCAGATTTGTCGTACATGGTTAAGGGTTAAACTTGTTACATTTTTACTCAATATTATCAATCTGATTTTGACCTAGGCTCATGATACATTAAGATGTACATGTACATGTATTTCAGTCAAATTTAAACTGTGTATACATAATTATCTTACTATGTATTGTTTTCATAAATATATAATATATATCTTCAAACAACTCTCAGGTTCAGGTCAATTTGTCAAGAAACATAAAATTTAAAATTGGTTTCATTTTACTCAACAACACTAACCCAATCTTAGCACAAAGATACATATCATTTTGAGGTACATTTTTTAACCCTTTCCCTCATATAGACGCTTTCTGACGCCTCTGCAGCAGACGGCTTTTTGAAAACATAGTGGCAAAAGAAGAAATTGCACAAAACGTGCAATTTCTCCTTTTGCCACAATGTTTTCAACTTTTTGTCATAGGTTATCCATTCAATTATGGAGATTTTCTATGTTTTGACAAAATACGTTCAAAGTCGTCTGCTGCAGAATTGTCGTATGAGGGAAAGGGTTAATTTCAGGTCCATGTTGCCAAGTAATACACCGGTTAAAAAATAATTGCATTAATGTTAACTTTGCCTTCATTTTCCTATCATTCCATCACTTTCTGTCAAGCCACAATAGCGCAGTCGGCAACGATAAGGGTTATTACTCCAGGCAGTCCCGGGGTCTTGAATTTCAATCGTGACTCGGGCATTCATTATTTCCGAGGTTTGACAAAAGTCTTGTTTGTCTACCATCAATGGACTGAAATCCAATGTGGGAATGTCATCAGTTGCCTTCGAAGAATGTTGTGTAGAGCAATGGTGTAAAAGCTAGTTATAGGATGGATGGGTAACTTGGCCACTGTGATGTAACTGCAGCTTAAATGGCATTTAAACTCCCAAGCAGTCAGTTAACTGTGTGGACTATGCCTTCAATTGCATAGAAGCTGAGGTTTGTTTCCACTCTATCGTCACGGCCTGTCCATAAGAGTGAGTCATATCGGTCATGAAGATTTTCTAATATTTCTCACATTGGCAGACTGGATCCCACTGGATTCATTATCACAGACTCGAGGTTATTAACTCTGAAAACAGAAAGAGTTATGTGTTATTCATAAATCGGATATGCAAATTAGATGAAATATTTTGGCAAATGATATGCTCTGTCCTTTACACTTGCAAAGCATGGTTTCTGCATCACAAACAAAGGCCGTGTGATGTATGAGAACCGGGTACCGTAGTCTTTAACGTTTATTTGTTAGTTTGGATAAATGCATGATGATGATGGGCGTGGCTTAAAATATGATCTGGGATCTATGAAATTGATAGCTTCTATTGAATCCTTTACAAAAGGTTATTACATTTAGATGCTTCTGCAGCAGACACATTTTGAGAACATTGTATCAAAAGGAGAAATAGCTCATTATGCCACAATGTTTTCAACTCTTTTCAATTATTTAACTTTCCTTCAAAGAGAATTCCCATATGTTTGCCCAGATGCTTTCAAAGTTGTCTGCTGCTGCTTGATTTGTTGTATGTGGGAAAAGGTTAAACAATGCAAACAGTCCCAGTTTAGCCCGATCCTGAACTTTTGTTCAAATATGTTAATTTGTCACACCATTGATAGTTGAAATAGGAGCTTTAACCCTTTCCCTCATACGACAATTCTGCAGCAGATGACTTTGAACATATTTTGTCAAAAGATAGAATATCTCTATAATTGATTGGATAACCTATGACTAAAAGTGGGAAACATTGTGGGAAAAGGAGAAATTGCTCGTTTTGAGCAATGTCTTCATTTGTCACTATGTTTTCAAAAATCCATCTGCTGCAGAGGCGTCAGAAAGCGTCTATATGAGGGAAAGGGTTAAACATCACATTCTATTGACTTGAAACTGTCAATTCATTCATATTAATATTTAACCCTTACCTACATACAACAAATCTGCAGCAGACTATTTTGATAACATCTAGGCAATAGGTGGCAAATCTCTATAAAGAAATGATCTTTGTTGACTAAAGTTGAAAACATTATGGCAAATGGAGAAATTGCTCATTATCAGCAATTTCTTTTTTGGCCACATTGGTTTCAAAAGTCGCCTGCTGCAGAGGTGTCAGAAAGCAGCTACATGTGGGAAAGGCTTAAGATATACATACAAGGGACACTACAGGAAACCCAACCACAGGGCATTGCAGTCTGATCTGGATCTTCCCTGTCTGATAATAACTCTTAAGCATCATTCAAGAAGCCTGTAGTATGACATTAACATCTAGACCACACGATTTATCATTTACTACATGGTACCTCTGTGTCACACACTTGTCTTGTTTTTCGTAGAACACATATTTGTCTTAATTATTATACAAAATTAAACAAGAGGCCCAAGAGGGCCGGTATCGCTCAATTAAATATCCAAACAGCCCCGCCCCCTGGTGGCCATGTTTTTCTTATCAATCACCATGGCTTGAGGGCATATTTTAAAATCAATCACCATGGCTTGGTGGAATCTGATAGTGAGAAACATTTCTACAAAATTATTTGAAAATCGGCCAGACACTTTTGCCCGAGAAGATTTTTTAAGTTTTTATTATAGCCACATAATGTAAAATATGTGTCTTCAGCAGCTTTAACTTTTGTTATAATGTTTGTCTGAATTATATCTAGGTCAAGTTCGATTATGGGTCATATTGGGTCAAAAACTACGTCACTAGGCCGAATTGAAGGGAAATTTTGTTAACACTCTGGATGCTGCATTTTTAACTTGACCATGTTGACATTTTAACAGAATGTCTGTCTTGATGATATGTAGGCCAAGTTCGAATATTGGTCATGTCTGTTCAAAAACAAGGTCACTAGGCCAAATTGAAGGAAAATATTGTGGAATCTCCAGAGGCTGCATTTTTTACTTTGAGCAAGTTTAAATTTTGTCAGAATGTTTGTCTTGATGATATCTAGTCCATGTTCGAATATGGGTCATATCAGGTAAAAAAACAAGAGGGCCATGATGGCCCTGGATCGCTCACCTGATTTTTTGTTTGTTTCACTTTAGCTATATAAGCCCCGCATCCTAGGAACATTTCCACAAAAATTTTGGAGGAGAAGATTTTTTAAGTTTTCACTATAGTCATATAATGCAAAATAGCCCTGCCCACTGGCGGCCATGTTTTTCGACCAATCAACATGGCTTGAAGGAATCTGAAAGTGGGTCCACTTAAGAAACATTTCTACAAATTTATTTTAAAATCGGCCTGACATTTTCGGAGAAGAAGATTTTTTAAGTTTTCACTATAGCCATATAAGGCAAAATAGCCCTGGCCTCCCTCTGATAGAGGGTTATCCAAGGAAAATTTCTACAAAATTATTTGAAAATCGGCCTGACACTTTCGGAGGAGATGATTTTTTAAGTTTTCACTATAGCCATATCAGGCAAAATAGCCCCGCCCCCCTGGCGGCCACGTTTTTCCACCAATCAACATGGCTTGAAGAAATCTCATAGAGGGTCATCCAAGGAACATTTCTACAAAATTAATTGAAAATCTGCCAAACAGTTTGGGAGAAGAAGAATTTTGAAGTTTTTTTCATTTTGTTGCCATGGAAACCAGAATTCTGCATGGATCCCAAAACTTTGAAGGAAATCTGGTGAGGTCATTGAGAGGATGCTTTCTGTGAAGTTTCATCCCAATTGACCCACTGGTTACTGAGGAGAAGAAGTTGGCGCACGACGGACGCCGGACATTAGGCGATCTGTCCATTGGTTTAGTAGAAGAAGTCATTTGTAGGAAATTGTTAACAGACGGACGGACGGACAGACGACGACGACGACGGACATTAAGTGATCACAAAAGCTCACCTTGCACTTCGTGCATAGGTGAGCTAAAAATAGCCAGGGGAGGCCCTAAGTTTCATCCCAATTGGCCAAGTGGTTAGGGAGAAGAAATGTCATTTGAAGCAAAAGGTTGACGCACGCATGCACAACAGACAATTCACCACTGGAGCTAAAAACTGGTGTCTATAATCAAGGTCACAATAACCTTATTTAGATAACAACATGACATCAACCCCAATATGTATGTGCATACCTAAATGGTATATGTTAGATCCATACAGTATAGGGAATATGGTCTAGTTTTTTCTTTAAATCAGTCACTGGTCAAAGGTAACATGACCCACTTTTGGTATGGGAAACTCCCTGATTAATAGATGTATCTGAACAACATGTTCACTATCTTAAAGTAGTATAGTGTAGGGGATATATATGTTTGTTTTATTGGTGTTTTATGTCATTTTCAACATAATTCAAGTTATACCATGGCAACAGTTTGCTTATTCATGACCCCTGGGTAAGCCAACCAGTACTAGGCAAAGAAATGAGCCACCATGACATATATGCAAACAAAGACTTAACCCAGGATACCCAGTTCTTAATTTTCCCATGCTAACCAGTAACCACAGTGGATTCCTTAACCCTTTCCCTCATATAGACGCTTTCTGACGCCTCTGCAGCAGACGGCTTTTTGAAAACATAGTGACAAAAGAAGAAATTGCACAAAACGTGCAATTTCTCCTTTTGCCACAATGTTTTCCACTTTTTGTCATAGGTTATCCATACAATTATGGAGATTTTCTATGTTTTGACAAAATACGTTCAAAGTCGTCTGCTGCAGAATTGTCGTATGAGGGAAAGGGTTAAGGATATAGCTCAGTCAAATGGGATCAAAAGTGAACACTAACCAAACAGTAACCTTATTTAAGTAAACAACACACCCTGTTGCCAAGATGCACGAGCATACAAAATTTCATATATATATATGTTAGACTTGCAGTTTTACCCTTACCCACATATCAAAACATTGAAAACATCTAAGAAAAAATATATAAACTCTATAGTATAAATGAAAGAATGATCATTGAAAAGAGTTGAAAACTTTGTGGCAAAAGGAGAAATTGTTCATAATACAGTATGAACAAATTTTGCTTTTGCCAGAATGTTTTCAAAAGTCGTCTGCTGTGCTGCCGAGGAATCAGAAAGTGTCTGTATGTGGGAAAGGGTAAGTTTGAAGGACAGGCAGCTAAGGTACTATGTTGGGGGCTTATAAACTACACTTACGTTCAAGCACACAGTATATCAGGAATCATCTTTTTTCCTTAAACCTGTCCAAATCAAAAGGCTAGCTGATAGAGAAGCTATACTGTTGTAAGTTTTACTGGCATACGTCTGTGGAGAACCCTCGTCTGTCTTTGATACAGACTTTAATTCTGGTAACTGTTCCTTTTTTTCTAAAAAAAGATGTCAAAAATAAAAGATTCTCCATTGACATCACTAAATGAGACATTTTTAGAATCATCCTTATCTGTAAACAAGAGGGCCATGATAGCCCTGGATCGCTCACTTAAGTTATACAATGTGATTTGTCATGCCAACCACACAGACAACTGCAATAACTCATTTTGCAGTTAGGTTAGCTAATACAAGTGGCCTAAGACAACAGTATAGCCCCACTGTCAAAAGGGGAATTAACCAACCAAAGCTGTCTGTTTTTGTCAAATAAATATGTCTTAAGGTAACCAATAGAAGGAAGACAGTTTTTTAAAAATCAATATGGCTTAAAGGAGAGGCACCCAAGAAACATTTCTACGAAACAATTTGAAAACAGGCCAAATTATGTACAAGTTTTTGAAATATAGGTCAATCAAGACATCAGAAATTTTGTTATAAACAGAAATGAATGATCACAAGGCATACAAATGCCTAAAAACAAAACTTATTCAAAAGTTATGACCAAGGTTTAAGGTTAAAGGTTTAATGTTATGGTCTAAAAACAAAAATTGAATAGAAAGTAGGTCAAGGGTCAATGTAAAGGTTTCAACATAGCCAATGGAAAAGATTTTGAAATATAGCATTACAGGTCAATGACAAGACATCAATTTTTTTGTTATAACAGAAAATGAATTATTGGTGTAAACAAATGTTTGAATGGTAAACTTGTAGGTCAATGGTCAATGTAAAGGTTTCAGCATAGCCAATGTAAAAGTTTTTGAAATATAGGTCAATGTGAAGACATCAAATCTTTTGTTATAACAGGAAATTACTTGTCAAAAGGAATAGATATGTATACCTAATATGAAAGCTAAGCTTTATCAAAAGTTATGGTCAAGGGTAAAGTTTTCAAAAAGTTTTCAGACGCTTTCTCACGCTCTGCAGCAGATGATTATTGAAATCAATGACACAATAGAAGGTATTATTGTCCACACTTATTAAATAAATGCAAAGGTCACAAAATATTGTTTTGAAAAGTAAGTAAGGCAAGGGTGAATGTCAAGGTCTCAACATCATAAATGTTGGACAAACTTGAAAGACAAACTTGTCTGAAGCAGGGAAAGGGATCAGGGTCTATTTCCACCAACCTGACTGAGCGATAAATAATAATTGAATACTTGAAGGCATATATCGTCATTTTTGTTTCCCTAATAAAAAATTGTATTGTAAGTAAGCAAGGTTACTATTTATTTCAACTTATTCATTTAATTAAATACATTCCACCATTCATGATGTTTTACAAAATATTAGGGAAACGAAAATGACTTAGCACTTAGTAAGGTTGGCAGAATTTGACCCAGGTTTTTTTTCAATAGCCCTTTCCCACCTGCAGATGCATTTTGACGTAATAGCAGCTGACAACTTTTGAAAACATTGTAGCCAACTTTATTTAACAATTAAGCTATCTTTTATGGAGATTTTCAGGCTTTTGTCATCATGTTTTCAAAGTCTTCTGCCTCAGATTTATTGTACTGGGAAAGCCTCTGACACTAACCTTTGTCACATTTGTGTATACTTGGCTCTGGCTCTTCTTTTGACTCCTCCACCTGTTTAAACCCTTTCAAGGTTAACTTGTGTGTAGTTTTGGTATCTTCATCAGAATAGGTCTCCTTGATCAACCCTGATGGATAAAGCCCGTATTTTGTTGGGTGAACACTTGGATTAAATCCCTGCATAATTCTTAGTTTTTCATCTGAAATTAAAGAAACACCATGTAGATTTGATCTACAGTTGAACATTTAAAACATGTGAAATCAGTTCTGAAGACTTTCTTTAACAGAGCCCTGGATTTCAAAAATTTAAGGTGATCTTTGCTCACTATAGTTTTTGAATTTTATGATCCAAAGTTTTGCATCGTCCATCGTCTCATTTGTTAAACTCTTTCCAACATATAGATGCTTTCTGACACCTTTAAAGCTTAAAAGCAATTTCTCCTTTTGCCACAATACAATGTTTTCAACTCTTTTTAGTAATTAAGGTTTCCCTTAAAAGAAGTTTCCATGTTTTTGCCTAGATGTTTTCAATGACATCTGCTGCAGATCTTTTTGTATATATGTGGGAAAAGGTTAAGGATTAAAAAATTTGGTTTTTCAATAGGAATCTCTAAATTGCACGGCCTATTTGCAATAGTTTTATTCACTTTTATTTAGTATTAGAAGAATACCTTGTCCTAAATAATAATTATATATAACATGTATTTATTTCAGTCTGGATTTAGAAAAAGATTCTCAACTGATACCTGTTGATTCACCTTACAGATTATATTCATTTGGACAAGGGGCATTTTGTTAGTTTAAACTTTTAACTTATTTATTTTATATCGATGGCGAAACAAGCTTTCAGCTTATATTAATCATGCTCAATGTCTGCTTCCTGGGCAGTTAACCAGTCCTCACATTGTTTGTGTGGAATAATCCCAAAGGCAGAACCCTCATCAAGGGATTTGAACCAAGAACCTTTCGGGCATTTTGTTGGCATGGATGATTTTGTTTTTTCAAACAACTAGTCAGTAAATGAGTCTGTTATGCAAAAACAATACAACCTGGTCTAAGGGAACAGCAACGATCGCAGTCAACCCGTGAAAATGTGTAAGCTTAACCCTTTCCCACTTACAATAAATCTACCGAAGTCGACTATGAAATTATCAAGTCCAAAATATAGAAAATCTCTATAAATGATAGTATGATTGATTATTGAATAGAATTGAAGTCATTATGGCAAATGGAGAAATTGCTCTTTGCTGTCTGGCTGCGAGAGAAAAATATATGCTAAAGTCAGAAGCGTGAACAAGCCAAAACTGACCTAAAAAAAGAAATATAAGGAATATAATGGACTTTATCATGGAATAAAATGTTATCAACCACCTGTTGGAAACCATGGACGGTGTGACATATTTTTTAACATGAACTCTGTTACATTGTTATTTTTTTTAAAGTTTTAATCTCCATTTTGTCATTTAACAGTAAAATTAACTATTGCTACACATAACCAATCACAAGTTTGAACTGCCAAAAGTTCTTGTTAATGTGTTGCATCATGTTGTTGTGTGGTATGACATCACAGAAAGTAGATTGAGATCGTAGAATACAAAATAAATGGTTGATATTTTTATACATAAGTGTTGTTTTACGGAATATTGATTGTTTATTGCAGATGGGTTGCATTGTTTTGATGGATTTGATATTGAAGCCGATATGGATGAAGTTTACTTTTTAATTTTTGTATTGTTTTGTATTTGCAATCCAAATGCTTAGGAGAGTGAATCATCAGTAGTCGAGGAAAGCAAGGGAAACAATTTTCAACTTTTTGTGTTAAAAATTCTTAACATATATACCAGTAATGTTGATTAATATGGCTTTTTTTAATTCATGAATATAGTTTTCACTCAAACTAAATGCATGTCTTAATTCTTATATTGCCATTCAAATTGTGTATTTCATGTTGAATAAAAATATCCATCAATAAAGAGAAATAACTTTACAGAAAAACTTAACACAAGCTTTCGGTCCTTGGAAATAGCTAATTAAATAAAATTATACAGAATTTCACTTTGAATTTCTACTTTAACAAGCTTGTTTAGCTTAACCATGTAGCAAACATTTAACTGCAAATATCTGAGAAAATTTGCAATGAAACTGCAAGGAGTGGACACCGTTAAAGAAATAGTAAAATGGCTTTTCAGTAAAGGCCATTTGTATCTTGAAATCTAACAAGAACTTTAATAAGAATGGTATTATAAACTTTTGTAATTTTGCACCTTTCCTGACTGCCCTGATTACAACGAAATCAATATGGCTTGAACAGTTTTTGTAGAGGGTTCCTCAAAGAACATTTCTACAAGCAGATCATTTTTCTCACTTTCTGATGCCGCAGCAACCAAAGTTCTAAACAGAATGTAAGTCTTAGAACAATTTCTACAAAATACTTTCGGAGAAGAAGATTTTTTAAGTTTTCACTAAAGCCATATAAGGCAAAAATAGCCCCGCCCCCCTGGTGGCCATGTTTTTCCTCCAATCAACATGGCTTGAAGGAATCTTATAGAGGGTCATCCAAGGAATGAATGAATGTATATTGTTTTATGGCGCATCGACAGCTAAGGTCATTTAGCGCGCAATTAAATTTAATTATTCATGATACCTGGGTAAACAAACCAGTACTAGGCTAGAAAATGTGCCTTGCCACCATGACCGTAGTGCCGCGACTGGGGATCGAACCCGGGACACCCGGTTTCGAAATCCCCGACGCTAACCACTCGACCACAGCGGATTCCGGTCATCCAAGGATTTTTTAAATTTTCACTATAGCCATATAAGACAAAATAGCCCTGCTCCCCGGCGGCCATGTTTTTCTAGCAATCAACATTGCTTGAAGGAATCTGATAGAGGGTACCGTCATCCAAGGAACATTTCTACAAAATTATTTGGGAAAATAAGAATGTTAAATTTTTTTTCGTTTCGTTGCCATGGAAACCAGAATTCTGCATGGATCCCAAAAATTTGAAGGAATTCTTGTGAGGCCATTGAGAGGATACTTTCTGTGAAGTATCATCCCAATAACTCACCTTGAGCACTTCGTGCTCAGGTGAGCTAAAAACAGACAAGCACTTTCAAAACAAGAGCTGTCGGAGGACAGCGTGCTCGACTATATATGCCGCTTATTCACATATAGCACTATTTCATTATATTGCAATTAAGTACTTTTAAATCATATATACTCTATATGTTAAAGCTACTGAATAGATACAATTTCCGACATCAATCAAGGGCAATAACTCCTAACTCCATATTTAAGATACAATGGAGTTATCTAACCTAATTGTGTGATGGTCCTTAACAAATGTGTGAAGTATGAAGTGATTTGAATGAAGGGTAATGAATGATCACAATTAGAAAGGAACGTAACCAAAAATGATGAATTTATCTCAAATTCTCAAAATCGAACAAAAATCATGTTTTTTACCCAAAAAAGTCAAACTCAGCATCTTCAGCATTCAATGTGAAGAAAGGTATAAGATGTAACTATATTCCAAATATGAAAGCCCTAGCACAAATACTTATGAATGAAAATGCCAACTTGCCCTAAAACTTTAACCAGACGCCGACGCCGGGGCGAATGTCCATATCAGGTTTAATGAACTTAAGTTTAAGTATTTTTAGGTTATTTGAAGAAAAAATATCCAATACCCAAACTAAGTTTCAAAGTTGTAGGCGTAGGCCATCAGTAGTTGTAAGGTAAAGACTGGTTGTGTATTGATGGTTGCACTGACCTTGACCTTTTTACCTATTGACCTGAAAACTCTTTGATTAATGATCATGACTAATGTCCATATCAAGTTTCATGAATTTTTAGGGACAACTTGTTCAAAGTTATTGCAAAAAATAGTGTTTTTTTCATTAAAGGTCAAAGTGACCTTGACCTTTGACCTTATGATCCCATGACCTGTTTCAGTCAAGTGCTGATCATGACCATTACCCAAACTAAGTTTCAGGCTCATAGGCCTAAGCAATCAGTAGTTTTAGAGCAAGGAATGTTTCTGTATTGAAGGTCACAGTGAGCTTGACCTTTGACCTATCGATTCCAAACTCTCTAGGCATCACCAACTTGCTATGATGTATGTTTGAACATCATAGGCTTAGGTGTATGTAAGTTATAAGGGTAAATGCTAGCTTTCACCAAAACTTTAACCATTAACTGTTTCTTTACAGAAAGGTCACAGTTACCTTGACCTTTGACCTAGTAACTCCAAACACTCTAGGCAAAACCAACTTGAAGACCACAGGCCTAAGTGTATGTTAGTTATACAGGTAAATGCTAGCTTGCACAAAAACTTTAACCATGAACTGTTTCCATATAGAAGTTCACAGTGACCTTGACCTTTGACCTACTGACTCCAAACTGTGTAGGCATCACCAACTTGCTATGAAAAATGTCCATACAAAGTTTAAAGACCATAGGCCTAGGTGTATGTTAGTTATAAGGGTAAATGCTAGTTTGCACAAAAACTTTAACCATGAACTGTTTCTATATAGAAAGTTACAGTGACCTTGACCTTTGACCTACTGACTCCAAACTGTGTAGGCATCACCAACTTGCTATGAAGTATGTCCATACCAAGTTTGAAGATCATTGGCCTAGGCGTATATAAGTTATAAGGGTAATGCTAGCTTGCACAAAAACTTTAACCATGAACTGTTTCTATATAGAAAGTTACAGTAACCTTGACCTTTGACCTACTGACTCCAAACTGTGTAGGCATCACCAACTTGCTATGAAGTATGTCCATACCAAGTTTGAAGATCATTGGTCTAGGCATATGTAAGTTATACGGGTAAATGCTAGCTTGCACAAAAACTTAACCGACGCCTTATTCTTCAAATAGTCGAGCTAAAAATGTAATTTTCAAATTTTGGCAATTTGCCCCTTTTATGATGCTGCCATGTTTTTTGTCCAATCAGTATGGATTGAACAAACTTGTAGAGGGTCACCCAAGGAACATTTCTACCAAATAATATTGGAATCTGACAAGCAGATTCAGAAGATTTTTAAAATTTGGACATTTTGCCCCCTTTCTGATGCCACAGCAACCAAAGTTCTAAATGGAATTTAAATATTTGAACAATTTGAAAGATGGCCACCAAAGGAACATTCCTGTGGAGTTTGGTAGAAATTGGTCTTGTGGTTAAGGAGATGATGTTTAATACTAAAAGTTAACAACGGACGGACGACTGACAGAGAGTGATCAAAATAGATGTGCTAAGCGTCACATTGTCAGGATCATGTAATTTTGTTCATGGTCATTAGATCTTGACCCTTAAATTGATGACCTCAAAATACATAGGGGTCATGTACTGGTCATGCCCACCTCTGTTCCAATTTTGAGAACCTCAGACCCAAGCATTCTGCAGTTATCTTTGAGTAAATGATGTTTTACGACACTTTCAACTATTTTTCAGTCATATCACAGCATTTCCTGGTTAACTTACCAGCAACTATACTACTGGTCCATTTATCCTGACCCAGCTAGACATTATTAAAGCTTACCCCGCAACACTGAGCGCCAAGGAGGGCAGCCGTTACAAACATTTTAATGTCTTTGGTATGACCTGACCAGAGATCAAACCGTCTGGGGGGGGGGGGGGGGGGGGGGGACTCTCCGGGGAAAGGAGAAATGACCCGCCGGGAGAGGGGGGAAATGACCCGCCGGGTACCTGCGGTTCTCTTGTCAAACTCTTCTGGCCCTGCTAGGTCCTTTTCACGCACGTTCTTCTTCATACTCCTGTGGATCAAGTACCCCAATATATTCCATCCAATAACGAATTTGATGAATTGTCCAATAACACTTCTTTTCCCAGCTTTACCAACTACTACTGGATATCTGTATCGTCGTTCCATACCCACGATCTTACAAGTTACAGCAACCTTCACAACTTCGGTCTGGTACGGGTACCGGTGAACGATGGTTGCCAGCTCAGGCTGTGATTGATTACTAGCGTTGTAAATGTTGTAGGCTATGAAGCGAACAATATTCGCTGAAATTCGATTTCAAATTTTTGTATAGAAACAGAAGATATAAACTGTTTCAAAAAATTGCAATATTTAAATAAAGTGCACGATATGATAGCATCTTTAGTCGTTAGTAGACGATTTTATTTTTTATATTCGGAAATGTCTGAAATTCAGTTTTTCATTATAAACAAGGTCGCTTCCGACAAAATTTTGCGGGAAAATGTCGACAACACTGAACGTACAGAAATTACAAGAAAGTGACAAAACATTGCACTCTATACCAGCAGACATTCAATATGATGGACAAGGAAACGTCAATTCTTACTTCGAGAAGACAATTACATCGGAACACGGGGGTATTTCGATCTTTATGATTTTATAATTGGTTTTCGCGTGTCAGACTCATGAGAAAAACTGATGCACTTCAATAGTTTGACAACATTGACATCTGAAATACCGTATTTACAGATTTGCACAATATGAGTATAGGTGCTACCATTTATTAACTTTTGTGATCGGTAAATAATTCCCCATGAATTGCAGTTAGCCCCTTGCTTGCTGCACAATCAGTTATTAACTTATTTACGACTCCTAAGCAAAGAAGAAAAAAAAATCATGATCAGGTTAAGCATATATTTAACTTTAAAATATGGCCAAGATTTTAAATCCATGTAATTATGATGATGGGTAAAAAAAAAAATCAACTTGCCCCTCCCCTCATAAAGTACAGTACAGTACAGTCAAGTAACCCTTAGCGGATCATAACCAATAGCGGATCACTTTAATGTTCAAGACACTCTAACTTATTTATTAGACAAAATTATTGTGTATAAATTGGCAAGTAAGTACTTTATGGTATTATTTAAATACACAATAAAAATTATGCTTGTCGGACTTCAAATTCATCCGTATCATCTGAACGTCTGATGCAAGTGTTTACGTGACCCAGTTATTTTTACCTTGTTTTGAAGAGAACAAGTGTTTTTCGCCGCAACAGCTAGCGATCTTAATTATGTTAGTTATTTATATTGACATTTTATGAAAGACAAATACATACACCTATTGGTTTCTGGAAGTTATGGCCCAAACATTTATGGCCCATATATGAATTATATAGTGGTAGATATAATACCCTAGGGGTGGTATTAACACCTTAACAGGTGATAATTATAAGTGGAGGAGTGATAACATAAGACATTCTGTTTAGATTATGTATTTTATTAATGATAGATGATTAAGAATGTGAAAATAATTATGCATTTTATTGATGATAATATTTAAAAATGTTAACAAATAAATAATATATTTTATGATAATGATATTAAGGGAATAACTTATTTTTTTATATTTTTCAATAAAATAAAACAACAAGAAACAATATGAACTCTATATTCTGATGCTGTTCTAAGAAAATCACTGTTTGCAAGAAAATAAAACATAATACATATTTAAGGAGTAAAATAGTTAAGAGCACATTTTCAATAAAAAACAAGAAACAATATGAACTCTACTGATGCTGTTCTAAGAAAATCACTGTTTGCAAGAAAATAAAACATAATATATATTTATGGAGTGAAATATTTAAGAGCACATTTTTCAATAAAATAAAACAACAAGAAACAATATGAACTCTACTGTTGCTGTTCGGGCGGCGCAAAACCTATCAAATAGCTGATTTCTCTCAGGAGTTTGCTGGTCGTCATCCCATGTACCCCATCTTCATACTCTTCCCAAAGTGTCTGGAGCCGGGCATGTGTTTTCCTATAAGTCAACCGTTGGTATCAATTCAGGGACTGCTCCGACACCAGCTGAATTCCTATATCAACTGTCCTGGCTTCCTGTAGCATTAATGGAACAAGAACGTAAAAAGCTAGCCCTACGCGACACACACGTCCATTTTTTTAAACATCTGACAGAAGACTAGCAACAGTTCTAATATTTGTAATAATTTTTGACAGAATATATCATTGTGTGAAAAGGAGAAATTGCTAATTTTGTCCCACAATGTTTTCCTTTCGTTTATTACAGTAGTTGTGATCAAACTACATTAATTAATAGATTTTTTTTTATTTTCACTAATTACATAAATAAAAATAAGGTAAATAAAATAAATGATATAAATGAAAATACATAATATTGAACAACAATTAAAGCAACTTAATTGAATGTATTAATTATTTTAATCTTATAAAAGTGCAATTTCATATAATACAAATCTAATCAAAGGTTATTGACAGTCATCTTAGGTGTTAATACCACCCCCAGGGTATTATATCTACCACTATATAATTCATATATGGGCCATAACTTCCAAATATGGGCCATAAATGTGCTGGGCCATAAATGTTTGGGCCATAACTTCCTGATACCCACCTATTGAAATGTAACCAATTATTATCATTTGTCTTTGCATGTTTACACTGAAGCGATAATAGACTAGCTAGGTAAGTTATCATTAGCGGATCGCCACTATGTTTCCATGACTAAGTCTGAGGGGTTTTCTCAAAATTTTATTTTCAACAATTTAGCCATTCCCGAAGATGCTAGTGATTAAATCGGAAATCTATTAACCCTTTCCCTCATACGACAAATCTGCAGAAGACGACTTTGAACGTATTTTGTCAAAACATAGAAAATCTCCATAATTAAATGGATAACCTATAACTAAAAGTGAAAAAACAATGTGTAAAAAGGAGAAATTGCACGTTTTGTGCAATTTCTTCTTTTGTCACTATATTTTCAAAAAGCCGTCTGCAGCAGAGGCGTCGGAAAGCGTCTATATGAGGGAAAGGGTTAATACAAATCTGCAGTTAGATAATACATAACTTGTATAATAACAGCAGAAGTTTTGACAGCTAAAATGTTGCTTGAGATGACCCCCCTGATATCAGAAAGTCACGTGATCCCCTATTGCTAGCCTACAATTGATCCGTTAATGCATTAATAACCCGAACTGGTAAACAAAGGACTGTACAGCTGTTTCTGCACTAAAACTGAAAAAGTATTTGTCAATTTAAAGGAAAATGATTTTACTTGTGGACTATAAACAAACAAGTTCCGAAACATTGACCCTTTCTTTAATGCACTACGTTGTTTCGTTACTGATCCGTTAAGGGTAACTTGACTGTACTTCAAATGAAACAATTCCATAATTTACTACTACATTTGTGACGAGTCAAACTATCCTTTCCTATCATTTCTGTCTCTTTCCTTTTGGTTATTAGTCCCCTACCGGCGTGCCGAAGGGGACTATTAGGTTTGCACTCCGTCCATCTGTCAGTCAGTCCGACAAATCAGTTTTCCGCACTTTTTTTCTACATGCATTGAGATATTGAGCTGAAATTTTGTAAATGGCTTTGTAATCATGTGTCACAGATCAAGTTCGCGTTTCATGGGATTTCGTCAATTTTGTTATGAGTTATGCCCCTTTTTGGACTTAGAATATTAATAAGTCAAAACGTGCAAACCGGTAGGGGATTATGGTATTGCTTGAAATCCTACAGTTACTTGTTTATTCATCATTTGCGTTACGCTAATAGAATGACGTCATATTACAGGAATTTGGATTTGTAATTTCCAGAAAGTCAGAAAACCCTTAATGGGTTTTTATTTGAACTCATTTTAGAAATAGACGACGAGTGTTATTAAACGCAAATGATCTCACATAAAATTACTTGTGCTCGTTCCTTTATTGAGTACGTACATTGTATTATCATATTTAAATATTTTCTCTAGAATTTTTTTTTGTTTCGATATTTTCTTTTCATCCAATCAAAACGAACAAGTATCGTGACTGCATCGAAAAATCCACTCTGGACACAGTTTTTGGATAGACAGTATAGCAAACGGTATTAAAGCAAAGTTCATACACATTACCTATTGACGGCGGAAAATCGCCTGCAAACGGCTTCACAGTCGATTTGTTGACCCGTTTAACTATAAAACCTATATTAATACCATATTTTAATATTAATTTAAACAACACATTTTAGATGGAATAACAACAAATTATATCTATTTTGTAACATTGTTTTGTACTTATTATTGAGAAAAATGTATTTCGGGATTGGCATAGGCTAAAACACATAAATGCTAAATGCGTATATTATGCTGGAGAAACGGAAATATTTTGTCTCATTGTTGACGAAAAAAGAACAAATTGTTTAATATTAATTGACGTTAAATAGGGACGAATGATTTAACATTAAATGATTGATTGGATTATGTGTACTCTAATTCTCTTAACAGACGTTACACATTCAATACGAGAAACGACAATGCAGCAAGCCTATAAGCTTACGAAACAACATTATATTGTTCTATCAGCCTACGAAAACAAAATTATTATGTCCTACGAAAATGACTTTTATGAATTTTTTATTAAGATTTTTTTTATGTAATTTATATTTCTTACGTTTTGTGGTGGTTATTATACCCCCAAAAAACAAAGTTTTGGGGGGGTATATAGGAGTCACTGTGTCGGTCGGTCGGAAGCCATATTTTGTCCGGACCATATCTTAACAATGCAACATAGGATTTGAACGAAACTTCATAGGATGATACAACACATTGAGAGGAAGTGCGGTGTACATGAACCATAACTCTATTTTATCTAAATACAGAGTTATTGCCCTTTGTTACTTTTTCTTGTCCGGAGAATTACTTAATAACTAACAGATGAAATATAATAAAACTACATACAATGGTAGAGCATAATGAGAGGAAGTGCAGTGTACAAGAACCATAACTCTAATTTACATAATTACAGAGTTATTGCCCTTTGTTACTTTTTCTTATTCGTAGAGTCTTGTCCAGAGCATAACTTTAAAACAAATTGTTGGAATTTAATAAAACTTCATAGGATGATACAACACATTGAGAGAAAGTGCTGTGTACAGGAACCATAACTCTATTTTATCTAAATACAGAGTTATTGCCCTTTGTTACTTTTTCTTGTCCGTAGAATTACTTAATAACTAATAGATGGAATCTAATAAAACTACATATAATGGTAGAGCATAATCAGAGGAAGTGCAGTGTACAAGAACCATAACTCTAATTTACATAATTACAGAGTTATTGCCCTTTGTTACTTTTTCTTGTTCGAAGAGTCTTGTCCGGAGCATAACTTTAAAACTGATTCTTGGAATTTATTGAAAATTCATAGGATGATACAACACATTGAGAGAAAGTGCAGTGTACAGGAACCATAACTCTATTTAATCTAAATACAGAGTTATTGCCCTTTGTTACTTTTTCTTGTCCGGAGAATTACTTAATAACTAACAGATGAAATATAATAAAACTACATACAACACATTGAGAGAAAGTGCTGTGTACAGGAACCATAACTCTATTTTATCTAAATACAGAGTTATTGCCCTTTGTTACTTTTTCTTGTCCGTAGAATTACTTAATAACTAACAGATGGAATATAATAAAACTGCATTTCAATGGTAGAGCATAATCAGAGGAAGTGCAGTGTACAAGAACCATAACTCTAATTTACATAATTACAGAGTTATTACCCTTTGCTACTTTTTCTTATTCGTAGAGTCTTGTCCAGAGCATAACTTTAAAACAAATTGTTGGAATTTAATAAAACTTCATAGGATGATACAACACATTGAGAGGAAGTGCGGTGTATTTTGTTGGTCGGTCGGAAGCCATATTTTGAGTCAAGGTGCTGTTTTGGGGGTATTTATCATCTTCAGTGATAGTTCTAGTTTTTTTCTAAAATTACATGCAAGTATTAAGAAAAAGGTTAATCTTACAAAAGTAGTTTATTTTACGAAAATAGCTTATCTTAAGTGAACTAAAATAGCTTTCAATCCGAGAAACGATAGTGCAGCAAGCCTATCAGCCTACGAAAACAACATTTCATAAGAAAATATATTGTCTTACGAAAATGAACTTGTGAAACAGTGAACTTTCAAGATTTACCGATTGGCTGGGAGTATACTTTCAGTTTTGCAATATTTTCGGAAGTTTACAATCGATACATGTCTCGTGCGCATGCCTATTTAACAGCCCCAATATTGATGACGTTTACTGCATACATTTGAGCTAAATAGTTTTAATTTAAATATCGCAAATACGATTGGCTGGAATAGTCATGTGTATATTTTGGGTTTCCCAAGTTGTATTCACTACGGAGATCGAAGTAATGGGAAAGAAATGGATGAAATCCAGACCAGATAAAATATCGCAAATACGATTGGCTGGAATATTCACACGTATATTTTTGGGGTTTCCCAAGTTGTATTCACTACTAGGATCGAAGAAATGGGAAAGAAATGAATGACATCCAGACAAAATTTTGCGAAATTTTCAACTGTGGTTGTTTGTTACATTATGAAGTTTGAAATTGAGCTTGTTCGTTTGTCACACCATGACAGCCACAGTCGATTAAAGTTGTATCAGTTTGCAAGGTGACTGAACACAATAAGCGTAATGCACAAACAATAATTACACCCGATATTGATTTTTGATCTGTATTGTTGTTATATTGAAAGCGTTATGCAAACAACCGCTTGATAACGATATCAATTTTTTTTTTATCTGTCTATTGTTTTAATATTGAAAGCGAGCCGCTCGATAGCGATATTGATTTTTTTTTTTTTACCTGTCTATTGTTGAACAAAGCGTTATGCAAACATGTGGATTAACGTTATAGTTGTATTTGGTGTTTCAAATGTTAGGTTTTTGAAATTTTATAATTCTATTCCCACATATTTCATGCAATAAAATTTGGGAGCCAAGCAAGACCAGTGTTATAATGAGATGAGCTTTAAAACGGAGAGCTTTATAGAGGAGTTCCAGTGTATGCGTTTTAGACTATGCCACTCTTTAACTTTTCTATTTCGTGATAATAAGTACAAAAACACTTTTACAAAATGATTAAATGTATTGTAATATGTTTGTGAATGTGCTTTTAAATTAAAAATTATGAAAAAATATAAATATCGAGGGCTTGGCGTAAAATGGTTGTAACTAAAAACCTATTTTGAAAACCCTAGTTTAGGGGCCATTTTGACCATTTAGTAAACAATGCAAATTTAGGAGCAATGGCACCTAAATTTCCATTGTTTACCAAGAAAAAAAGATTTAAAGTTTTTAAAGACATTATGGCGAGGTGATTAACCTTGGTAAAAAAATAATACCAATTTTAGTTACAACCGTTTCACGCCAAGCCCTCGATATATGGCCGTTATACAACTATAAAAAGCTGTTTTCGTGAGTATATACCGCCCGTCCGGTATGGGAGTATTTGGACAAAATATAACCATTTATCTATCGTAATAAGTAAACATAAAGGATCTTACTCATGTTTTTGTGTGTTTTAATCCTAATCAATCGCTTAGAGGCTTCATCTACATTAATCATAGTTCATCAATTTTTATTTTAAAACTGAAATGGATATTTAACGAAATACTTATAGATCTTATTCACAAAAAAACGTATAGGGAGTTGGGGCGATGGTATTGCAAATTTCAAACACATTATGTCGTTGATTTGTTTATTGTTACAAATGAATGTAGAGTTGCTACCTATATTAGATAATCTAACAACCTTTATGTTGATGCTGGTTATGAAGACCTCATAAAGATATTTTTTGTAAGTAGTTGATGAGTCCTACCGTCCTATGCTTCTTATGCAAATAAAGTAAAAATCATTATCTGTTTTAGCATATAATTATATTCCACTTTAAAATATGGCCAAGATATGATATCCATTAAAGTGTTAAAGAATGATGAAAAAAAAAATTGACTTGCCGCTCTTAACCCTTTCCCAAATATAGACGCTTTCAGGCGCCTCTGCAGACGACTTTTGAAAACAATGTGGCAAAGATGAAATTGCTCATAATGAGCATCGGTCATATACATAGTTTTTAATTCCCAAGAGCACCAAGAACTTGGGATCAGCTATTATTATATGTTTGGCATTGTACGTTCAATATCATATTTCAGACATGGTTGGATGGATTTATTAAAACTAAATGGAAATGCCACAGGGCAAGTTTCACTAAGATTGCCTCAGAAACACGAAAGTAAACTGTCATGTCCAGTCAACATCTTCTCCACAGTAACATGTGTGCTGTGTAAATTAGGATGAAACTTTTAACACCAGCATTATCTCAATGTCCTTACCAAAAGTAATTCAAATTGTTCTTATCAATGCATTCTGGTTTCCATGGCAACCAAAAGAAAAAACTTCAAAAATCTCTTCCCAAAATGGTTGGCAGATTTCAAATAATTTTGTAAATTTTTTGCTTGATCAGATTCCTTCAATTTTCAAATAATTTTATAGAAATGTGACCACTCTAGTTGCCTCATTTTTTCATCCAATATTCTTGGGACGTTCTTCAAAACATTAATTTTCATCAAATCTATTTCATTGAATTTTGACAAGGGATCAAAAACTAGGTCACTCATTTAAACTTTTCATGTTTTTTTATGACTGGTATATCAAGGTGGTGCAAGTGTCCTTTTACAATTTTCCTTTTTGGTGGTGGATCAAAATAAATCAAATTAATTTGTTTCATTTTAATGTTTTGCAGCATTACTTGCAGCATTAAGGGGCCGACCACTGAATGGTAAAAGTTTGGAGGTGCCAGCAGGATATACAGGTAAGTTAAAGTGGTTCTTTCTTGTTATTGGTATAACACTATTTTAACTCAAGTAAAAGTTATTGTGATGCCCTAAGTCAGTCTTACGTCTGTCAACATCTTCCCCTCCGAAACATCAAGGCAAGCATCCTCTCAATGTACTCTTCCTTCAAAGTTTTTGGAATTGATGCAGAAGTCTAACAACCAAACGAAAAAAACTTAAAAATTCTTCTACTCACAAACTGGTTGGCTAATTTTCAAATAATGTTGTAGAAATGTTCCTTAGATGACCTTCTGTCAGATTCCTTCAAGCTATGTTGATTGGTTGCAAATATTGCATTCATGGGCTGGACTGCTCTGCCTTATATGGCAAATAAAATGTCATCCAATGTATTTAAATTATTTTAAAGCGACAGGCAGACTTCATTTAATGATTTACAGTTATTCCAATTACTCTTACCGATATGTCTCTTATCGATATGTCTGCATCAATGAACATGAAGAAACTTGAGGGTGCAATGCATTTGTTAATCATTTATATACAGTATTAATATAGTGAGACGTAGTGCCGAGTCCTGGGGTACTTCTTGTGTAATTTGAAAAGATGTTTACATGGAGATTTTGTGATTGGTCGAAAAACATGATTTAAACTTTCAAAAATATTCTCTAAAAGCACTTGTCGTATTTAAAAATGATTTCAGTGAGTTTTTTTTTATCTCTACAGGTTATTCAAGCCATTTTAATGTTATCAAAAAGCATGGCTACCATGGGACTTGCTAGTTTCTCTTATTTAACTCAATACCTCGAAAAACCTTCTTTTTCAAAATAATTTTACAGAGATATGCCTTAGGTGAACCTCAACCAAGTTTGTTCAAGTCATACCAACGCTAGTTTCCTTTTATATATGCCTTTAACCCTTTCCCACATATAGACGCTTTCTGAAGCAGACAGCTTTTTGAAAACATAGTGACAAAAAAAGAAATTGCTCAAAACAAGCAATTTCCATTTTTGCCACAATGTTTTCCACTTTAAGTCATTGGTTATCCATTCAATTGTAGAGATTTTCTATTTTTAGCTCACCTGAGCTTTGCTCAAGGTGAGTTAATGTGATCGCCTTTTGTCCGGCTTCCGGCGTCCATCATGCGTCAACTTCTTCTCCTTAGTAACCAGTGGGTCGATTGGGATGAAACTTCACAGAAAGCATCCTCTCAATGACCTCACCAGATTTCCTTCAAATTGTTGGGATCCATGCAGAATTCTGGTTTCCATGGCAACGAAATGAAAAAAACTTCAAAATTCTTCTTCTCCCTAACTGGTTGGCAGATTTTCAAATAATGTTGTAGAAATGTTCCTTGGATGACCCTCTATCAGATTCCTTCAAGCCATGTTGATTGGTCGAAAAACATGGCCGCCAGGGAGCGGGGCGGTTTTGCCTTATATGGCTATAGTGAAAAAATCTTCTTCTCCGAAAGTGTCGGGCCGATTGTCAAATAATTTTGTAGAAATGTTCCTTAAGTGATCCACTATCAGATTCCTTCGAGTCGTGTTGATTGGTCGAAAAACATGGCCGCCAGGGGGGCAGGGCTATTTTGCCTTATATGGCTATAGTGAAAACTTAAAAAACCTTCTTATCCCAAACTGGTTGGCAGATTTTCAAATAATTTTGTAGAAATGTTCCTTGGATGACCCTCTATCAGATTCCTTCAAGCCATGTTGATTGGTCAAAAAACATGACCGCCAGGGGTGCGGGGCTATTTTGCCTTATATGGCTATAGTGAAAACTTAAAAAATCTTCTTCTCCGAAAGTGTCAATTTTCAAATAATTTTGTAGAAATGTTCCTAGGGTGACCCTCTATCAGATTCCTTCAAGCCAAGTTGATTGGTCAGAAACTATGGCCGCCAGGGGGCGGGGCTTTTATAGCTATTTAAAGTGAAAGAAATAAAAAATCAGGTGAGCGATCCAGGGCCATCATGGCCCTCTTGTTTTGACAAAATATGTTCAAAGTCGTCTGCTGCTGAATTGTTGTATGAGGGAAAGGGTTAATGCAGTTTTTGAAAATCTCCTTTTTCCTCTCTACATATGACCCTCTAAATTCGATGAAGAACATGGCAGGCTTAGTTTACCTTATCCCTTTCCCTCATACGGCAATTCTGCAGCAGACGACTTTGAATGTATTTTGTCAAAAAATAGAAAATCTCTATAATTGAATGGATAACCTATGACAACAAGTGGAAAACATTGTGGCAAAAGGAGAAATTGCACGTTCTGTGCAATTTCTCCTTTTGTCACTATGTTTTCAAAAAGCCGTCTGCTGCAGAGGCGTCAGAAAGTGTCTATATGAGGGAAAGGGTTAAATGCCAATAGGGCAAACTTCAAAAATTTACTCATGAAGCACTGGTATGATTTCAAATTAATTACAGAGATCAGACAGATGTTCTTTGGGTGATCCTTGCCAATCGTTGTTCCCTTATTGTACAAACTTCTCCTCCGAAGGGACTGTTCCGAATATAAAATAATTTAACAGGAATGTTCCACTTGTGTTCCTCTACAAAGACTAAACAAGCCATCTTGATAAGTAAAACATGATGGTTGCCAGACAAAAGCATATGACATGAAGTGTGATCAATATAAGCTGATATAAAGTGTTTTACTGACCTTCTTCCCTTTGGAAGACCCACTATTCAAAGTTTTTAAAATAAATAAGTTTTAAATATATCTAAACTAGAAGCATATGGGACCTATTTAAAACTTCTTTACCTTTTTCCACTAACTGGTACAACAAATCTGCAGCAGACACCTTTGAAAACATCTTGATGACAAAGAATTCGAAAATCTGTGTTTAAATAAAAGATTGTTTATTGAATGCAGTCTTTAAAAAAACCATTGTGGCAAAAGGAGGGATTGCTCATCATGAGCATTTTCTCCCTTTGCCACATTGTTTTCAAAAGTTTTCTTCTGCAGGTGGGAAAGTGTTAAGAATTTATCAATATTGCTGGGGGAAAATCCACATTTATACATTGTTTAACTCTACAGGTGTGATAGTTACAGAGGCTAGAAAACCGTTCACGGAAGATGAAGAACGCACTTTGACAGCTAATGAGAGTTTCAAATCTTTTAACTACTGGAACCTAGATTCAAGCCCCTCAGAAGATGACAAACTTAATCAAGCTTTGAAATGGATAGAAATTGCAAAAGCTGTAATATTTCATGTTTTTTCTACTCATCAATTTATGTAATTAGCTTCCAGGAAGTATTGCTGATTTATACACAGGAGAATAACCTCTACCTCTTATTAACCCTTTCCTCATATAGACGCTTTCTTATGCCTCGGCAGCAGACGGCTTTTTGAAAACAAAAAGAGCAATTTCTCCTTTAGCCACAATGTTTTCCACCTTTAGACATAGGTTATCCATTCAATTATAGAAATTTTCTATTTTTTGACAAAATATGTTCATAGTCATCTGCAGCAGAATTCTTGTATCAGGGAAAGGGTTAACTGAATTAGAATAAAAGATGTTCCCCCTTAAATGTTAAGCCTTTCCAACATATTGATGCTTTCTGGCGCCTCTACAGCAGACGTCTTTGAAAACAGGAGAAAACAAGGAGAAATTGGTCAAAACAAACAATTTGTCCTTTTGCCATAATGTTTTCAACTGTATTCAATAGTTTGATATTCATTTTAAAGAGAATTTGCAAAATTTTATCTCAATGTTTTGTGTCATCTGCTGCAGATTTGTTGTATGTGGGAGAGGGTTAATTAACCCTTTCCCACCTATAGACGCTTTCTGAAGCCTCTGCAGCAGACAGCTTTTTGAAAACATAGTGACAAAAGAAGAAATTGCTCAAAACGAGCAATTTCTCCTTTTGCCACAATGTTTTCCACTTTTAGTCATAGGTAATCCATTGAATTATAGAGATTTTCTATTTTTTGACGAAATATGTTCAAAGTAGTCTGCTGCAGAATTGTCGTATGAGGGAAAGGGTTAATCATATACAATGGTTGTATTTGACCAATTAGAAAAATAGAATTCTGAATAATTGTGCCTTCCATACGAGTAGCCTCAGAACAGGGAGTGGTAAACCATTTGAAAGCCGTGATTGTTTTTCACTATTGACTACCTGGCAGGGTGATATTTAGAGATGCACATACTCTTTGAGTCGAACCGCCTCTATCAGTGGTGTGGTGGTGGAGCAACCACCTTGAGTGTGGGAGGTTTTAAAAATGGTAGTACTGGCTGCCCTCCTCCTGGCTGCTTTCATTTAATTGGAAGGTAACACATGCTCTTCAAAATATTTGTGTGCTTTTAAATATTTTGAAAAAGAAAATGTAACATCTGGGGAAAAATAGAGACATTTTACTCTTTCCCACCAGCAAACGCATTTTTACTGCAGCGGATGTTTTATGCCAACATTGTGGCAAAATCATTGATTACTTCAAGACCTTGAGCAGAAGGCTTTTTGAAAACGTGACAAAAGAAAAAATTGCTCAAAACAAGCAATTTCTCCTTTTGACACAATGTTTTCCACTTTTAGTCATAGGTTATCCATTCAATTATAATTTATAGAGATTTTCTATGTTTTGACAAAATATATTCAAAGTCTGCTGCAAAATTGTCGTATGAGGGAAAGGGTTAAACTCAAGGACTTTTTCTGATTTCAAGGAAGGGAGGAACCCTGGGGAAAACCCTTTCCCACTTACAGACGCATTTCTCTGTATCTTTAACAGAGATTTACCATAATTTCACATATGTTTTCAAATACGTTTGCTGCAGATGTGTTTTATGTTGGATAGAGATAATGAAGTCCAAAAGACGTTTTCAAGTTTTCTGTGTAATTGTTTATTTATATTTTTAGATCACCTGAGCCGAAGGTGATCTATTCTGATCACTCTCTGACCGTCGTCCACTGGACAAATTTCAACTTTACTTCACAGAAATGTTCCTTTCTTGGTCCTTTTTTAAAATTGTTCAAAGACTTGCATTCTGTGTACAACTTTAGTTGCTGCGACATCAGAAAATGAGAAAAATGCCCAAACTTTTAAATAATTTTCCTCCAGAATCTGCTTGTTCGATTCCAAATTAATTTGGCAGAATTGTTACTTGAGTGACCCTCTATAAAAACTGTTCAAGCCATATTGATTCATTGAAAAAAAAGGCAGCAAGGTGGCATCAGGAAAGGGGCAAAATGACAAAACTTTATAATTCCATTCTTATTAAAGTTCTTGTTATATTTCAAGATAATTTAGCAGAAATGTTCCTTTACTGACCCATTACATAATTTAATAGGTTAAAAAAGATATGCTATGTGGCATCAGAAAAGGGGTAAATGAACTTTGAGCTTCAAATGACATCTCCGCAACCATTAGATTAATATCTACCAAATTTCACAGGAATGTTCCTTTGGTGGTCCTATTTCAAATTGTGCAAAGATTTGATGCCTTATTACAAATGGCCTTTTCTGATAAGCTATTTCTTAGCCACTCCCTGCAGTTTCATTTACACTCCTGATCAAATTTTCCAAGATATTTGCAGTTAAATATTTGCTATTAATTTACTATCACTCAGGTGATCGATTAAGGGCTATCTTGGCCCTCTTGTTTATTATCCATTTATTCTTTTCATTTTAGGTGCACCAGCCAATCTCTTCAAGTGACAGTCAAGGATCTTTGAAAAGTGAAATTTCACGATGATAGGTGATGTAGGTATTTGCTACTCGTTTCAACAGCTGTGTGATGTTCATTCTTACCCACAAACAGAATATTTGCAGTAGACGACTATGGAAATATTTAGACAAAAGTATGAAAAATCTCTTCATATGTTTAGAAACATTATAGCAGAATGTGAAATGCTGTTTTTGTCACATTATTTCCAAAAGTCATTTGTTGAAGGTGTGTCAAAATGTGTTTGTGTATGCGAAGGAGTTGATACTTTGAATGTCAAGGATTTCCAAGAACAGAACATTCTGTGTGATAATTGATGTTTCAATCCATTTGGTTTCAACAGCTTTACATAATGTTGTTAATTAGTGATATTAAATTAACACTGAAAATATTTAATGATATTCTTGTTCAGAAGTGAGCTGTGTTTGGCGATTTAGGGTCTTTTAGATATTGGCATAACACTAGTGTGACCAGGCCTCGATAAATCCACTCGCCCGCTCGCATTTGCGAGTGAATGTTGAGGTCGGGCGAGAAACAAATTGATCACGCTCGCCCGACAGGGCGAGTAGGATTCTCCAGATTCAATTACGGACCCATTCACAATTCTGGCCGTCTAGCCTAATTTTAATTTTGTAACTTGCTTTTCTGACAAAATCAAAAACATTCTCGGCCTGTCGCTGTTGTTTACATTTTAAAACAAATCGCAACATTTCTCAGTGCCGTATATCCATTCAGGTGTTGCAATTATTTATCCGAAACAAATATTTAACGAAATAATTATATTTCTTATTTGTACAATAAGTATTGGGAGTTGGGTGATATTTCGTTTAATTATTTTTTACCCATTTCGTCTTGTCGTAACCACGTGTTTAAGAAAAAACATGGCGTCCGACGAAATTTTTCGCTGATGTGAATTGGATTTTCATGTATTTAAATGATAAGCTGCATATTTTTTACACTCAATTTAATATTAAATATGATATTTTATTGTTGCAATAGCTGTCTATGTTGATAACGTTAACCGCGTCGGCGGATAAATGAGAACAAAATTACTTATTGAAGACGCATGCATTTATAACTAAAGCGTCTAGATGATTTATTAATACGATGAAAACGATTTGACCTAAATGTCAAGAAATAATAAATATCAGAAAAAACTACCATCAGCGCCTGAAAAAGGCTATAAAACGATCAATTTTGTATTTGGTAAGGCTGAAGTTTCCTATGGTCTTATGAAACAATAAATGATTGAAACCATTGCTTTTACAGTGAATTTGAGTCAGTGGCTGCAAAACAAGCCCATGTGTATATTGTGTGGCAGTTTCCCCCCCGTAAAAGTGCAGGGCTAGTAACTTTTGTGCAGGGCGAGTACATTTTTAGGGTCACTCGCCCTGCAGGGCGAGTGACCCTAAAAAAAATTGTCGAGGCCTGGTGACTTTCTCGGTTAAATATGTATTTATTATATAATACATCGTCATATAGGCTCTAGTGAGACTGTGCATTTCGAGGCCGGGATTGGTATGAAAAGGTTGTAACTAAAATTGGTATTTTGTTACCAAGGTTAATCACCTCGCCATGAAGTCTTTATAAGCGTTTAATCATTTTTCTTGGTAAACAATGGAAATTTTGGTGCCATTGATCGTTCTGAGCAATGGCACCTAAATTTGCATTGTTTACAAAGGGGTCAAAATTGCCACTAAACAGGGTTTTCAAAGTAGGTTTTTAGTTACAACCGTTTCACGCCAAGCCCTCGATTTGTACAGGCTCACCCGAGGCTTAAATAGTTTACAACTCTAATAAGACAGCTTTTCGCCAGACACAACATTGTGGGAATGTAATTTTTTTCGAGAGAAAAGAGATCATCTGCAAAGGAATCGCATATAATAAAGGTTGTCAAAAAATGCATTGACAAAAAATTGAAAGTTTCTCGTCAGTTAATATTAAGTTTTATTCATAAATAAATGCAAATTACAATATTCACAAGACTTATTATACTATAACTATATCATAACTGTAAGGCACTGTGGTCCACAACCAACATCTAAATAATATAGCATATTGTGAAAATTAATCGACTTTTTTTCACCGTAATAACAACCTAGCAATTTATAAATATCTGTTTTAGTCAACATGAAGGATGTATAATATATATTCTTCTTGCTGTTGACCAAAACAGATGTTTGTCAAGTTTATAAAATAAATTAGCATGCAAATTAAGCAGGTTCATCTTGATATTCTTTGTTCGATATCATTCAATTAATTAATTTATGCAAGTGTTTATTGTCTTGCATGTATATGAGAATTCAAAGTGCAGTAGGAATACCCTGTAAAACATGTTTGTTACTACAATGCAGTGTCGAAATGCATCCGTTAGTAGTACACTGCTGTGTCGAAATGCATCTGTGTTTTGGAAATAGAAGACCAGTTTCAAGGAACTCTGATACTGACATTAAGGTTTGTGTCAGTACAGATTAATACGAGCCAAACTGAATGAAACTAACTGGTTACAGATTAATAATAATACGAGCCCAACTGACTGAAACTAACTGGTAACATATAAGAAATCCCAACTTGTCTGTACTTGTTAAAATATTTTTGATAATATATCTAATGTAATATAATTATAAAGGTCTACCCAATTGCTCTGATTGAGCATAAACCTTTTAGCTTTTAAAGAGGTGCCGATAAGTTCAAGCGACATAGTTAGATACAAGGGAGTCCTGGTGCGATACCCTAGTTCTTTCTGAAAAGACCCCCTTGCTTCTTTAAGGTGCTCAGTGCTCACTGCTCAGTGTATAGCACTGATACATGTGAGGCACTTTTTCCTGGAAAGGACAAGTACTTGACCTCTAGTTGAGTGGGAGACACTTAAAGCACCTCAGAAAAAAACAGAACCCAGACCGGGCAATGAGAAGTAACTAGTATACAAATAAATAACAACCTTATCATTTAAAATATTTGCCTTAAGAACACATTCCCTCTTGATGACGCATCTGCAGAATGCAACTTTTGTCTCAAGGTGACAAAAGAAAATTTGGTCTTAATGAGCAATTTCTCCTTTTGTCACAATGTGTTTTCGTCCCTATTTGATAATAATTTGTGAAGTCTGTATTATCTTACAAAAAGAAACATGTTTCACACGCCAATATGTCTGTAAGTAAAAGTGATGGAGAAGTGATCCGTATGTGTTGCCTTGGTATTTAAGCAAATTCATATATCTTGATGTCTGAGTAAAATATAAATCAGACTGAGGGGAAATACATACTTCTGACAAGCAACTTCTTAGCACTAATTTAAACACTTTCCCACATAAAACAATTCTGCAGCAGATGACTGAAATCCTGTATAGGAGCAATTTCTTCTTTTGCCACAATGTTTTCAAAAGTCATCTGCTGCAGATGCGTCACAATGCATCTACCAGTGGTAAAGGGTTAACAAATATTAACATGCATGTTAATCATAATGTAATCTGGTACTGGTTTGTAAAATGTTGGTCCTACGTAACACAAATCACTAACAGTCTGAGGATGTTATAATAAACCTATGACTGTACATAAATAAGACAAAATAAAAATTAATTCCCGGCTAATAAGTAAATACATTATGAAAATATATGAGTACATGTATTGTTACAGAGACAGAAACTAATGGGAGACAATAATGTTAACCCTTTCCCACCTGCAGACGCATTTCGACGCAAAAGCAGTAGACGACTTTTTGAAAACATAGTGAAAAAAGAAGAAATTGCTCAAAACGAGCAATTTCTCCTTTTGCCACAATGTTTTCCACTTTTAGTTATAGGTTATCCATTCAATTATAGAGACGTTCTAATTTTTGACAAAATATGTTCAAAGTCTTCTGCTGCAGAATTGTCACATGAGAGAAAGGGTTAATATAACTAACTATACAATACTTTCCCACATTTTGACACATCTGAATCGGACAACTTTTGCCACACTTTTCAATGATTATACTTTCATAGGTAGAGATTTTGCATATATTTACCCAGGTGTTTTCAAAGTCATCTGCTGCAGATTTGTAAGAAATTTGAATGGGTTAACTGAAACGATTTCTTGGTATTACATCTTTAGGGTTTAAAACATTTTGTGGATAGGAGAAATTACTTTCAAGTGACATCTGCTCAATGTAAGTCTCAAATACTCTTTAAATCAGAAAAACGGTAAAATACAATACTTAAGTATATTAAAATTAGTCATTTAATCCTGATTAAAAGATGACTATACACTAACAGCAGACAACTTTGTCTGAAATACAGTCCTCATATACTCATGATATAAACAATTTATCCTTAACAATGGCTGGTTTTTTTACTGTTACAAAGCTTACTTTTCAAGTTGAAATAGCCCAAACATAGCACATTAGCTATTGTGTTCAAGATTAAGATTTAATTGAAAGACTTTTCTCAGCAGTATAAGTTTCAACCCTTTTCCTTGTGTGCATTTTTGGAATTTGTCCCGTTTTCATCTGATGAAATTAAAATGCATTGTTCAAGAATTGTGGGTTTATTATAAACCCATTCACATGTTACAAATATGCAGCAGACAACTTCACAAAAAATCGAAAAAAAATCTTTGAATTTCTTTTTAAGTCAATGTTGTCAAAAGCTATTTCTATATTATTTCTGGGAAAGCTAAAAAAAACTAGAAATATCACTGAAGATGATAAATACCCCCAAAACAGCACCTTGACTCAAAATATGGTTTACGACCGACCAACAAAAGGGCCATAACTCTGTAAACAAGAAAAAGTAACAAAGGGCAATAACTCTGTATTTAGATTAAATAGAGTTATGGTTTCTGTACACTGCACTTTCTCTCAATGTGTTGTATCATCCTATGAAGTTTTATTAAATTCCAACAATTAGTTTTAAAGTTATGCTCCGGACAAGACTCTACGAATATGAAAAAGTAACAAACGGCAATAACTCTGTCATTATGTAAAGTAGAGTTATGTTTCTTGTACACCGCACTTCCTCTGATTATGCTCTACCATTATATGTAGTTTTATGAGATTCCATCTATTAGTTATTAAGTAATTCTACGGACAAGAAAAAGTAACAAAGGGCAATAACTCTGTATTTAGATTAAATAGAGTTATGGTTTATGTACACTGCACTTTCTCTCAATGTGTTGTATCATCCTATGAAGTTTAATTAAATTCCAACAATTTGTTTTAAAGTTATGCTCTGGACAAGACTCTACGAATAAGAAAAAGTAACAAAGGGAAATAACTCTGTAATTATGTAAATTAGAGTTATGGTTCTTGTACACTGCACTTCCTCTGATTATGCTCTACCATTGTATGCAGTTTTATTAGATTCCATCTGTTAGTTATTAAGTAATTCTCCGGACAAGAAAAAGTAACAAAGGGCAATAACTCGGTATTTAGATTAAATAGAGTTATGGTTCCTGTACACTGCACTTCCTCTCAAAGTGTGGTATCATCCTATGAAGTTTTAATAAATTCCAAGAATCAGTTTTAAAGTTATGCTCTGGACAAGACTCTACGAATAAGAAAAAGTAACAAAGGGCAATAACTCTGTAATTATGTAAATTAGAGTTATGGTTCTTGTACACTGCACTTCCTCTGATTATGCTCTACCATTGTATGCAGTTTTATTAGATTCCATCTGTTAGTTATTAAGTAATTCTCCGAACAAGAAAAAGTAACAAAGGGCAATAACTCTTTATTTAGATTAAATAGAGTTATGGTTCCTATACACTGCACTTCCTCTCAATGTGTTGTATCATCCTATGAAGTTTTATTAAATTCCAACAATTAGTTTTAAAGTTATGCTCCGGACAAGACTCTATGAATAAGAAAAAGTAACAAAGGGCAATAACTTTGTATTTAGATAAAATAGAGTTATGGTTCCTGTACACCGCACTTCCTCTCAATGTGTTGTATCATCCTATGAAGTTTCGTTCAAATCCTATGTTGCATTGTTAAGATATGGACCGGACAAAGTATGGCTTCCGACCGACCGACCGACCGACCGACCGACAGACCGACACAGTGACTCCTATATACCCCCCCAAAACTTTGTTTTTTGGGGGTATAATAAGGACATTATTGAGACTTGTATCTGCAGTTTAAATTGGAACCCTTTGATGTGCATTAATTTCCTTTCCAAATAAAGATCATTTGATGAAATTAAAATGCACTGGGAAGGAGTATAGGTCTATGATAAAGGGATATTACTTTTATACATTTTGGTGGGAAGACATCTAGTAAAATCAATAAAATCAAAAACGGCAGATCTATAAGTATTATGACACATGGAATAAGTAGTGAATTATATTCTACAAAAATAATATGCAATTGAAGTACAACATTCGAGTAATAATTGTGAAGGTAATCTACAAAATAGTTTTTTGTTTGAAAGACTAACATAATGTTCACTAATAATGATAATACAACTATACTGATATGTAAGAGCTAATGTAAATCTAATTGGGTGTAATTTTTCATATTTCTAGAGTCATGTACATCATGCAAAACAGTCATAACTACTTATTGTTACGAAATATTGTTAAAAACCGTTCTGCTTGGAGCCCTTAACTATTTCAACAAAGGGAAAGAAAAGCAACAACTTGGAAATTTGAATTTGACAAGAGGTTAAACTTGTCTAGTTTTAAGCAATTATGGTACTCCTTTTCTTCAAAGTTTACTGCTTCGAAACTATACATCAGGTAAACGGTTAATTGTATGCAAAACTGTTTAGGCTCAATTGAATTGGTGATTGGAGTTTTAACACCATTTTCCAGATTTTCACTTATAACTATGGATGGTCGGTTCACCGAAGCATGTATTTTTATGCCCCCGGAATCACCGATTCGGAGGGCATCTAGTTTTTGGCCTGTCTGTCTGTCGAAAAAAACTTTACCCTTGACCACTACTTTTGAACCATAACAGGTACGGCTACCATATTTCACATGTGTATTCCTTGTGACATGACCTTTCTGTCAGTACCAAAATTATTGATCTTGCAACCTTGACCTTTGACCTAGATGTTGCCATTCGGGGGCATCAGTGTTTCACAAACACATCTTGTTTGAACCAGTTCTCCATACAACATTTTCACAGGCAATTGTCTTACTTTTCACATTTTTAACCCAATGGTGGAAGACAAATAAAGATGGTCACAATGACTTTTGTCAAACAGAAATATTAAATGGCCAAGCCAGTGTTTGATCTCATAATCCCTGTATTGTTATATGGCATGTTGTATTTAACACTTTCCTGTGTCTGCAGCAGACAACTTTTGAAAAACTTGTGGGAAAAGGAGAAATTACTCACAATCAGCATAGGATGTTTTTTAAGTCTGCTGCAGTTTTGCTGTTTGTGGGAAAAGATTCATTATACATGATGTCCTGACTTAAATGCCACTTTAACCATTGTTTATAATTTCTCCTTTTGCCACAATGTTTTCCACTTTTAGTCATAGGTTACCCATTCAAATAAAGAGATTTTCTATTTTTGAACAAAATATGTTGTCTGCTGCAGAATTGTCGTATGAGGGAAAGGGTTAATGAAACATGTTTAGATAAACAATTGTGTAACAAAAATACTCAATCTGACCAAATTGTATCTATGCGTAGCATTAATAGGAGATGAGATTGCAAAAGAAGAAATTTTCCCCCTTTGCCTTTATGTTTAAACTGAATATTTATATTCTCATGAATATAGATTTTCGCAAAGATTTTTTGAGTAGTTTTCTGCTGAAGATTTGTTGTATGTAGGAAAGGGTTAAGTAATTGAAATGCAGAAATAAACTTAACATTTGACTTAAATCTTAAAAGGTGAGGTTAGACTATTGCTGTTGTGTAACAAGCCATCAATGTGTCTGTTCTTTAGCCCTTTCCCACAAACAACACATCTGCAGCAGAAGAGCAATTTCTCCTTTTGAAACTTTGTTCTCAAATTTATTTAAAAATTATTCTTTCATTTTTAGTTTTGTTGTACGCAGGAAAGGGTTAATGTTGAATATCTTCACACTACAAACAGTAGGCTATTAGCCAAGAACATAGTGGGTTTAATTAGAAATGTACATGTAGGACATTGTGCATGTATTGTGAAAAAATAAATATGAAAATATCAATAAATGCATGAAACTGGCAAGATTCTATTATATAAATAGAGCAGGTTTGAAACTCAACCTAAACCAACCTTGTTTTTAATAAACTTTAAAATCATTAAAAAAATAATGCCTATCAAGGGGCAATAACTTAAGTATATTTCGACAATCTGACAGGAAATCAACATTGGCCAAGATATTATGTATGTCTATAAAAGTTGTAATCCTGTTTGTTAAAGATCAGATAACAATAGTTCAAGTTAGGGAGTAGACACTCAAAACTACTTAATCAATACCATTAATTTCAGGCCATGACTATGGAGTGTCAAACAGAGACTGTGACCAATATGATTGATTACAGTTTGCTTATGTGAGAGCAGAAAAAGCTATAAATTACTCCTTCTGCACAACAACTTGAAGATATTGAGCAATTACTCCTTTTGCCACAATATTTTGAAATCTATCCAATAATTATATTTTCAGTTGTAGAGATTTTCCAAATTTTTGCCTGGATGATTTCAGTGATCTGCTGATTAATTGTATGTGGGAAAGGGTTCAGGTTTTCTTGAGTTTCTTGCTTGAAAAACTTGGGTCTAGATATTGTCTCCCAAAACATTTGAACCAAGACTGGATAAGAATATTTATTTTTAGTTAGAGAGGACCAACAATTTAGTGGAAACCATTCTCAACAGATGTTCCGTTTTCCCCACCAAAAAGGGGGGAGGGGCTTTAAATCTTATTCGCACCATGGTAAATAGCACCTTAAATCATTACGTATGAATGACAAATAGCGTATGTTGCAATACAAATGTATCAAAGTCTAGTAAATGCATTGTTTATAGATTTATTTGTTAGTCGAGTTAAACTCTTGTTTTCAAAGAACAGTTTATATCACAGCAGCAGGTCCATCTAAAGTGTGTTCCCTGAATAAGATGCACTTGTACCACAAACAGCAATCTTCCCTAGAAACTGTCTACATTTCCACATTGACTATTTAATCTATTGACCAGTGGGAGACAAATGATGCTAAGTCACAATAGCCCTTCTGAATCATCTAAATAACTTCCAACAATAAACAGATAGAATCTATGGCTGAGTGACATTTCAAACTCATAAAATGACACTTGGTGATGCTTGAATTAAATTCTATAACGAAAAAAATGATGTATAAGGACCATGACCCTTCCTTGTCTTGAAACCCTAGTGAATATATGTTTTGAAGTCATATTAAAAGAATGAAGACAATTCTCATGGATTCCAACAACAAAGTGAAATAATAGATTTGTCACGACAAAAAACATTGTGTAGCAAATAACTTATTTTAACATACCGGTAACAAAAAAAATACATATAATAAATTATTTCGAAAAAAGAAAACATTTGAGGAATATTATAGGTTGGTCCTTTTTTTTCCAATTCATTTAATATTTGATAATTTCCTTGTGATTTTTTTTGTAGCCCATTTCTGAATACTAAGGGAAAAGGAACAATGATAAATCTCATAAAATAAGAGACTAACATTTTTAAACCTTTCCCACATGCAGACTTATTTGGACACATGTGCAGTAGAACAAAATATTATGAGCAATTTCTCTCTTCACAATCTTTTCAACTTTATTCCATAATAATAAAAGTTTTATATAAAGAGATGTTCCCATATTTTTGCACAGATAAGTCATCTGCTGCACATTTGCAGCATGTGGGAAAGGGTAAACGGTGACCACACTCCTTTCTAATAACATTGTGATCATTTGTTCCCAAGTCTGAACTCATTCACACTCACAGCAATTAACACAATAACTATTTCTTAATATATAATATGAAATCATAACAAAATCATTTCTCTAAGTCTAAGATGATATGAGTAAGAATATGTCAGGTAAATGAGAATAGATATACATGCGTCTAAACTAAAATGACTAGACATACATACGCTTTTCAATTCTACTGATGATACATTAGTAAATGTATATTAAACCAATGCCTAGGACACTCCTAGATACTAAATTCAATGCCTCCCAGCTCTAGATAAGGGACATTCAAACCCTATGTAGTGGGTACTCAAAATAATCGTTTTAGTGAGACAATTATTTTGAGTACTCAAGATATAGGGCTTGGATGAAGTAATAAGAGATATTAGGGGGAAAATACCAGTTTACTCCCCCTTATCTAGTCATCTGTAATGGTGCACATACTTCAAAGGCAGTGCACAACAGTTGTTAGATACTGCTAACGACACATGTCATTTAATAGCAGCATTTGAGTATATACGAGTGGTGCTCCAGAAAAACCAATCTTAATGCAATTACTGCACATGTCAAAACAGCCCAGCCTCCGCATCCATGCTGAACCCTTTCCCACATGCAAAAAATCTGCAGCAGACTTTGAAAACATACCAGAAAGAAAGTACAATAATTGAATAGAGTTAAAATCATGGTGACAAAAGGAGAAATTGCTCATTTTGAGCAATTTCTTCTTTTGTCGACATGTTTTCAAAAAGCTGTCTGTGGTAGAGGCATCAGAAAGCATCTATATGAGGGAAACAGTTAAGATCCAAATGGGTAAGTACTGCTTTACAGAAGTTTCTTGAAACATCATATGACTAATTGCCAAACAATGTAGTTACGCTGGCTTATATGGATCTGTAATGGTCAAATACGCGTCGTGGTTGGTTTTTGCAGACTGGCGCTCATATTTGATTAGGTTGGCAAATCTAAACACTCGCCCTTACATTTAAAATAAGATCAATTTTCAATAGACTTAACCGTTTCCCTCATACGACAATTCTGTAGCAGACGACTTTGAACGTATTTTGTCAAAACATAGAAAATCTCCATAATTGAATGGATAACCTATGACAAAAAGTGGAAAAACATAGTGGCAAAAGGAGAAATTGCACGTTTTGTGCAATTTCTTCTTTTGTCACTATGTTTTCAAAAAGCCGTCTGCAGCAGAGGCGTCAGAAAGTGTCAATATGAAGGAAAGGGTTAAACAAGTCTCTGCTTCACAATAGTACTCATTTAACATGCTGTGCTTACTCCACAGAATCATCTCACTGAGAACCCATAACATAGGTTTTGGAGGTCAAATAAGGATTTTAGTACATGAAATATGGCCCTAATCTTCAGTTCTGTTCAATAAGGTTGGTTAACCCTTATTCAACACACAGCTATTCTGCAGCAGACAACTTGGAAATCATGCAATGTCTAATCTAGTATTCGAAAAGGGGGGAATTTATCAGAAAATTGATTTTATTAACAAATTGCAGCTTTTTTCTTCTTTGTCTATGTAAATATTCTCCCCTATCAAGGCTACAATACAAATGTATGGGGGAATATTCAAAACAGTGTGAGAATAAGCATGATCCCCTCCTAGATTGGACACTAGTCAAAATTATTGAAAAAATCTCTTTAAATTAAAGTATGATTGTAGAATAGAGATGAAATCATTGAGGCAAAAGGAGAGATTGCTCAATATGAGAAATTTCCCCATTTGCCACAATAATTTCAAAAGTTGTCTGCAGCAGGTGAATAAAAATGCGTCTGCAAGTGGGAAAGGGTTAGAACTCTGTCTCTGCCCTGACTTTAAGTTCCTCAATCTGTTGAATGAGGCTTGTTGTACTACCCTGAAGAGAACTTATGATCGAAGGATCCGACTGACCGGACTGGAGTCTATAATCGTCGTTAAAATCGCACGAGTCTATACTTGTGATGGAACTAGCCCTACTGCTTAACCCTCCCCAGGAGTATTCCGATCCAACATCAGAGTATCTGTCCATCATCACGGATTTGTAATCCTGAATCGCTTCATGAAGGGTCCAAAGCTGGTACAATAAGGAAACATCAAGCTTTCTTAACCCAGCCTGCAATCGAAATAAACATATTTATGTACAACTGTACATATGTTGTTAAATTAAGGAATTAGGATGATTTAATCATTTATTATAATACAAGAAAACTTTCAGCACCAGCCAAATGATCCATGACATTTGCACAACACTGTAAGGTCACTGTGTACTTTATGATGGTGTACAGAAGAATAGTCTTTGGAATAATTAACATTCAATCTTCCAACCAACATCCTCACTCTCAACACCAAAGTCAACTAATCAAAGTACAGAATGTCTTCTCGAAAGTAGTGTTTTGTTTTATCTTAAATGACAATATCCGGACCCGTGTTTTACACTAGCCCTTTGGGTGTATAAAAGGTGAGCTATGGCATTACAATATTAATTATTAATGTTATTGTACATATTGTAGCATAAAGTTACAATAGGAAGAAGAGATGTATTAAAGTAGTCGCTTAGTAGTGCAAGCTCTGGATAAATTGTACTAAATACATGTACTGACTCACACTATTCAAACACATTTCAATACTCTGGTCAATGTAATAACGTAATAATGAAAAAATTGAAAATAATTAAAATTCATATATATTTTACCATTTCGTATTTCAATCTGTGTAGCGACGTATTTATCGGTGTACTTCCATTGTGATTACTGTGACTTTCTACACCGTCATTGTCATTATTCACATCACGACCATTGCCAGGTTCGAATTCGCCCGAGTCGTTTTCGTCCACAACAAGACTGTGAGCCGTATCCTCTCCTACATCACCTTGGCTAGAAATCGAAACCGTGTTTTGAACTTCCACAAGTCCGTTAAAACAGTCCGGTAGAGGAGGGAGTCCTTGTATGTGAGACATTAGTTGAATTACTGCTGTTGCAATATGGATATGTTAACTCTGATTGACATTGTTCCAGTTAAGACGTCGGTTTTTAAAGTTTTTTAAAGTTTTTAAACTTTTCTCGCCATTTTGTCAAAACGGACACCTGTTCGAACAAGGGAGGTAACTGCAATTTATCCAATCGCAGTGTTTCGGTTGTTTTTAGGATCGGAAAGGAATATAAGGGCAATCGCCGAAAATATCCGTTCGTATTTGCTTGGCAACGGATCTAAACTTGCAAAATGGCTAGCACTCAAGATGATGTTGATAAGCCTAAAAGCAAACGCTTATTTATTAACCAAGTAGATCAATACCAAGGAAAGAATTTAGCAAAGGTATGTTTTTTAATAAAATATCATCTGAAAAAAATTGAGGGTTCATATTTTGGAAATCAATCATATTGTAATTAGATTTCGCGATCGATTTGTTTATTTACAATTTATTCTTTTTTCATCTCATCTAGTTCTTGTCACATTTCTGGTGTTTTAATGCATACATTTAGTATGAATTGTTGTCAGATAGATAAATATATATATTGTTTGTTTATAAAAGCTCAAATCTATTGTATAAATGTTGTATGTTTCTGTGTTGGAGTCTCATTATTCCTGCTCCACATACGGCTTGCCTTTCAGAGTCAAGCCTAATTTCAGGTTATTCGCTGATGACTGCGTCGTCAGTCAGCAAATAATGGATTGAAGCTGATGGACATGATTTTGTGGGATTAGAAATGGAGTGTGTCCTTCAACATTAATTCATGTCATATCATGCATATTTCAACTCCTGCAATCTACATGCTAATATTTTTAAAAAAATTCTACAGTTTCTATCAAGATGTGTTGTCGGTTCATCACTTGAAGAACCAGAAGAAGAAGACGATGCGAAATCAACAGATAGCTTCATTCCTCCACCTAAAGAGGGGTGCTATGAAATTGTTGGTACAACCAAAGAAAGGGGACCTAATGTTGAGAAACCAGACTATGTCAAGGAGTTGGTCAATGTAAGCTTGATTCACATTTTATAGATACTTAAAGATATTGAAGTTTAACTTTAAGAGAAGCATTGTATTCTACAATTGACTGGTGTCAGGCTAAATCGAACAGCTGTACTGGTAACTTACTCAGGAAACGCTGTTATATGAATGAAAGATTGTTGAACAGAACATGGTGTTAAACGACAATCAATCAGTATTATCTGTCTACATTCATTTTGAAACACAATTCCTGCGTTGATTGCACTCAACATCTGCATACTGAATAATGAGTATTTGAGCCATGCTCCAGGAACATCAATGATATCATATTTATGGTGGGTGCACATTTTGTTACCTGCGAGTTCAAAGACCTGTACTCAGAATATTGATCAGGGACTAATAATTAAAACAGATTTGAGTCCATAGAATTTTTGCATAGTTGAACAAAGTTATAAAATTATAGTACAATGGATTCATTGTTTAGCCAGATGAAACTGTACATATATGTAGGTTGATCTCATCATCTGGATTTCCTCTGATCACAAATTTATACCCTAAATGGTTTGCTTATGCGGGAAAAAAGCTCAATTATTTTCATATCAAAGCTAAAACTGTGTGAATCTGACTTTGGACCATAATAATCACCTTATCATAAGTTAGATCTCCTCACTTTCGCATCACAGCAATTTGACTTTACACCAGTTCCCCATACATGCCACTTTTATAATTCACAATTTCATTTATTATTTATTTATATTATAAATAAGGTAGTCTGGAAAATCTAATAAAGTGACTTCTTGGATAAGAAAGGACCAGATACATACCAATAAGAATTTGTACGGATATAATTTTTGAAAAAGTTTGAATTTATGTACACATGTGTTGTGAATTGATATAATAATATATTACAGTTTGAGAACAAGGATCAGCTCTATGAATTTCTGGTTGAATGTGATGTGATTGTTTATGACATTACCCAAGATCCAGATCAGATTGATGAAGCAGTATGGGCAGTCTCTGGTAAGTCATTAGTTGCCTAAATGAGGAGGATTTAAGTTATTCGTTTCCCCCAATATTATCTCTCTTAACACCCAACTAAACCCTATGTTTTGGGTACTCAAAAGAATACTGACAACATAGGGTTTAAGGCTCAAATAAGGATTTTGGGTCACGAATTCGCACCTTGTCTAAAGTTTTCATTAATATTGTCAGGGAATCTTACTAGAACCTTGAAATTTTATCACACAGCTCTCATTTGACCTATAAAGTAAGATTATATCCAAAGGAAGGGAAATATTCCTATAGCTTTCTTTTCTAAAATAAATACTGTTTACTGAATCAAGCATTCTGTATAATTCAAAAATTCAATTTGTTCATGATCAAAACAAAAACACTAAGAGCTTAGAAAAGATTGATTTTTGTCTTACTGCAAAGAAGGTATATAAGTACAAATGCTAGGGCTTTTAAACTTCGGGTCAAACTTACATTTAATATCCATTGTGACATTGTAGATGAAGAGTGTCACTGATTTTTGGGGTTAAAAAGCCCTCAAATTCGGAAAATTGGACAAACTTTTTTTTGTTTTTGTTTTATTGGCTTTAAATTTTGCACACACATTTAATAAATATAGTCTGCTACTCTTGTGTTGTTGACAGTGAGTGACAGCGAGACATATAATTATTCTTGTTTATTTATGTCAAAATTTCAAACATTGAATGGTTCATATTCTGATATATTCAAGGGGTACCTTTTTGTTCAGGTTAAGTGAATTAGACATAAAGATACATATATAACTGTTTTTAATTATTTGTGGTTTTAAATTTCAGAGCTTCACTCAGACTTGGAAAAGATGGAAAAGTCAAAGATGTTTGTTCTGATCTCATCAGTGATGACTTGGGCTAAGAGCAAGCCTTTAGATCCAGTAAGTTAATTTACAATAACTTTTAGCCATCTGAATTATTATGAAACATATTATCACCCTTTATTTTATTATCAACAACCCTTTATAACATACAAAAAAATCTGCAGCAGACGGCTTTTGAAAACATTGTGGCAAAAGGAAAAATTGCACATGATGAGCAATTTATCCTTTTGACACAATGTTTTCAACTTTTTTCAATAATAAAACTTTCTAGATGTTTTCAAGTTGTCTGCTTCAGATTTGTTGTATAGCTGAGAAAGGATTAACATTTATAAGTGTACATGTATATGAAAAACTATTCAATACCAAGATTCAATTTAAATGTATTGCATCAGTTGTTATATTGCTTGCATGTTATTGTAGTGTCTATTGTTAACATGCATTGTTACAGAGTTTAAATGTTTCATTGTATTATTATACCTCGACAAATATAGTTTGAAGGGGGTATATTGGAGTCGCCCTGTGATTGGTCGGTCGATCGGTTTGTCCAATGCAATTTTCCTTGTCCGGAGCATAATTTTAAAACTGCTGGATGGAATTTAATAAAACTTCATGCGATGATACAACACAGTAAGAGGAAGTGCAGTGTACAGGAACAATAACTCTACTTTACCAAATTACACAGTTATTGCCATTTGTTACTTTTTCTTGTCAGGAGAATAACTTCATAACTACCATAACTATAATTCAGCTTACTACAAAGTTATTGCCCTTTGGGTTTTTTTCTTGTCCGGAGAATAACTTTAAAACTACTAGATGGAATCTAATAATAATGACTTTAATGGCCCTTTTTTTATTTTTTCTTGTCCAGAGAATAACTTTAAAACTACATTATGGAATTTAATAAAACTTCACACAATGATACAACACATTGAGAGGAAGTGCAGTGTACAGGAACCATATCTCTAATATCTATAGCTAATTACAAAGTTATTGCCCTTTGTTATTTCTTCTTGTCCGTAGAATCTTGTCCGGAGAATAACTTTAAAACTACTAGATGGAATCTAATAATACTTCATACAATGGTAGAGCACAATGAGAGGAAGTGTTGTGTACATGGACCATACCTCTAATTTAGCTAATTACAGAGTTATTGCCCTTTCTTACTTTTTTCCTATCCGGAGAATAACTTTAAAACTACAAGACGGAATTTAAGATGGGGTTTCTAAATATTTAACTACCTTTCCTATCTGGGCGGCGCTTGGGGGTATTAATCACATTCAGTGATAGTTCTAGTTTAATTTAATGTTCGCTTTTAAACTGTTGAATGCTACAGGAAAGATTAGTGTAACTTACTGAGTTAACCCTCTTTAAATACAGTATTATTATTATGATAATATTATGTTTTCAAAGCAGACTACTCTAAGGTTTCATCTAATAGAAAATTGTAACACTTGGAAAATTATAATTATATTTATTTAAAAGTTGAATATCTTGTGAAAACCCTCTGCTACAGAGGCATCACATCTAACCATTATGTATCATGTAAAAAGGTGAGTCCTACATATGAAATGTTGACTTATTTTCTTGCATTTAGATGATATTTTGGATTGAAATATTGTCCTGGGTACTGGTGCATGAAAGTCAGAGGAAACACTGTTAGTTGAACTGGCTGTCATGACATACCTGAAATAGTGTTGAAAACAGCGTTGATCTCAAATCAATCACTCATTTGAATTGATCTTTTTACAACAGGATGATCCAGAGATTCCCTTCACAGAAGATGATTACAGACGTAGAAAGCCTCATCCTAATTTTAAAGAGCATATCAGTGCAGAGAAAACTGTCATTAAGCTAGGGAAAACAGTAAGTAATCACAAAAACTAAAACTATTATCATTTGAGCTGCGTCAGACGCTTTGGGGTCTTTTTGCCTCTTTGTAAAAGGATCACATAACAATGGACTACAGTTCTTATTATTGCTTTAACCCTTTCCCATCTGTGGAGGTATTTTGGCAAATCTGTTTTGTCTGAAAACACTGTGGCAAATGAAGAAATTGTTCATGATGAACAATTGCTCATTTTAATCACAATGTTTTCAACTCTGTTTATCAACTATACCTTAATTTGAGATACCAATGGAAAAGTGGAGACTCCCATGAACCTGTGCATATGCATAGGCTCTTCTGAGATTTCACAGTTTGAATATGCATAGGCTCTCCTGAGATTTCACAGTTTTCTTATGCATAGGCTCTCCTGATCTTTCACAGTTTGCATATGCATAGGCTCTCCTGATCTTTCGCAGTTTGCATATGCAATAAGATCCTAAATAGCCACACACAGCTTAAATGATCTGTCCTGCGAGAAAACCAACTGTGCAGGCTGATCTGGGTTGATACATTACGCAGAGGTCATAATGTTGGTATTCTCGTCATATATATTGTTCGATATTACAACTGATCAGTTTCCCTAATCTTTTCAAAAGTTATAATCCTTTGACAGTACATATAGGGGTAAACTGGTGTATACGTCAAGGATGTGTTGTTCTTTTAATAATGTCACCACTGCAAAATTGTACACATTCTCACAGAATCTAAGATGTACTAATTGCCATGACTGTCTGTGGCAAAATACATTTACATTGACAATAACTTATGTCCAGTCAAAGATAGGATTCATTTTTGGCATAGGTATTTTTGTGACAATATCTTTCTAATGATACCAATATGTTCATGTGATCTTGACATCAATCTTTGACCTATGTTTACTCTTGGGCATTAGTTTTTCACACACATCTTATTTAACATTGCAGACAATAGAAATACACAATTTATTTCCCTTTTTCAAATAGTTTTGTAAGTTATAGATAATTATTTTACATGGCATATTTTTGCAGATACAATTGGTTTCTTGTAACTACTTACTGTTCCTATAATTCCTGGGAGATGTAATAACTGGTATATTATTTACTTTTGATATTAGGAGAGCAGTTCTGGGTCTAGTATAGAACAAGATGTTTTAGTAAGACATTGTTGTTGTGTAAATTATTCTGTATGCCTTTTTGATATCTGATTGAAATACACATTATTGTATGTTACACATGATTTGGTTGTGATTTTATGCACAGAGTACAGTTGTTGTATGATTGTTCTCAATTTATGTTGTAAAGTTATCACTGATAATGAAAAAAAATGAATTCGACACAGCATCTTACAATCCAATTTTAATGGGAAAGACTACGATTGAAACTCTTTCCTGTTTTTCTTAAATGGTATAGTTTGCAGAAGTCTAGTCAAAGATTGTCGTAAATGAATATTGATGCTAACTCATTGAAATCAAATACAGGTCAATGATTAAAATCAACTTTCTTGATGAACTAAAGAATTTCTTCAAATTCTACAATGGAAAAGAAAAAAAACTATGCTCTTCCAGCAGAATAGAGTTAAAAATTATAAATCTTGTCATCTCTCAGCTGAAAAAGAACCGTTAATTTTCTTTCATTTTTTTAAAATTTATATCCGCCACGTCTGGCAATCTTGGATCTTATGACATTTACTTGTAGTGAAGACTCAGATGATCCTCTTTATATGCACAATCTCAACAGAATCTTCACTGTCCGTCTGTATGTTATATAAACCTGAATGCGTATTCTGACAAAAAATAGAAATATAACTCACTATATGTACGTAAATTTAACTTCAACCTTTCCTGCAAACAACAAATCTGCAGCAGAAGACTTTGAAAACGTCCTGTTAAAAATTTGAAAATTCTCCATCAATGATTGTTCAATTATTTAACAGAGTTGAAAAGATTTTTTGCAAATGGAGAAATTGCTCATCATGAGCAATTTTGCTTTTTGCCACAATGTTTTCAAAATTGCGTTGACAAGTGGGAAAAAGTTAATTAATGAAACCAAACTTGAGAGTGAACAAGACCCAAAATCACCAGATGTTACTCATATTTTTTAAAGTAGACTTGCATGGTGTGAGATACATGATATGTTTTAGTGTGTGTGTGACAAAATTGTAGCATGAAACATTTTGTACGTAATTTTGATAAAAAAAAGGTTTTCTCTGAAAAAATTAAGCTCACAGATTTAAAAATAAACAGAATATGTGCAGAGTAGCATTCATTGTGAGCTCTTTTTTTTTTTTTTTGACTAAATAATGGTACGGGTTTGGTTTTTTGTATGTAACTTTACTATTTTGTGGATAATATTATTTTCACATTTGCATTTATTTGGTGAAACCTGTTTCTGACAATAGCATTGTAAGGGTCAATAAATGAGAAAAAAGTTTATTAAATATTAAAAGTTACCAATATTCAATGAGCTGGTTAATTATTTAAAACCTGTTGTTCAATTGATGTGTGTGGGGTTTTTATGCCCCCGGAATCATAGATTCGGTGGGCATATAGTTTTTGGCCTGTCTGCACGTCTGTCTGTCTGTCTGCATGAAAAAAACTTTAACCTTGACCACTACTTTTGAACCATAACAGGTACGGCTACCATATTTCACATGTGTATTCCTTGTGACATGACCTTTCTGTCAGTACCAACATTTTTGACCTTGCGACCTTGACCTTTGACCTAGATGTTGCCATTCTCGAAAAAACTTTAACCTTGGCCATTACTTTTGAACCATAACAGGTACGGCTACCATATTTCACATGTGTATTCCTTGTGACATGACCTTTCTGTCAGTACCAACATTTTTGACCTTGCGACATTGACCTTTGACCTAGATGTTGCCATTCTCGAAAAAAAACTTTAACTTTGGCCATTACTTTTGAACCATAACAGGTACAGCTACCATATTTCACATGTGTATTCCTTGTCACATGAACTTTCTGTCAGTACCAAAATTGTTCACCTTGCGACCTTGACCTTTGACCTAGATGTTGCCATTCTCAAAAAAAACTTTAACTTTGACCACTACTTTTGAACCATAACAGGTACGGCTACCATATTTCACATGTGTATTCCTTGTGACATGACCTTTATGTCAGTACCAAAATTGTTCACCTTGCAACCTTGACCTTTGACCTAGATGTTGCCATTCTCGAAAAAAACTTTAACCTTGACCACTACTTTTGAACCATAACAGGTACGGTACGGCTACCATATTTCATATGTGTATTCCTTGTGACATGACCTTTCTGTCAGTACCAACATTTTTGACCTGGCGACCTTGACCTTTGACCTAGATGTTGCCATTCGGGGGCATCAGTGTTTCACAAACACATCTTGTTTTATAATTAAATAACTTTGTTATACAAAAAAGAAAAATGTTGACCAAGAGGTTATTATTTATATGAGAACATCACACATCACTCATTTGAAACTATATTTCTTATTAAGAGCAATTTCTCCTTTTGTCACATTGTTTACAAAAGTTTTCAGAAGATTGGCCAAAGTGCATCTGGGTGAATACAAATTTGATAAATGTATTGTTGTATTTTCTTTCAGAATAAGAATAAAATGGTGACTTATGTTGTGGCTTCTGGTCTCACATATGGTGCTGAGGAAAATATCTTCCACTATCTGTTCAAGGTAAAAGATTTCACTAGAATAATTTGGATCTGTACATTGACTGAATTTAAGCTCTAGATATGGGGCGTTATTCTAGTTCTAAAATCCTAATGTGACCTCCAAAACCTATGTTGTTGGTACTCAAAAGAGTCGTCTCAGTGAAACTATTCTTTTGAGTACCCACAGCAAAGATTTTAATGAGTGTTAACAGAGATATCATGGAAGCAAGACTTGTTGACTCTTTAAAACCTCTGCTGACTCTTACATTCTGGCTATCATAGATCAAAGAAAATGATTAAATGAATACAACTTTAAAAAGAAAAAAATGATAAAGAGATTGTGTATGTTAGAATATGTGTTAATTTTCTTAAGACTTAAAAGAGTCATGTATGATACAAGCTAATGAAAAGGCTTCAAGAAAATGATTACTGGTAAGTTTTAACTTTAGGAAAGCTAAAATTCAGTAGAACTGAGTTTTTTATTTATGCCAATTTCAGTCTGCCTGGCATAATGCTTCTGAGCTGTTGTGTTTTGGAAATGGACAAAATGTTGTACCAACTATCCATATCAAAGATCTTGGAGGGTAAGGAAATTTATTTATTTAACCCTTTTTGACATATGAACGCTTTCTGACACCTCTAGATCAGACGACTTTTGTTTTAATTTTTTTTGTGTCATTACTAAAAATTTCCATATTTTTGCCTAGATGTTTTGAAAGGCATCTGATGCAAACATGTTGTATGAGGGAAAAGGTTAATTGAGATGTGTAAAATCTAATCTGTTGCTAGGAAAAGCTTAGCACAATATTCTACTCAATTCTCATCTGTCTTAACCTTTTTTCATATGCAAATCTGCAGCTTTTGAAAACATTGTGAGAAAAGAAGAAATTGCTATTTATGATAAGCAATTTCTCCTTTTCGTACAATCTTTCCAACTCTCTTCAATTATTATGCTTTCCTTTATAAAGAATTCAATATTTTGCCTGGGTGTTTTCAAAATTCTTTTACTGCAGATTTGTTGTATGTTAGAAAATCATCGAAATGCAGTTGCATTTTGGAAAATGGTCAAAAGATGTTTTCAATCACTCACAGTGTATAAATTATGTTAAGATTAGCCATGCAGATCTGTACAGTCTGATAATGATCTACATTGTTTTGTCCTATTGTTTTTCACAGAAACCTAACTAACAACATACAATATCAAAGATCTTAATAAAGGACAGACAAATTTGTAATATTTACCACAATGACTATTAACCCTTTCCAGAGAGGAAATTGTTGATAATGAGCAATTTCTCCTTTTGTCACAATGTTGACAACTTCATTCAATAATTACACTTTAATTTGTATAGATTCTACATAGTTTTGCCATGATGTTTTCAGAGTAGTATGCTACATATGAGCTGTCCCATGAGAAAACCAACATTATGGCCTCTGTGTAATGTATCGACCCAGATCAGCCTGTGCAGACTGATCCAGGCCGACACATTCTGTCTCAGGGGAATAGAGGTATAGAGTAATGATTCCTGAAACAGAAAATCCATTGGAGGCAAAAAATGTCTATCCGGGTAAGCCTGCATGGCATGCTTAGGCCGATCGGGGTCAATTCACAAAGTTGTTTTTTCTCACGTGACGGCTCATACTTGTTTTATGTTGTAAATATTAATGCTTTGATGTTATTTCTTCTAACAGTGTTATTCAGAACATAGCTGATAGTAAACCTAAAGTTCGATATCTGATAGCTAAAGATGATTCCAACAACACTCTAGAGGAGATTGTTAAGGTATGCTGTAATACTTTCGTTTTTATTGTTTCATTCATGTGACACTAAAACCAAACTTCAGATATGTTTTTGTGTAATAGACAGAATACAATACATTAATGTATTGGAAAAAGTACTTATAGTGATTGCTTTTCTTTTCCTTTGATGTTTTATGTTTTAACTCTTTCCCACATATAGACACTTTCTGACACATCTGCAGCCGTCAACTTTTGAAATAATTGTGGAAAAAGGAGAAATTGCTCATAATGAGCAATTTCTCCATTTACCATTGATTTTCAACTCTATTAAAAAATCATACAATCATTTAAACAGATTTTCTATATTTTTGGCTTTATAATTTTAAAGTCGTCTGCTGCAGTTTAATTGTATGTTGGAAAGGGTTTAAAAGTTACTTAGTCTAGTTACTAATTTATATCAGGGAATGGGTGAAAGTATGTTTGTCCTGTTTAGCTAATTCAGTTGTTATAACAAAAAAAGGCCATGTGAAAACCTCACTAGTTTGACACTTTCACTGATTGTGTCCATCACTATTGTATCAATTTGCTTATATATGATATTTTAAAAATACCTCAGGAAAATTGTGTAACATCTCAAAAAAAGGAAGTATAAATTTTATACAAAGTTGAAAACATTTTTGGATAAAGAGAAATTGCCCATTATGATTAAGTTCACCTTTTACCTATAATGCTTTCAAAAGTCATCTTTGATAGTAGCAAAGAAAGTCGTCTGCATCAGAGACATGTTTAATGGAGCCAAAATGAGGCATACTCTTTTGAGAATAAAGAATAAATATGGAAAATCATGTGTTTGTGTTCTTTAGGCTGTCAGCATGAACCTTGGCACAGAAAAAGTGAAGAACATTACCAAGGAAGAAGCTCTACTGAACAAGGAAATTGATGTAAGTGAAAAGTTTTTGGGTTATTCTAGTATATTATAAACTGTATAATAAAATAGCTTAAGACAAAGGATCACAAGATGAATTAAAATAAACCTCTTCCAAATTGAAAATTATTTTTGAGTTAAACGTCATTTGCAACAGTATTGAAGTAACTTGAATGTGTCCAGTTCCACCTTACCATGCGTTTTCTGTCTTTCTTGCACAAGAACTCAACACAACATGTTTCCCAGGCAGCTGGATACCTTTCCACAAAGACTATTTTGCTAATTGGAGTAAGAAGACTCGAGCTGGTCACAATGACTTTTACCAATCATCAGAAAGAATGAATGGACAAGCTGGCATTCTAACACACAATATCTTGATCTTTACAGACTGAGTAAATTGAAATAATGGATTTTTTTTATAGAATGACTAAATAAATCAGAGATAGAGCTTAAGACATCTTAGGAAATTACAAAAAGGTGAAGAAAATGCGTTTCAAGTATTTTGTTGTGAAAGATTGTTGCAATTAATGACATAATTTGATGTTTATTTCAGCAAAGTGATTTTGACATGTTACTGGTTAATCTCCGCATGGATGCTGTTAATGTAAAAGAAAACATGAGAATAACCTGGGCTTCAGAGGCAGGCATGGTTGAAAACATTCAACCTGTCATCAAGGAATACAAAGACACCAGAAACCTTCATGTGAGTTATGGATTATTTTTACATTTTAGTAACAAATTATAGAAGACAAAATTCTTAAGTGGTAGAGCTTCGGCCCTTCATACTAAACGTTTAAGGTTTGAATCCTGTGATAATTTGGTTCTGCCTTTTTCTTGATGTTTTCCACACAACCGGCACAGGTACTGGTTAGGTCTGTAGGAAGCAGACATCAAACATTATTAGCTGGCCACCTGTTTCGCAATATATGTAAAATATATAATTTATCAAATGTACTTATTTGCGATTTTATACCATTTGTGGAAATTTTAGAAGTGGCTGTTTCTCCCCATGTGTAATAATAACATTAAGGTTGGTTTTTCTGAAGCACCACACATATGTACATGTATCATACAATCAATCTGTATGTAATTTAATTTGAATCACTCTTGATAATTTAATTGAGTCAAGCTCGAGGAAAGCACACCAAAATGTATAAAAAATATATATTCTATTCAGATTAAGATTTACACTGCCTTTCAGTTGTTTCTTGAAATTTCTTAACTTACTGTCAAACAGTGTTGATCCAGATAAGGGTTGATCTGGATCTATAATGGTTCCAAATTGGCTGTAGGCTGGTTTTTATAGAGCATTGTTGTAATGATACTGAGGCTGTTAAGAGTCTAGTTATTAGTTTGGTTTTAATGCATTTAAGACAAATTTCAGTTTAAAGTAATGTCTCAATATTTTTCTTTGTTCATTTTTAGCCATTAAGAATATCTGTGCTTGGGCCCCCAGGTGCAGGAAAATCTACTGTAGTAAAACAGTTATGTGCGACCTACAAACTGCACCATATCAAAATTAGAGATGTCATTGATGAAGCAATTGATAAATTGGTAAGTGTGAAGATAGCATTTAATCGCATCATATTTTTATATTCTAACTCTATTCTAGATGATATAAAACGCACTATTGAACTTTTCTGAAATAACGATCATTCATCAAAAGAAGCCGATTATTGTCAACTATTTTTCACCATCTACTGACTGGAATTCATTGAAATTTTATTGGAAGCTTTAGAAACAAGAGGAGATTTGTATATTGTCAGCTTATTCAGATTTCAGACATTTATATGCCCCTGGAATTGAGGTTCGGGGGGCATTTAATTAAAAACTGCACTATCTATCTGTGTAAAAACTTTAACATTAGCCTTAAATTTTGAACTGTCGGAGATATGGCTTTCATTAAAGATTAAAATATTTGATCTTGTGACATTGATATTGACATTCAACCTGCTTAAAAGTTCCATCGAAATTTAATTAAAATTCTTGACCTTCACATTGACCTTCTTAAATACCGTTTTTCCACCCAGATTAGAAATTTCAAAAAACTGAAATTCATTCAGTTAAATAATTGATTTGAGAGGAGGACGGATGTTATATATAATCTGAGGGCTTTCTCTTCAAGCCTCATGCTTTTGTAAAAAATAATTGTAAAGTTGTGTATGTAATTCTTGCAAAAGAATATTGTTCAAATTGAATAATTATTTGTCTTCAGACCACTTCCGCTCGTCGGGCTGACTCTGATGACCAGGAGGAAGATGAAGGCAAGGCACAGGATGCCCAGGAGTTACTGGACGCTATTAATGAGAGCAAAGAGAACAATAAGGATAGATATGAAGACCAATATGTAATCAGGTTCTTCAGAGATAAACTCACCTCAATGCAGTGTCAGAACCAGGGTTTTATACTGGATGGGTATCCCAAAACTATGGAAATTGCCAAGGAATTGTTTGCATGTATGTACCACCTTAATTAACCCTTTCCCACAAACAATAGATTTGCGGCAGACGACTCTGAAAACAAAGATATGGGAGCTCTATAAATGAGAGTTGAATTATTGAATAGAGTTGAAAACATTTTGTGCAAAGGAGAAATTACTCATTATAAGCAATTTTATCCTTTTGCAACTGTGTTTTCAAAAGCTGTCTGCTTCAGAGTCATCATATACATCTATATGAGGGAAAGGGTTAAATGATTTATTCCTAAGTCCAGATAAGGAGGAGTATACAGCTCTTTCCCCCACAATATCTCCCTTATCCTTTAACCAAACCCTATGATGTTGGTACTCAAAAGAATTCTTTTCAGTACCCAATTCATAGGGTTAGAGGGAAAAATAAGGATTTCAGTATGTAACAAAATCTCCTTATCTAGAGCTCTGTGAACCTACACTGTTCAGCACTGTCAACTTGTACCATTTTTAGCTCGAATATTTGAAGAATATGAGAGCTATACTACTCACCCTGGGGTCGGCGTTTGCGTCCACGTCACATCTTGGTTAAGGTTTTGCATGCAAGTACTTAAATACTACATGTATTGCATCGAAACTTTCTACAAACCCACCAAACTATCACACCTATGTAGAGTAGCAAGTTAGATAACTCTATCCTGCGTTTTATGCAAGTTATGACCCTTTTTTTACTTAGAAATTCTGGTTAAACTTTTGCGTGCAACTAATTTAAGAGTCCATATCTCAGTATTTACTTGATGCATTGCATTGAAACTTTATACAACCCTACCCAATTTCACAACTATAAACACAACCAATTAAGATAACTCTATCCTGCATATGGTGCAAATTATTGCCCTTTTTTACTTAGAAATTATAGTTAAAGGTTTGCATGCAACTACATTAAGAGTCCATATCTTATTAACTACTTGATGCATTCCATTGAAACATTATACAACCCTTCCTAACCAGCACACCTATGAAAATAAACAAGTTAAATTGTGGTTAATGTTTTGCATGCAACTACATTAGAGTCCATTATCTCAGAAACTTAAATAAGCGGTGGAATAGTCGAGCGCGCTGTCCTCCGACAGCTCTTGTTATACAAACTGTTGGAAGTTGTCTTATTGCCCAATTTCAACTTCAATTTCTCTATCTATGATTATAGCTGAAGATGATGACGAACCAGAGGAATCATCCAAAGTTGGTACATATAACAAACAGATCATGCCTGAATTTGTTGTCTGTCTGGAAGCCCCTGATGAGTTCCTAAAACACAGAATCATGAATCTGCCAGAAAGTCAGGTTGTTGGGACACACAACACCGAGGAGGGTTTGAATCGTAGACTGGAGAGCTACAGAAGCACCAACACCGATGACGAGACTGTCCTTAACTACTTTGATGAATTTGAGTTCCATCCTGAAAAAATCGGTGGGTGTTTTTCTTTTTATCCTATGGAAATTACTTGGTGCAGTATTATTTACTCTCTAGGAATCCGCGTCGGGGATTTGGAATTGGGCATCCCAGGTTTTTATCCCCAGTCCCGGGTTGAGGGTCATGGTGGAGTGCCCTTGGACAAGGCACATTTCCTAGCCTAGAACTGGTTGTTTACCCAGCGATCATGAATAAGTAAACTGTTGCCATGATATAACTGAAATAATGTTGAAAACAGCATAAATCCCAATTAAAAAAATATATTTTAACCCTTTGCCGCATATAGGGGTTTTCTGAGATCTCTGCTAAAGAAGATTTTTTGAAAACATTGAAGAAAAAGGAGAAAAGTGCATATAATGAGCAATATCTCCTTTTGCCGCAATGTTTTCAACTGTAATTATCGGTAGGCTTTATCATATATTAGCCTAAGATCCTTTCAATGTAGACTGCTGCAGATTTGTTGTATGTAGGAAAAGGGGTAATAATGCAGCACTTCAAATTTTATATAGTAGAATCGTTTGTGTAGGAAGAATGAATGAACAGAACAATAGGTAAATAGGGCTCTAAATAAAAGTTTATTTCATGTTCTAAAATACTTACGTAATTTTTACATGGATAGATAAAAATCTGCCTGCACAGCCTTGCCCCTTTCCCTCATACCACATTTCTGCAGCAGACGAATTTGAACATATTTTGTCAAAAAATAGAAAATCTCCATAGTTGAATTGAAAGTGGAAAACAGTGTGGCAAAAGGAGAAATTGCTTGTTTTGAGCAATTTCTTCTTTTGTCACTTTGTTTTCAAAAAGCTGTCTGCGTCAGAGGTGTCAGAAAGCGTCATTATGAGGGAAAGGGTTAAAGAAACAAATGTACAAATTAGAGGTTTTATATTTTGTCCATATGTTTTCAAATCTGTCTGCTGCAGATTTTTAGTATTAGGCTACCCTAAAGAATCATGTCAAATTGACCTTTATATGTTGTGTATTTTTATAAATTTTCAGATGTTACAGAGGATAAGTCAGAAATGATGAAGGATACTGTAGAGAAAATCAAGAAAGTTATTGGAAAACCAAGGAACTATGGTACGTTCGGCTAATTTATTTTTTAATGTATTGGAATTACCACATCCGTTGGTCTGTCAGTGTGACATATAAACAGTGTGAAGTGAACTTCACCTACAATATTTGAGATAGTTGGATTAAACTGGTTTGCATGATAATCATGAGGTATAATAGATGTGCAAGACATACTTTTAGATTATTTCAGTTCAGGCATTTTAGAGTTATCTCTCTTTGAATTTTCTTTTTTTTTAGTGTGACATATGAATGTTGTACAGCAAACGTTTTTCTTTAACTGTAAGACATTTAACTCTTTCCCTCATGTAGATGCTTTCTGATGCCTCTGAAACAGACGACTGTTGAAATCATAATGACAAATTTATGGAGAAATTGCTCATAATGACCAATTTCTCAATAGTCGAGAATAATAATTGAATCGAGCTGAAAACATGGTGGCAAAAGGATGCCATGTTTTCAAAAACCTGTCTGTTGCAGAGGCGTCAGAAAGGGTTAAGTGTGATATACAGTCTTTGTGTAGTGAACTTCTTCTTCAATGTTTAAGATATTTGCTTAAAACTTGATAGACATGATAATCATGATTTGTATTTGTGCAAGGCTTTATATTGGATCTTATCTGAGCTACTCCCATTGAATTTTGCTTGGTTTTATTAACTATAAAAGTAGTTTCAGGGCCTTTGATGACTGCTCATGTTCAACTTCTTTTTTGTCCAGTACTAGAGTAGGCAAGAGATCATGATATGCTTTTATGACTTATTTAATGTTACTATATTTCCAATCAATTAGCGAAACTTAAGACTTTATAAGTGTTATTTTGCTTTACCTGTACAATTGTCCAGATTTCTTATTTTGTTAGCAAACCAGTCGGTATAGTATAAAGAGAACACTAATTATGTCTCCCCCATTACATGGGGATGACATATTGTTTTTGCCCGTTCCGTCCGTCCTTCCGTCTGTCACACTTGTTTCCGCTCAATAACAGGAACTTTATACTTGGTATGCAGGTTGGTCATAACCAGTAGCTGACCCCTATTGATTTTGATAACAGAAGGTCAAAGGTCAAGGTCATGGTGACCTTGTGAGGTAAAAAATGGTTTCCGCTCAATAACTGAAGAACGCTTTGGCTGAGGAACTCCATACTTGGTATGCAGGTTGGCCATGCCTAGTAGAAGACCCCTATTGATTTTGAGGTCAGTATTTTTAAGGTCAAGGTCACAGTGACCATGAGCTTGAAAGGTCACAGTGACAATGAGCTGATAAATAGTTTTTGCTTGGGCCCAGGAACTTTATACTTGATGTGCAGATTGGTCACTACCAGAAAATGACCCCTATTAATTTTAAGGTCACTAGGTCAAAGGTCAAGGTCACAGTGGTCAAGGTCACATCCGTTACACTTGTTTCCGCTCAATAACTAAAGAACGCTTGGGCATAGGATCTTCATACTTGGTATGCAGATTGGTCATGACCAGTAGATGACTCCTATTGATTTTGATGTCAGAAGGTCAAAGGTCAAGGTCATGGTGACCTTGTGAGGTAAAAAGTGGTTTCCGCTCAATAACTGAAGAACGCTTGGGCAGAGGAACTCCATACTTGGTATGCAGGTTGGCCATGCCCAGTAGAAGACCCTATTAATTTTGAGGTCAAAGTCAAGGTCACAGTGACCTTGAGCTGAAAGGTCACAGTGACAATGAGCTGAAACATTGTTTTTGCTTAATAACTGTAGAATGCTTTGGCCATGGAAGTTAATACTTGGTGTGCAGGTTGGTCACCACCAGTAGATGACCCCTATTGATTTTGAGGTCACTAGCTTAAAGGTCAAGGTCATGGTAACCTTCAGCTGAAAAATGGTTTCCTCTCAATAACTAAAGAATGCTTATGTTGAGGAACTTCATACCTGGTGTGCAGGTTGGTCCTAACCAGTAAATGACCTTTATTGAATTTGTTTGATTTTGAGGTCACAAGGTCAAATGTCGAAGGTCACGGTAACCTTCAGCTGAAAAATGTGTTTTACTCAATAACTCAAGTACGCTTATACCCAGGAACTTCATACTTGGTGTGCAGCTTGGTCCTAACCTGTAGATGACCCCTATTGATTTTGATGTCAGTAGGTCAAAGCTCAAGGTGGCGGTGACCTTTGCCTGAAAAATGGTTTCCGCTCAATAGCTGAAGATTGCTTGGGCCCAGGAACTTCATACTTGGTGTGCAGGTTGGTCACCAGCAGCAAATGACCCCTATTTATTTTGAGGTCACTAGGTCAAAGACCAAGGTCATGGTAACCCTCAGCTGAAAAATGGTTTCCGCTCAATAACTGAGGATTGTCACTGTTGCTTCATCTCCAGTCCAAAACTAAAAAAATCATCTTCATCATTTCTTTTCCTCCCCTACGACCACACAAATGGGGAGACAAGCGCTTTTTCAAAAAAGCAATCTCTAGTTTAATCCTTTTCCGAATATTGATAACATTTTGGGAAAAAGAGCAATTGCTCAAGACTAGCAATCTCTTCTTTTTCCACATTCTGTTTCCTGATCTCTTATTACAATATTTCCTAAGGCATTTTCAACCCTTTCCCTCATACGACAATTCCGCAGCAGACGACTTTGAACATAGTTTGTCAAAAATAAGAAAATCTCTATGATTGAATGGATAATCTAGCCATGACTAAAAGTGGAAAACATAGTAGCAAAAGGAGAAATTGCTCATTTTGAGAAATTTCTTCCTTTGTCACTTTGTTTTCAAAAGTCCATTTGCTGCAGAGGTGTTAGAAAGCATCTACATGAGGGAAAGGGTTAAAGCAGACAACTCTAAAAATCGCATGTCAGGTGAAGTGTTGAAAAAGGTTTTATATCTACTCTGTAAAGGTCCAACCCCTGATGAATTGGAACAAATGAAAAAGGATGAGGAAGTAGCAAAATTCATGATTGATGAAGAATTGAAACAAGAGAAGGAAAGAAAGGAGACAGAGGAAGCTTCAGAAAGAAAGAGGAGGCAGGAAGAATGGGTATGTTATTATTAGTTATTTGGTCTGTTACTGACCCACTACGGAAAAATAGGGGGTCTGTGGAATTTATAGGCGGCGAGGCATTATTTCATCGACCACCTTTCATGAGCAAAAAAAATAAGATATTGTTTCATTTACATTAATACGATAAGTCTAGATGAAATTTACAGGTTTTTGCGCCAATTGACTAGCGTTATGACGTCAAACCGCTGACGTGACGTAATTTTCCTCGTATTCGGTCCAAGTATTTTTAAAATTCCTTGTATTAACCCACTTTAATAATGAAATGAAACAAATCAATTTGTTTTGCTCATGAAAGGTGGTTGATGAAATAAATCGGTTATTTGGTCTGTTACTGACCCATTACGGAAAATAATTGTGTTCGTTTTCATAAACACAATTTACAATTGTAATATTGTTAGTGATTTCAAACTGACCCACTTTAGAAATTTGCTGACCGACTATAGAAATTTAGGGGCACACCACGTGACTGCTCTTGTCCAATGAAATCGCTAGTTTCTAGTGGGAGGTGAAATAAATTTGTATGGCAGGGCCCAGTATTCATCCACTGTTGTTCAGTTTAAACTTTTCCCAATTGAAAACTCATTTTGATGCAGACAACTTTGAGTAATTTCTCCTTTTGCAACAATGTTTTCAACTCTATTTGATAATTATGTTTTCTTTAAACATAATTATTACACACGTCGACAAAGATCTGCGTGCACATTGATGCTTAGGATCCAAATTGAAACGACAAATACTTAAATAATAGAAATTGTTTAACCTACAATTAATCAACAATACAATACAAATATTTGTACAGCCCAATTTACATAATTTACATGTACATAATAAATTCATTGAAGTGACATCATAAACGTTTTGAAGATGTTTTCAAATGTTGACTGCTGCAGATGCATCTGCATGTTAGGAAAGAATTTAAGTTCCTGTGTTTATATACATGTACATGTGTTCTAATTTTGACTATTATTTATCAGACTCAGAGACTGAATGATGTTAAGAGAGAGGAGTATGAACTACTAGAAGCCGAGTCCATCCCACTTAGAAACTATCTGATGAAACATGTCATGCCTACACTTACACAAGGGCTTATTGAATGCTGCAAGACCAGGCCAGAGGACTCCATTGACTTTTTAGTGAGTATGACTTAATCCCACATTCAACAGATCGGCAGGAGACGAGATCGAAAGCATCTGTGCAAAACTTTAAAAATCTATAAATGAAAGTAGTGATATCGAATAGAGTTGAGAAAGTCTTGACATAATGTTTTCAAAAATCATATTCTACAGATGATAGATTTTTATTAGATTAACCAAATCTCTGATTCAAATGTCTTTTAATTCTTCTTTTCCATAATGTTTCAATTTTATTTTAAAACATAACCATTTCCCTCATATGACAATTCTGCAGCAGACGACTTTGAACATATTTTGTCAAAAATTAGAAAATCTCTTTAATTGAATGGAAAACCTATGACTAAAAGTGGAAAACATTGTGGCAAAAGGAGAAATTGCACGTTTTGTGCAATTTCTTCTTTTGTCACTATGTTTTCAAAAAGCTGTCTGCTGCAGAGGCGTCAGATATGATGGAAAGGGTTAAATTCAAAATGTCATATTAATTTTTTCCAGATACAGATACGAATAGTATTACAAATAATTTTTATCATTTCAAATTTTTAAGAAAACAATAAAATGGATAATAGAAATATGTGGTATAACTGTTCGCGTATTATCAATTGTCTCATATATGCTCCATTTGCATATTTCAACTAAATATTTATACTTTAATGTTTTTTCTCTTTCCAGGCTGAATATATGTTCCAACATAATCCACAAGTAGATTAACTCCCAAGATCTGTTTTATTGTCTACAATCTGCTTATAAAACAAACAATTATTTACTGTTGACGTATAAACTGATCTGTGATAGTGATTAGCATGTTCAAGTTTTTCATTCCATTTTAACATTATTTATACAGTTATAAATACTTATTATATGTTTAATTTACGTGATGCAAGTTCTATTGTGCTATCAAATTGTCTCTTATGCAATTTCCTTCGCAAGATCTTCCGTTAAATAGATGAATTTATAAATGACAAAATATCCTTTGCAAGAAAATAATTGATTCTTCCAAACTTAAAGCAATAAAAGCAAAAAGTGTACTAGTTTGATTATATTACAAAGTGAAAACATTTGTGTTTGACATTGGCTTGTGTTCTGTAATACCAATGATTAACCACTACAATATGTATGCAGTACCTTTGTCTTCAGTGGTTGTTTGACTATGTAGGTTAAATCAAACAAAGGGCTTCAAAACATATAAGCATTTTCCAGAAATATTTGTCTGTAAATAATGTAAATAAAATTGAAATATCTATCCTAAGTATCCTACATTTTGTCTTTATTTGACTTCCAATATGGACATGTTTCTTTTTTCCATAAAAGGGTTATCTATTGACCGTCTCTTCAGTATATACATGTACCTTGTTTTTTGAAACATTGTAGGAAGAGATATACATGTATTGCTCATACGGTCAATATATTTAACCTTGTTTCAACCATTAATGCCAACAGGGACACTTTGAAAACATCTAAGCAAAACTGTAGAAAATCTATATACATTAAAAATGTACCTATTGAAAAGAGTGGAAAATATTGTTGCAATATAATGAGCAATTTCTCCTTTTGCAACAATGTTTTCAAAAGTCGTCTGGTGCACAGACGTCAGAAAGCGTCTGTATGTGGTACAGGGTTAAATGTACATTTCGCGTTTGGTGCTCAGATTTAAATGATTTCCATATACATATATTCCTTGTGCTGCATATGTTCCCCTTGCCTTTGAGATCCTACGTTGAACATCTACGTCTGACACTCTGTCTGCTGTTATTGTTCTGCCTAGATAAGTGTAAACATGTACCTAGTCAACGTTGATGATGATGTTTGTGTATCTGCAATAGATCTTTATGGGCTTTGTTTTGTCAACGTTGATGTTGAGACTGATATATTTGACATTGTCTGTCCGATTTTCAGCCCTGCGTCCTGATGATGATGGCTAGCAGGGCAAAATCAATTCTCTAATGTGTCTATGAGAGTATGAAATATCTCTGTTTTGCCAATTAGTGTCGTATCCTTAACCCTTTCCCTCATACGACATTTCTGCAGCAGACGACTTTGAACATGTTTTGTCAAAAAATGGACTATCTCTATAATTGAATGGATAACCTATGACTAAAAGTGGAAAACATTGTGACAAAAGGAGAAATTGCTCTTTCTGAGCAATTTCTTCTTTTGTCACTATGTTTTCAAAAAGCCGTCTGTTGCAGAGGCGTCACAAAGTTTCTATATGAGGGAAAGGGTTAATTAGCCACTCTTTGCAGAAAGAAAAAAGTGATGGAAACGCTTGAAGCATTTGTTCACTCTTTTTGTTATTTTTGGAATTACTGGACGTTGGTTCCACATATAATTCTGGCGTTAAAATCTCTATATAACAGTTTAACCATTTTCCAAATTCAGACGCAGTTGCAGCAGACGACGTTTGAAAACATTATGAACAATTTCATATGTTGCCATAATATGTTCAACTATTTTCAATGATTATAATGTTATTCGTTGAGATATTCATTATTTTGCCGAGATCTGTGGTGGCCTTTGGCCCATGGCCTATGGTCTTATCTGGTATTCCGATCTTATTACTACAACACTGGGAGTTTGATTTAAAAAATAAATAATACAAACTACGAATGCGTTCCTTATCTTTTTTATTATGATAATTTAAAACTAGTTAAGTCTTATATGATGTCAACTGTTGAAATCGAATATCTATTTTTTAAATGGACCCACAAAAGCTTCAAATGTAAAATTATATTTCGCTTACAGATCTGTCTGCTCGAGAAAAGACCGGATGGCTGCGTCATGTATAATGTGATATCCGATTTTATGATTACAGTAGAACTGGTAGGTGTTCTTGTAGGCGTCTGTGCTGATGTTGTCGTGGCACCATTGTCGGCAGCAATACTGACAGGAACGTTGTACGGATTGATTACGCAGTTTGACCTCCACTCGGCATCGGCAATGTTCGTCGTGCGGAACAATGATGTCTTTGAGTCGTTGCTGGAATAAGGGAGGAAAGGGAATTTAAAAAAAAAAAAAGAGTTAAAAACCTTTCAGACGAATTTTGATTAATCTGCAGCAAACGACCCTTTTAATTATTGTGACTGAATTATATATATATATTGTTTGTAATTAGCAATTTGCCATATTGTTTTCAGCTCTAATTATTCTTTTTCTGTATCGATAATTTCTATATGCTCGCTTTCATCTTGTCACGGTAGTTCTGTAGACGGAAAGTATGAATTGCTAGCATAAAGTGTATTACTACAAGCTTAAAAGTCTTATTAAGAATACAATCGATATGGGTGAAATTGCGACTGGATGTGTATAACCACTTCCCGGATACAAACGACTTTAAAAGCCTATGCAGCAGGCGTCTTTGGGAAACTTTGTGAGCGAGATACTGTCAAACTGGTGTTTAAAGACCACCCATGGGATGGGTACAATATAGTCTCTGATAACAGATGGTCTTTAATTGCAGGGTCATTTATGCAGAAAACGAGTAAATGGGAAATTAAAAGTGTGGTTGAAACAGACAGGAAATTGCTATTCATAGTTAGTCTTTAGCACTGGTTTGACTGTATTAATCAAAACGAGAAATTTCTGTTTTAATCCACAATATTTCAACTTTTTGTGAAGTAAATTCCATTTTACCAGATACTTACAAGAAAATTAACCTAGACGATTTGAAAAGCAGACGACTCCTAAGTAGCATATTATGTTATCAAAAGATACCATTAAACAGGGTTTGCAAGCATCGCAAAAATAAATATAGAGAATTAAACTTTTTTTTAACGAATTTTTAACCCGTATATTTTCTAATTCTAAATGTGTAAACGACTCTAAGTTTCAATATAAGTTTATTATATAACATAACTTCTGATTGACTGAATCATAATGTAGACAAATAAACTGAATTATATATTTAGGATGATTGGATGCGTACGGTATTGCCTATGTTTCGAGAACGCAAACATGACTGTATTTCGACGTCAATATCTTGAGTTTGATGTGTGACTTTCATATACTCACAATATCTATATTCTGATTATGATTCCTGCCAGAAGATTGATTGGACTTTTGGAATTTGGGAGTGTTACTATATAAAGTTTGTTATATAAGAGCACATCAGGAAAAAAAGACTCAACATAACTTTTTGGACGTTGTTTAAACAATAAAGCGTTGGTAAGGTGTCCTTAATAAGCAACTTCTCCAGTCCCTTTTTAACCCTTTCCCACCTGCAGACGCATTTTGACGCAATAACAGCAGACGGCTTTTGAAAACACTGTGGTCAAAGGTGAAATTGCTGAGTAATTTCTCCTTTAGCAACAATGCTTTAATTTTTATTTAACAATCAAGCTATCTTTTTTTTTATGGAGATTTTTCAGGTTTTTGCTTTCAAAATTACATGATTTCAAAGTCGTCTGCTGCAGATTTGTGGGAAAGGGTTAAAATATCGCCGAACAAGGGAGTTACAAATGTTCTGAACCAAGCCTTATAAACTAACCTTGACAACGGAGGCTTTATGTTTCCAAATCTCAGACAAATCTTTCCCTTTTTCCAGTTTCTCCACTTTACCTTCATATATCTTTGCCTTTGACTCTATTGATATCTCACAGTACTCTTGTATACACTTAAGTGGTACACGGGGGTCTGTGAGACCTTCTATAGCTCTGTCCAGCAGCTTGAGTACAGAGCATTTCTCAGCAAAATCTAAACACTTTAATAGAAATCCTGTGTTTGGAAAAGTTTCTTTTGTTATGACCCCAATTAAATGGTCTTCACAAGCGGATTTCAAAATTTGAATATGGTATTCTTCTGAAAGCGGAAGCAGGCGAAATGCAATATCCGTTCTCATGGTAAAATTGACAGCCGGATGTAGAAAACACAGCATGTCACAAACGGCGGCATATTCCTTCTCCGGTAGTGTTACAACCTATAATATAGCATCAATTTGAAAAAATAGATTACGTAACGAATTAGATATGTCTTTGACAACAACGATGACATGCTGTAGTTAAATAATAAGTTAGGCACCAGGCCTTCTTAATGGCAATGCCTAACTTTCACAGACTACCTTATGTCCATTTTGTCGAAGTTATTTTTAAACCTGAAGAAAAAAGCCGTGTTCCGAAATTATGAACATTGCAGTGTTGTTATTATTATTATTGTTATACACTAGAAGTTATCATTATTTACATAATATCCCTATATGTACTATCCTGAGAGTGACGTGTCAGATACATTTGCTTGATACAGATGAGCGGTTGATTGGGAAAGAGGTTCGTACGTAGACAGTCGGTTACAATAGAAGTTCTTAATTGAACACGGCCAGAGATAAAGATTATCAGCGCGCAACTTCTGAATACAGATTACTGACCGTGTTTTGTAGCTGTACAATAAGTATATAATTGCACTATGATAGAAGTATATTAAAATTATATGACACTTTTTAAAAATGTAAAAATATCTAATTTACGAGTTTTTACTCGGGCCTCACGTGAGCTCAGTTATGTCCCCGAGCAGTAGTTTTACATTAAAAGCTATATCTCGCTTATAATTCCAATAACTCGAATACAATTTGGTACATAATGAAGATAAAATTCCACGCAAATATCTTAAGGTAAATTACAGCCATTGCGATAAGAAAAATTGGCCGTTGAAAAGAAAATGTACCTTGTCAATATTAAGTCAAATGCTATTTTCAGATTTTAATCGAGACTGGCACATTTAATATAAGCGTTTTCCTAGGAAATCGCGTTATCATGTTTATTTTGCAAAAAGATTAAATTTGCGAAATTTTATTTCTCTCTCCGAAATCCCATCAATATGGGTTTTTCTCTCTGCATAAATACTTTTAATTATACGAGTTGTGGGGCAGTTATTGCCCCCAAATGAGCAATGGTGTATGGCATGAATTCAATAGACTTTATCAGACGAAATTGTGCACCTGCACAGATAGCTTATTTTTAATTCATGACGGTAGAAAGCAGGAACTATTACCAACGAACAATCTTTCTTCAACATTCTGTATAAAAATCGCTGTTCAACATTTCCTGGTTTGATAATTGCATCTTTACATACTCTAACGCGGATACCCATTTTAAAGTGTTAATCAATACAAATCTACCTTTTCATTTTTCTCTCTGAATTCCGATGTGAACATACACGAAAAGACGGGTGACGCGTACGCCAGCAGACATCTATTTGTGTAGAATTCTTTTCCTTCCACCTCCAGTACGACATCCGTAAATTCGTCTTGTACGGTAAACGGCAGAGTTCCAACATATCCTTCAGCGGATTCTGGATCTTCTGATATATCACTGAGTCGCATAACGTCCGTCATTGTCGTGGTCTCCATAGTGTAAGAACCACTGACTGACATCATGCGTTTTCGTGATGGCTTCTTCAGATTAACAGTGTTTATTAATTCCCAAAGTTAACGAACGATCAAATCTTTAAAAACAAATATGAAGCCCAAGTAGTCTTGTTACAACAATAACGTTGAAACCCATGGATACATCCTTGCATTTATGACGTTACGTTATGAACGTCAAACATGACGTACCGCGATTTGATTGGAGGAGCAATACTAACGTTGTGTAAGGGAAACGGGGTACCAATGACGTGACGTTTAATTTCGCGTCGTATTAACTATGGGTTCGATAGGGGCGTGGAATTGAAAACTCAGGTAAGCCTATGCATAAACACCAATCTCCACTATCCGCATTTATGTTATATAGACCTAAATGCATATTATGTCAACAATCAAAATGGCGACGTCTGTAACAAGTCGGACGAATAATCACGTATAGTGTAGGTTAACTTATGTTCCACAGATGCACTGCACTGGTGGATTAACATATTTTCCCTCATATTTTTTATGATACATAGGTGCGATAAAGGCGTGATGAAAAGAAGAGAAATAGTGTAGTACCATGTTTCAAATATATGTACAAATAATTGTAGTTATTGGCTTATTTGTCATAAGAAGAAGCGTTGCTATATCAATCAATGGTTGTGTTTCACTTTTTTAAAAAAAAATAACATTGTCAAATTTTAATTTTTTTTTGACTATTATAAACAAAATCCGAACTTTCGATGCAAGGTTGATTTAGATCTTTTGTGAACTATCTTTGTTTTTAATCCAATGAACAACCCTAGCTATGACATACACTAACTGCCGTTAACATATCTGTTTGAAAAGCTGAGTTGTTAGTTGTTGTATATGAACATCGCATGTGCCAGTCTTTAAAAGTATTTGGTTCTCTCAACAAAGGATGATCAAAATACTTGAGCCATTTGCATGTATCTTGCAAGACATTTGTCGTACAGTTTATAACCCCTGATGTGACCGCGTTAACAACATCTGCTTAGAAAACTTTTCAATTATTGATGGATTGTTTGATGCTTTATGCCTCTTTTATCAATGTTTTAGTTATATCACGGCGTCAGTTACCAGTACTACTGTTCCATTTATCCTGACACCAGCCAGTCAGTCGTAATGCTAACCTCGCAACCCAGAGCGCCGATGAGGGCAGCCAAAAGTACATGTATTTGGAATGGTCCGACCCCGAGGCGGACGCTCGACCACTACACCACCGAGGCGGTAGAAAACATTTGAAATGATTAATTAACCCTTTCCCTCATATAGACGCGTCTGCAGCAGACGGCTTTTTGAAAACATAATGACAAAAGAAGAAATTGCACAAAACGTGCAATTTCTCCTTTTGCCACAATGTTTTCCACTTTTAGTCATAGGTTATCCATTCAATTCAAGAGATTTTCTTCTTTTTGACAAAACATATTCAAAGTCGTCTGCTGCAGAATTGTTGTATGAGGGAAAGGGTTAAGTAATTACATGTACGTGTATTCGGAAAATAAGAAGTACAATTTGATATAGGGTTGATGAACACATGGTTTAAAAAGTGTTAGAGGGACGCAGTCTGTCAAATCAGAGGTTGCGAGTTTGAAACCCATATCAAACAACTTTCTTTCCGACGTTTGACAAGTCACTGTGACACGTCTCAGTTGTCTTCCACCAATGGGCTGACAGCATATGTGGAAACGCAGCCAGTTGCTTGGAAAGTATATTGTGTGGAGTACTGGTTTGAAAAAGCCAGGAAACATAGGAGTAGGTGAACTGGCCGTCGTGATATGACTGAAACATTGCTGGAAAAGACGTTAAACCCCTCAATCAATCAATCCTTATTCTTCAATGTTTTCAAAAGTCACCAGTAGCATTGGTGTCTATTGTCTGAAGTCCTCTTTGTCCGGAGTAAGGTCAAGGTTTATTCTAGGTAAAGCATTTGCTTTCTTATTCTTTATCACCATAATTCCTATTATTGTCATTTTTGTTCCTGCTTTTTTAAAATTATACAAGACGATGCTGATCATGTATCACATACTTTCACAAAGTACTAGTAGAAAGAAGGTAATACAGTATCTTTAGGTAGATTTATCAGGTTGCATGTTTTAGATTGTAGGGCACATTAAATTTGGTCAGTGGTTTAGGAGATGTCGTGGGTTGTTGGTCACTTAAAAACCGTTTAAGGTAGAAGGTAAGATATTTTCAAATAGGGGCCAATGGTCTAGGAGGTGTCGTTTAAAAAGTTTTTTTCTACTTTTATATCTGGTAGCCATCTTGTGTTGATCTAAAAAGTCCAAGTAAAAGAAATATATTTCAAAACTTTTATTGCCTTTGAAATGCAATATTACAGGATAAAATAAGAACAATTCTTTCTCATAAATAAACAACTACATATTTACAACAATATGATCTGTAATGTACAGCATGACAAAGTGATAAGGATTGATACAAAATCTGAAATTCTTACAAAAATTGGAATGGTTTAAAATGAACAAACATATTCATGGCATTGTACGCATCTATGAAATACATCTGCTATTAATCCATTGATGAATGAACACATTAATTAATTACCTTTCAACCAACAGAAAACCTTCATGAGTGACTATGCCAATGATGAAAATAACTTTGTGGAGTTTTTATTTCTCAATACTTCACACAGTAAAACGTGTAATAAGACATAAGTATGTTCGAATGATATTATAACAGTTATGTATTTCCTTTCCCTTTTAAAGGTAATATTTGAAGCCTCTGCAGCAGCCATCTTTTTTAAAATATTGTGGGAAAAGTAGAAATTGTTCATAATGATCGCCTTATAAGTTTTTATTTCTGTTTTACAGATGTTAAATCTTTTCCCTCAATCACTTTCGTAAGCAAAGGTCTCTTATTATCAAATCAGATAACATTAAATCATACTTTTGAAATTCCTGCACCAACTATCAACTTTTCAAGCTCTATCCCGAAGATCTGTTATTCAACCCTTTCTAACACTCATCAACATGATGCATCTGCATCAGACGACTTTTGAAAACATTGTGACAAAAGGTGAAATTTCTCTGTTTGCCACAATGCATTAAACTATATTTGATAAGTATTCTTTTACTTTTTGAGATTTTCTCCATTTTTGCCTTGATGTTTTCAAAATCGTCTGCTATGGTTTTGTTTAATGTGGGAAAGGTTTAAAAGTTAATACTGTTTCCCACTGTTAGATAAATGAGCTCTCAATAGAGTGATTTCAACTTTGTCGTCACAAGTACTCGAACAGTTTGATCAAAGGCCGAACACACACACAATCCCTCTTTGTCCGGACTCCAGTCAAACGAGTTGATAGGCTGTGTGGAAATTACGGCATTTTGAACCAAGGAAACCTTCCCTGCTACTCCCATTTCTACATCATTACCATCTTTTGTCACTCTGTTAGATGGGTATGTGCTGAAAAAGAAGCAAGTTAATATAGAAGTATTGACTTAGACCATCGCCTGTAACCATCAACTGTTCTAAACTCCTTATTCTAATATAAAAGTAATGTTTCTGATAGAACAAACATTATGGATTGTCTTACTTCATTAATCTAGAATGGGAATTGGAAGGATATCATGGAGGATTCAGAATACAGGCCTATTTTAACCCTTTCCCTCATATAGACGCTTTCTGACGCCTCTGCAGCAGACAGCTTTTTGAAAACATAGTGACAAAAGAAGAAATTGCACAAAACGTGCAATTTCTCCATTTGCCACAATGTTTTCCACTTTTTGTCATAGGTTATCCATTCAATTATAGAGATTTTCTATTTTTTGATAAAATCTGTGCAAAGTCGTCTGCTGCAGAATTGTCGTATGAGGGAAAGGGTTAAAAGAAATAACCGAGAGATCCAGATAATATTATCATTTGAGAGTCATCGGAAAAAAGTACGAAAATAATGACGCAAGGAACCAAGGTAGATCACGAAGATGGGGACTCTAAGATATGACGTCATTTCATATCATTCTAAGCTTCTGGTAATTTACCATGGAATTTATTTCCTGCAAGGAATTATGACATGACATTACTCATGCCTATATATTTCTTTAAACCTTAGTAATATTAAATTAAGTACTTACTATTTCCATAGATTTAATGTTCCATTTCCACCAGAAGTCATACAGATATCTCTGTTTTGAGGAAGATGTCTTGCACTCCATACAGTTGACTTGTGTGCCTGGCAATTGAAATACATATTATATATCTATATACATGTACCTGTATTAAAATCATCCACAAAAAATAAAAGAAAAATCACTTTATATAAAAGTTAAGTTCAAGAATACAGTTTGAGCAATTTCTCCTTTTGCCACATTATTGTAAAAAGTCATCTGCTGCAGAGGCGTTGTTTTTACGTGGGAAAGGGTTACATAAGATGTTAAATTATCAATACAATAGACATTTTTCTGTACTTCCTTCATTATGATTTAAAAGTTGCTGATGCAAATTGTTTCTATGAGGGTAATAGTATGTTAAAACAAACTAGGTATGCTTTAACATTTTACCACACTGTTGACGTGTGCCTGACAAATTAAATATATTAACCCTTTCCCTCATACGACAGTTCTGCAGCAGACGACTTTGAACATATTTTGTCAAAACATAGAAAATCTCCATAATTGAATGGATAACCTATGACGAAAAGTGGAAAACATTGTGTCAAAAGGAGAATTATAGAGATTTTCTATTTTTTGATAAAATCTGTTCAAAGTCGTCTGCTGCATAATTGTCGTATGAGGGAAAGGGTTAAATGTCGTTTTTTAACATTATTTAGCTGTATTCTCACATATAGATGCATTCTGACGCCTCTGCTGCAGACGACTTTTGAACACTGAGACAAAAGGAGAAATTGCTCAAAACTAGCAATTTCTCCTTTCGCAACAATGTTTTCAACTCTATTTAATAGTTGAACCCTCATTTATTGAGATTTTTCAGAATGTTGTTGTCTTCTGCAGAATTGTTGTATGTGGGAAAGGGTTAAAGTTAAAAATAGTATAATATGACATGTGTAACAAGGGATTACCTTTTCATTAAGAGATGCAAATCCCTTGGTCGGGTGTTGTGTCCTCATATCAAAGACATGGAATTTAGATTCTAACGTTGTGGCAACAAGTTTATTCATGTTGATATCCTTTCTGTCAAATTCAAGTCCACACACCTGAAAATGTAATATATGGAATCCTTAGTAAACCAACAAATCTGCAGCAGACAACTTTGAAAACATTTTTGCAAAAATTAGGAAAATCTCTATAAATAAAAAACATTGAGATAAATGGATAAATTGCTTGAGCAAATTTTCATTATGCCTTAACATTTTTAGAAGTCATCTGCTACAGACGTGTCAAATTGCATCTGCATGTTTTCCAGTCATCTGATTGGTAAGACAAGTCATTGAATTGTAACAAAGATAAGTATTCACTAAAATAAATGACTGCCCATTTAAACAAAATACAGTTGAAGCAAATTTGTTGTCATATATAGTCACAATCCAAGTGTTCACCTTGCCTATCAACCTATTACATCCCATATAGATGATTGCTCAATCTACATAGTAAGACTATAGTGTGCAATTCAAGAGTAATACAAACGGAGAGCAAATGTTGTGCAAAATGTGAAAATACATATACAAAAGCATAAATATCTAGATATTCATTTTCATCAAATTATAATACCCATTATCTTTTTTTGTAAATGAAACTTTTCAACATATTTTTTACATGAAACGCATACTAACATACAAAGTTTTGTGCTTAAATGTAAATTTATATTACAAAATGTTACGTACCCCATTTTTAACATTTGTCTCCCATCGCATAGACATTGATTTCAAATCAAACAATTTTATATCACCATTATCATAGCCAGCACAGACACACCTCTCTTGCTGGTTGTATGCATTTCCTGAAATAGAAAATTGGTATTCAGACATCTCGTTAACCCTTTCCCACATAAAGCAAATTTACAGCAAGTGTCCTTGAAAATGTCTAGATAAAAATATTGAACATCTCTGTAAATAAAAGTGAACTTATTGAATACAGTTGAAACCATTCAGTGCAATTTCTCCTTTTTGGCACAATGTTTTCAAAGGTCGTCAGCTGCAGTTGCATCAAAATGCACCTGCTAGTGGGAAAAGAATCGGCAGGTGTAAACAAGAACGAGCCACAGAACGACCGTATACAGCAATTTAGCACTATGTTGTGTGTAATCAAAAGAATCATCATAATGAAAGAATACTTGTGAGTACCCACAACATAGATGTACAGGATCAAATGAGGATTTTAGAACATGAAATATGTTCCATAAGATAAGCTCTGTTTTTGTTTTGTTTTAACTATTAATTGCATGACTTAAGTATAAAAGGCTATCAGGAAAATTTATTTTTTCCCCAACCTTGACAGGTCAAACATCTTTTTCTTCTCCAAACTGGAGATGAATTTCAATCTTGAATTAAAACTTTAAGTATCATTCTCCATATATCAGACCCATTGGTGTAATTGATAGTTTGTCTTGTCTATTTAACTCCTTAAATCTTGTACAGACATATTTTGATATATCTGCAACAGATAACTTTTCAAAACATTGTGATAAAACTAGAAATTGCTTGTCAAGACACAATACTCATACTTTCTTTAATTATGATTTACCATACTGCAGATTTTGCTGTATGTGGGAAAGACTTAATTGTGAAATATAGTCTGAAATGAATTATCATCATTTAAACCTATCCCACATACAGAAGCTTTATGATGCCTCTGCAGCAGACAACTTTATAAAATATAGTTGGCCACAATGTTTTAACTCTATATAATAAAAATTTCATTTAAAGAGATTTACCGATGTGTGCGGATCAGTTTTCAAAGACCTCTGCTTTAATTGGTCACTTCTTTCTTTTAATGCACACAGATATATTCTATTTGGAAGAATGGACAAAATGTGTGTTATAGGTAAAGGTTTAACCCTTTCTCTGATATATAGGGACAACATCTGAGAAATATGATAAAATCACTCGGATATAAACATTTGGAAGTAGTTTTAAAAAACCCAAACAAACTGTTTTTTGTTTTCACAAATTTGTTAAAGGTCTTCTGAGTCAGGAAAAGGGTTCAGTAGTCAGTACTTACCAAAGACTACAGTCCAACAATCTCGTCTGGTCTCCCCTACACCAGGTTCCATGGTGGCTACTGGTTCACCTTTTTGTCTTGGATCCCATACTTTAATACTTCCTAAATAAATACAGAACAATAAAAGACACTTATAACAGCTGCTTATAATAACCCTTATCCCACAGTCTGTGACATTAAACAAAATGTTCATGTTTTGTTTAGCACCAGTTACAATTGAGAACAATCTCGAGAAAGAACATGTGTCCAGATTTTGCTTCTTATGTATCTTGCAGGCCACACCAAAAAGATTTGTGTGACATTAGAATTAAATAGTTTAGAGCTCTAGATGAGGGGACTAGTGTGTGTATAAAATCCTTATCCAAGTTGATTACATTATGACAAAAGGAGAAATTGTTCAAAAGTTTGCTTCAATATTTTCAAAAATGGCCTGCTGCAGAGATGTCAAAATGCGTCTTGTTGAATAAGTAATAAGAGAAAACTAGTTTACTGTATCATAACTGGGCCCTTTTGCATATATATATTCTAGATAATTAGAACAGAAATTATACCCATCTCTACTCCCAGTGACAATATCTGGTGCCCCTTCACCGATACCATAAAACAGTTTACTGTTTCATAACTGGGCCCTTTTGCATATATGTACATGTATTCTAGATAATTTGAAAAGAAATTTTACCATCTCTACTCCCAGTGACAATCTCTGGTGCCCCTTCACCGATACCAAGTCCTCCAACACCATCTATAGCATTGATGATTTCTTTATGACCCTTCACAGAATACACTGGCATTTCTGGCGATTCCAAGTTCCTGTAATTATAAAGTTTGAAAAATTCATACAAATTACAATTATAATTATAAATTCTGAAAGGAATAACAACAACAATTGACTAACAATAGGCTAGATATAAAACTTTAATAGGACAAGGAGAACACTATTCACAAGAAATGATATTATACACTTTTTCACATACTACATATATACAAATCTGCAGCAGATGACTTTGGAAACATGTAGACATAACATAAAGTTGGAAGGCTCTACGATATAATGAAGTTCTGAGAAAAATTGAAAAGGTAGACATTCCAAAACTTCCATGAATAAACAAACTCAAATATGTATTAAGACTCTGTCAAGAAAATATACTATTTCTGATAAAAGACAAAAAAATTATGAATAAATAATATACCATATTGCCATTTTCCCATCAAAATCTCCAGTGGCCAGGAATCTTTGTTGAAGACTTGTGGCACCGAAGGTTCCACATTTAAAAGCCTTAGTCTTTTCAAACTGTAAATATAAAAAGCAGCATCAGCAAGTTAAAAATGACTCCGTTTAAAAAAAAAATACAGTTTCCTAACTAAAAGGCCAGTTCAATTCAAAGAAAAAAGGTTTCTCTTGCCCTCCCCCAGTAAGATGATGGCATAATGGTAGGCACCTGCAGATTTCCGAAGATGTCATTTGAAATGTTATGGTAAAAGACGAGATGTTTCCTTGTAAATCATGTCTAGATCATTTATCAGTTATATTACAATGTTTACAGGGTAATACGGGTAAACAAATCGACGGCGAAACCGGTGATGTTTCCCGTCAATAGGTAATGTGTATGAACGTTGCAAAACTTTGCTATACCGTCTTTCCAAAAATTGTGTCCAGAGTGGATTTTTCGATGCAGTCATGATTCTGCTACGTTTTGATTGGATGAAAAGAAAATATCGAAACAAAAAAGACTTCTAGAGGATATAATTAAATATGATAATACATACTCGATAAAGGAACGAGCACAAGTAATTTTATGTGTGATCATTTGCGTTTAATAACACAAAACGAGTTCAAATAAAAACTCATAAGGTTTTTTTAACTTTTCGGAAGTTACAAATCCAAATTCCTGTAATATGAGTTTTATGACATCATTCTATTAGTGTAACGCAAATGATGAATAAATAACCAAAAGGAAAACGACAGAAATGACAGGAAAGGTTAATGTTGTTCCATAAATTATGGAACCGTTTCATTTGAAGTGCTTTATGAAGTGCTTTATGAAGGGCAAGTTGATTATTTTTTGTACCTGTCATCATAATTTCATGGATTTCAAATCTTGGCCATATTTTAAAGTTAAATATATGCTTAACCTGATGATTATTTTTTATTTTCTTTGCTTAGGTCGGTAGGACTCGTAAATAACTGAGCGTGCTGCAAGCAAGGGGCTAACAGCAGTTCACGGGGAATTATTTACAGATCACAAAAGTTAATAAATGTTTACCTGAAATAGCTAGGTAGCACCTATACTCATAATAGTAACCAGTTATATCTAACCTGATAAGACTGATGTATCATGATACATCAGTCTCACTGTCTGGTATCCTCAATCGATCAAGAGAGATAGATGGAGATAGAGGGGAAGAGAGGGGAGGGAGGGTGCCAGGGAGATGGAGACTGAGTAGATGAGACAGATGGAGAGAAAGAGAAAGAGAGAGAGAGAGAGAGAGAGAGAGAGAGAGAGAGAGAGAGAGAGAGAGAGAGAGAGAAGAGAGGAGATGAGAGGAGAGGAGAGAGAGAGAGATATTACCTCTTTAATCAACTTTAAGTCTCCATGTGAAACTTCATAAATCTGTAGGGCTCCTGTTCCCCTAGCATAATTTCCCAGCGTTATGAATTTAGCACTGCAAGGAATCCATTTGACATCAAAACATGTATAGTTGAGTGATTTCTGTGCGTGGGTTATTATTTGTGGTTTATCCATTTTTTCTTGATAAGGAGCAGTTAATACTGTCAAAAAATCAGAAGAAATAGAAGATTCTGGATAGATTCCCTGGTTACAACAAGCCGAGACAGATTACAACCGCAAGAGCATATCCGAATGCTACAACATGTGAAAAACGCCGGTTTTAATTGGATTAGATTTATGGAACGAGAATTTTGATTGGTTCGAAATTAAGGACTCAAAATGTCTGCGCCCATGAAATCAGATAAAACATAGGGAAAACGTAAACAAAACAAAGCAATTTACTTTCAATTACCCATTACTTCGTTCCTTTTTCCTGACACACAATTTAATTGTAGCGCAACTTTATTTCGATAATCAATACATGTTAAGTTCATAGTTAATCCAAAGAAAAATTTAGAAAAATCCCATAAGCATCAGTTTTCGCGTAAATTGTAGACGATGACCAAACGTCTCGATGCAACATGCTAGTTAAAATGATTGTACCTTGCCTTTGACGGTCTCAGATAAATAGCTGATTTTGACAACTCTCACATGATCATTTTTCCGACAAGGCTTTCAATTCGTAATCAAAAGTAAATACAAAAGCATAAGTCATAATGATATTTTTTAAGATGCGACATATTTTGTGTATTTATTTATTAATAATTCTAAATTTCCATGTGAATTTCTGATTTTTAACCTTTTCAGCAACATGGAATCAAATATGGAAATAAGGGATACTATTACTCTTCAAGGTCAAGAAACAAACCAGTCTGAAGCCGAAGATAGTTCTATCAACTCAAACATGTTATTGGATGTTGATAAAGGTGGCAGCAATATGGATGTTGTTAATTCAGAGGATTCTGTAGATAGCAGGGTTAAGGAAGAAAAGACAGAATGCCAAGGTTCAAATTCAGTGGGCTTACCAGACCCAGATAGAAGAGAGTGCTTAGCTGGTATAAATGCTGTGAAAGACAGTAGTGAATTACACAGTTCAAAGATTAAAATGCTTGCTAGAGTGGCTGTATCCAATGCACATTTCAAACACCAACAAAGAGGGGAACCTGATTTGAATTTGCAAGACAAGATTGAAATAGGGCAAAATGTACTAGAAGCAAATAAAGTGTCTTTCCTTTCCAGATTTGGTAACTTTTTAGAAATGGAAGATTTAGTGTATTTTTCAGACTTAAGGACTTCAAGTTATGAAATTGATTTTTATTGCAAGCAGATAGAAAAGAGTAAAAGTAGCAATTTCAGTAAAAACCTAGTGAAGAACAGGCGATATCAGGCAATGAAAGAATTGATTTCGAAAAATGAGTATTTCAGTGATGAGGAAATGAAATTCAGGGAACCGTATTTGTATCATCAAATGGTTGGTCAATATTTGACAGATGACGAAATACAGGCCGGGATTGATAAATCTGATTTACGATTTTCAACTATACTAGTGAAACATATTGACCAGCTGAATGAGAATGACAGATTCAGTAGAGATAAGGATAAAGAGGTAAATAAATATATATATATATATGAACTGTAAATTCCTAAAAAATATCAGAAAGCATTGTAAAAAGAGGCATCACCTTAAAATGTATACCACCATTATTTTGTATACTTAACCCTTTCCCACATACAGACGCTTTCTGATGCCTCTGCAGCAGACAGCTTTTTGAAAACATAGTGAAAAAAGAAGAAATTGCTCAAAACAAGCAATTTTCTTCTTTTGCCACAATGTTTTCCACTTTTAGTCATAGGTTATCCATTCAATTATATATATTTTCTATTTTTTGACAGAATATATTCAAAGCTGACTGCTGCAGAATTGTCGTACGAGGGAAAGTGTTAAATCCTTTCACACCTGCATACATATTTTGACATATCTGCAACTGACAAAATTTGAAAACATTGCTCATACAGCATTTGAAATTATCTTTTCAACTGTATTCAAAAACCATACTTTCTGAGTTTCATAATCATTTATTAACTTTGTCTATATTTTTATCTCGCTGTTATTAAAGTCATCTGGTATACATTTGTTGTATGTGTGAAAGGAAAAAAAATATCTGATGAATATATAAAAAGGTTTTAAAGTTAATAACTGAAATTGGGAAAAATATTGTATGTTCTGCTTTGAAAGCACCTGAGAAAAAATATAATAATTAATATAAAACTTTTCAATTCAATAAAACATTTTGGGGCAGGAAAAAACTACTGGTTTTTAGCAATATCAATCTGTTAAGTGTTATTACATTAGTCATAATGTTTAAAATTTTGCCTGCTGCAAAGGCAAGTATGGTAATCTGTATTCCCAATTAAGTTTAACCCTTTCCCTCATATAGACGCTTTCGGACGCCTCTGCAGCAAACAGCTTTTTGAAAACATAGTGACAAAAGAAGAAATTGCACAAAACGTGCAATTTCTCCTTTTGACACAATGTTTTCCACTTTTTGTCATAGGTTATCCATTCAATTATGGAGATTTTCTATGTTTTGACAGAATATGTTCAAAGTCGTCTGCTGCAGAATTGTCGTATGAGGGAAAGGGTTAATAAACATTATTGTATTTAACCTAACAGGAATGTCAGGAGGAAGAAGAGGAAGACTCAAACGATGAGGACGAGATGGACGAATCCATAAACCAGAAAACAACTGAAGATGAATCTGGTGAGTAAATTTTTCAGGTTACTTCAAAACTGGCTGGTGTCAGGATAAATGGCCCAATAGTACTGGTAACTTACCCAGGAAACACTGTGATACAACTGAAAAATTGTTGAAACTTGAACTTGAACCGTTGCTAAATTGTTAGTTAATTGATCAAATTGAGACGGGACTTTCATGCAGGCATGTTCTTTTTAAATTCTATTGCTGCACAAGGGCTATTTATGAAAAGGATTTTATCTTTAATAACATAAACACACTTTTACAATAACCCTTTCCCTTACAACCAATCTGCACCAGAAGACGGAAAACAATGGAAGATATAAAAATTGAAAGCATAATTATTGAATATTGTGTAAAATATTGTGTTAAAAAAAGAAATTGTGAGCAATATCACATTTGTTGCAATGTTTTTAAAAGCTGTGTGCTGCAGATTTAACTCTTTCCTACATACAACAAATCTGCAGCAGACTACTTTGAAAACATATTATATATACAGAAATATAGAAAGTCTCTGAATAAATGTACATGTATATTCATTTAGATTAACATGTCGATTGCTGCAGATGCGACTGCATTTGGGAAATATTTAATCAAGTATATTAGTTATTTTATACATTGTATTGTAGATGAGAATGAAGAAAAGATATCCGATCATCAAAGACTCGAACTTAGAACAGAGTTCCTTTCAATTATGCAAGAGAAGTTTCTTCATGGGCAAGACAAGAACTTCAACTACAGGTAAAACCATCTTAACCCTTTTCCATTCACAACAAATCTGCAGCAGACGACTTTGAAAAAATCTAGGTAGATATATTCTATGGAAAAACCTCTTTTAATGAATCAGAATGGTTAAAAACATTGTGTCACATTGAGGAACAAGTCCTTTTGGAAAATCTCCGTGAATGGGAGTTTAAAAATTAAATACAGTTTAAAGCATTGTGGCAAAAGGAGAAATTGCTTGTTTTGAGCAATTTCTTCTTTTGCCGCAATGTTTTCAAAAGACGTCTGCTGCAGATGCGTCTACAAGTTGGAAAGGGTTAAGTTACATATACATGTATTTTGTGAAAATTATGTGTATTCATCATTAAAAAATAGAGAGACATGGTGCCCTAATGAATATTTGTGGATTGATTATTATTAACAATTGATTGTTATCATGACTTGTCTTTCCCTTTACCTAATACAACAAATCTGCAATAATATTTAGACTCAAAATATGGACAATCTCTTTAAATGAAATTACAATTATTGAATAGAATTGAATACATTAAGAGCAATAATAAGTCATCTTCTGCAGACGCGTCAAAACCTCTATGATAATTTCTGGACTCAGACGTAAGGAGGGATCTGCTTTTTTAGCCCATTTTCTTCTGTACTGATTCGGAAACTGAGTATCTTACATTCTTATATGGTTTGATTTATCCCTTTCCCTCATATGACAATTCTGCAGCAGAAGACTTTGAACATATTTTGTCAATAAATAGAAAATCTCTATAATTGAATGGATAACCTATGACTAAAAGTGGAAAACATTGTGGCAAAAGGAGAAATTGCTCGTGTTTTGAGCAATTTCTTCTTTTGTCACTATGTTTTCAAAAAGCCGTCTGCTGCAGAGGCGTCAGAAAGTGTCTATATGAGGGAAAGGGTTAACTATCTTAGTTTCTGACGCCTCTGCAGCCGACAGCTTTTTGAAAACATAGTGACAAAAGAAGAAATTGCTCAAAACGAGCAATTTCTCCTTTTGCCACAATGTTTTCCATTTTTAGTCATAGGTTATGCATTCAATAATAGAGATTTTCTCTTTTTTGACATAACATGTTCAAAGTCGTCTGCTGCAGCATTGTCGTATGAGGAAAAGGGTTAAATGTCACAATTAGCAATATACATGGTTGACTTATCATGGTTCCAGTGCTGGTCCAGTTTTGATTTGAAATCATTTAAATCTTTAGAGTTCGCAACATACTTTGGGAGTGAGTTCCAAATAGCATCTGTATAATGAGGGAAAGAACTGTACAGGAGTTCATGAAGGAACCCTGTCTACACATTCACTTTTTTTGAGCACAATGATGTATTTACAGTAGGGATGGGAACGAATACTGAAAATGATATTCGAATATTCGTTTTACTTATTCGAATATATTCGAATATTCGTTTTTCGAAACAAAAATCGGTATCCGATTTCAGGTTTATTTGAATGCTGGTACTTTTCCATTTCCTTTTTCAAATAATCGCGATTTTCCAAGTAGAAGTGTAAGCTATTGTTTAAGTATATATTGCATGTTTTCAACTGTTCTTACACTCTTTTTTGTTCTCAACAGATATATTTGAATTTCAAGTTGAGGTAAATCAAGAAAAATATCCACTCGAAACGATAAACAGAATTGCAACGTTTTCTGATCCGTATAATTATTCAGGTGTCACTTGGTTACCGAATTTAATATTTAACTGAGTCAAATAATTAATGAAGTAATGATATATTTTATTCATACAAAAAGCAAAGGAAGTTGGAAGAAAACAAAATTGCGGACAATTCAATTTGTTCGCTGATGTGAATTCGATTTTAAAGATGTAAAGAGGAAAGCTGCATACTTTTGAGACGTACTGCTCTGTAATATGATTTATGCAATTGTTGCAATAGCTGTCTATGATTTTAAACATCGACTAGGTTTTGGTTAAGCTGGGAGGTTTTTACGAAACTTGACTTTCACTTTCGTAATGATATGCAGACTGTCACTGTTTATACATGTGTGTTTGTTAAAACATATCGATGAAACCGGTCGTCCAAGGTGATGTCTGGTTACACATGATACAAACTCGGGTAAACGTACGCTTGACAATTATCGATTTTATAATTGATACTTAAGGTTTGACATACGTTGAAAAAACACCACAAACGAAACATACACACTCTTTATCACTTCACCCGTAATCATGATTAGCTCCAACTCGCGACCTCTGTCAGAATTGTACAAATATTATTTGGTCACTTTTTTTTTTATTTATTAAAATAAATTCGTAAACTGAAAACAAATATTCTTATTCGAAAACAGTATTCGAATACTCGTCCTTTTTTCGAATATTCGAATATTCGAATATTCGTATATTCGTTCCCATCCCTAATTTTCAGGTTATGTTGTAATAAATTGTTGTTTTTACAGTTTCATCAAACCTGTCCTTTTTCCGTTTTCAGCGAGGTGGACAATAATGAAGCTTATGATGACCTTAGTGTACTGAGTCATGATTCGGAAGAGAAATATTTTGATGATGAAGATCCAGAGAGCATTCATTCTGACAGTAACATGTGACAAGATCATGTAACTTTTTATTGTTGGAAATCTATTGGACAATGTGCCTTAACCCTTTCCCACATACAGGATATCTGCAGCAGACGACTTTGAAAACAGCTAAGCAAAAGTATGGAAAATCTCCACAATTGATGATATACTTATTGAATAGAGTTGAAAACATTGTGGCAAATGGAGGAATTGCTCATTATGAGCAATTTCTCCATTTGCCACATTGTTTTCAAAAGTCATCTGCTGCAAATGCATTGAAATGTGTCTGCAATGGGAAAGGGTTAACTTTTTCTATACATTCAATTTACTCCTAGACTGAACCGGGAAATGCCATTTCAGCATTGGTAAAATGCAATGCAAAACTGTAGTTGCCATGGTAAAGGAAATCTGTCTTGGGGGACCCTCTAACAAAACTGTTCATTGAGTAGTTTAAAATATTCTGACAAACAGATAAATTGCTCATTCTTAGCAATTTATCTTTTGTCCGCATTGTTTTCATAAGAAATATGCTGTATTTGCATGTTGGAAAGTGTCAAAAAAGAAAGGAGTAAGTCAAAGAGGGAATAATTTCCAGGTAGTTGTTTTGAATTTGTTAGTCAAACATGCAATTAAATATAGATAAAAATAAATCATATTCGTTTTCATTCCACATTTAACTGTTGATGCCTTTGCTGAAGAGACCTTTTGAAAACATAGAAACAGTGAAACAGCACATAATCAACTATTCCATGTTTTCCCTTAATACTTAACTTTTCTATTCGCATCTTCACTTGTTCTACATTTCAAAATTATAACATATTGAGGCAATATAGCGCAGCTGTTCAGCTTTACAATAAAAAATTATCTTTGGTCCACAATGACATAGACAAAATCTGCCGCAAATCTGCACTTTAAATACATCTTCACGAAACAATAAATCATCTCTATAAATGTAGGTATAATTACTGAACAAAGTTGAAAACATTGTGGCAAAGAGCAGAAATTGCTTGTTTTGAGCAATTACTTCTTTTGTCAGAATGTTTTCAAAATTCGTCTGCTGCAAATGCATCCAAATGCGTCTAGAAGTGGGAAAGGGTTAAGTCATCTGTATCAAGGGTAAAAGGTGATCACCTATTCACTTCAGTCCAGCACAGTACGAGGATTTTAGGTAACGGGTAGTTCAAACCGCATCTTGTCCAACATTCTTTTGGACGTTTTACAAAAGTCAAAATGACAAGCGTCATCCAGCAATGAGCTAGCAGTATATGTGTGAAAACAATCTGACACTTAGAAAAGAATGTTGTTTTGAGTACTGGTGTAAGAAACTAAGGGAACGCATTGGTAGGTGAACTGGCCACCATATGACTGAAACATTGTTGTAAACGGCATTAAACCCCAATCAATCAATGGGTCATACCAAATGGTTATGTTGGCTTCTTTCCTGCATGCCACTCAAGATTGTATAAATAGCTTTACGAATGAAGTCTGGGAAAACCAGTTCATTAACCCCTTCAGACTTGCAGACACATATAGACACATTTGCATCACCAACTTTTGAAAACATTTTAGTAAAAGGAGAAATTTCTCAAAATGATCAATTTCTCCTCTTGCCACAATGTTTTCAACTCTTCAATAAAAATGCTTTTATATGTAGAGGGTTATCATAGTTTTGCCAAGGTGTTTTTAACCCTTTCCCTCATATAGATGTTTTCTGAAGCCTCTGCAGCAGTCAGCTTTTTGAAAACATAGTGACAGAAGAAGAAATTGCTCAAAACAAGCAATTCTCCTTTTGCCACAATGTTTTCCACCTTTAGTCATAGGTTATCCATTCAATTATAGAGATTTTCTATTTTTATTTTTCTATTTTTGCTCAAGGTGAGTTATTGTGATCGCCTTTTGTCCGTCGTGCGTCAACTTCTTCTCCTCAGTAACCAGTGGGTCAATTGGGATGAAACTTCACAGAGAGCATCCTCTCAATGACCTCACCAGTTTCCCTTTTTGGGATCCATGCAGAATTTTGGTTTCCATAGCAACGAAATGAAAAAGACTTCAAAATTCTTCTTCTCCCAAACTAGTTGGCAGATTTTCAAATAATTTTGTAGAAATGTTCCTTGAATGACAATCTATCAGATTCCTTTAAGCCATGTTGATTGGTAGAAAAACATGGCCGCCAGGGGGGTGGGGCTATTTTGCCTTATATGGCTATAGTGAAAACTTAAAAAAATCTTCTCCTCCGAAAGTGTCAGGCCAATTTTCAAATAATTTTGTAGAAATGTTCCTTAAGTGACCCACAATCAGATTCCTTCAAGCCATGTTGATTGGTCGAAAAACATGGCTGCCAGTGGGCAGGGCTATTGTGCCTTAAATGGCTATAGTGAAAACTTAAAAAATCTTCTTCTCCCAAACTGGTTGGCAGATTTTTGTAATAATTTTGTAGAATTGCTCCTTGGATGACCCTCTATCGGATTCCTTCAAGCCATGTTGATTGGTCGAAAAACATGGCCGCCAGGGGGCGTGGTTTATAATGCTAAAGTGAAAAAAAAAAAGTGAGCGATCCAGGCCCTCTTGTTTGACAAAATATGTTCCAAGTCGTCTTTACAGAATTGTCGTTTGAGGGAAAGGGTTAAAATTGTCAGCTGCAGATTTGGTGTACTAGTATGATGGAAAGTCTAAAAACATCCTTAAACCAAACTTATTGGGCAGCTATCTGAAGACTTGCTTCGTATTTATATCAAACAAACTTAATAACATAGTATAGTGATGAATAATGCTTTTGTCAATTTTGTATCGGCTGGGATTTAAATGTGCGACCAAAGCACCCGGGGATCTAAAAGAAAAGGAATAACACAAACTAAAATTTATATCACCTTTATATTTACTCACATAAAAAATTTTCAATAAAGAATCTACAAAAACAATAATAAAAATATACATGTACATGTATATGACAACTACCGTATAATTCGGACTTGGTTCACATGGCTCTTGAAATCATAAAAACTACAATGTGACTGATATAATAGGGTACTCTCCATTCTAATATTTGAAATGGCAGCAAAAAGAAACGCAACATTGTAGAAAAAAGAAGATATTTTTTATAGATTATGATATTGGGATATGAAGTGGTTACTCCACATTAACTACGGTAACATATTCTTTATCTTTAATGATCTAGATTAACATAGTTTGGGTTTACCCTCATTGCCATACAGGCACCATTTGATGGATACTTTCTGGCATAAAGGCAACATTAACCCTTTTCCAACCTGCAGACACATTCTGACAGCATCTTTTGCAGACAACTTGCGAAAACATTGTGACAAAATCAGAAATTGCTTATAACAAGCAATTTCGCCTTTTGCCAAAGTATCATATTATCAATTGCAAACAAAGCCTAAATAACAAATCTTAAATTGAATATATAAATATAATGTAGTATATTGTACATCACTGCAAACTCATTTGAACATCAAACCCTTTTCCTCATCACATGACATGTAGAGGCATCTGCAGCAGATAACTTTTGAAACCATTATTGCAAAAGGAGAAATTGCTCATGATAAGTAATTTCTGGTTTTGTCAACTTTATTCCATACTGTCTTTTATAGTGACATCACACGCTTTTGTATAGATATTTTCAAAGTGGTCTAACTACTGTATAAGTTTGATTGAGATACAATCAAAACTGAAGACTATCGCGTTCACAAGCAATTGTTTACGGACGCACACACGGCACCACGCCACAGTATAAGCTCTTCTGGCCTTTGGCCAGTAGAGCTAAAAAGGCTCTTATTTAGTTTAGTTTAATTTATTATTTTTACATTGATTGCAAAACAAGCTTTCAGCTTATATAAATCACGTTCGTCTTCAATGTCTGCTTCCTGGATACTTAACCAGTGCTAGCGCTGTTTGTGTGGAAAAATCCCAAAGGCAGAACCCGCTCAGCTTGTTGAGAGCTCTGGTTGTTGATGTCTGACCAATATGCCAGTACACAGTGATAGTGATGAATGAACTTTGCTGTTTGTCATGGCTTCCAAATGTTGAATGTTCCCTTTATGATGTTCAGTAACCGTTACCCGCAATTCTGGCTCTCAGGCGTGTTGTCGATCCTCTCACTGTTTAAGAGAAAGAAGTTAGAATTTTAGATGAGTTTTTAACCCATTCCCACATACTTCAAATCTACAGCAGAGGATTAAGAGTATACAGTTTGAAGTCGTATAATTTAACTTTGGGAATTGAGCTGTAATTTGAAATTTAACCTTTTCTCACATAACGGTACATAAAATCTGCAGCAGATGTCTTTGAAAAGATCTAGACAAAAATGTGGAAAATCTCTTAATAAAAGCAAATTTCTTCTATGGATTTGAAAACATTGTGGCAAAAGGATAAATTGCTCATTGCATGTGGACCTTTGGTCTCAATGTTTTCCAAAGTTGTCTGCTTCAGAGGCATCAGAAAGTGACTATTTGTGGGAAAGGGTTAACTGTAAAGAACTGAGAAGATACAGATCTGCCCAATTCTTGATGTTGATTTGAGCACCATTGACGTTGCGCGTGTTGATAACTTAATTATAAAAGCTGTGATCAAATGCTACTTTGGAAATCAACAGTTTTTCTGTGCCGTACCATACAAATTGTGAGAAAAGGAAATAATGTTACTTGTGAGCAATTTTTCCTCTTTCTCATAATGTTTTTTAATTTGAAGGCTTCATTTAAGAACAAATGTTTGTTTCATTTATGTTGAATGTAGATTATTTACTACAGATATCAAGAAGTGGACAACTTTCATGTAAGCAATAATATTTTCAGAAATACTTAAACAATTATGTAATAGTGGCATATCATAGCATAAGTAAAATAAAAAGAAGATGCCTAATAACATTTCTTGCACATTGGCACATTCTGATTAAAATCTTTTCTATTCCATATCAAGGCATAACCTTTTCCTACATTTAGACACATTTTGGACGCCTCTGCTGCAGACGACTTCTGAAAACGTTGTGGCAAAAGTCGAAATTGTTCATAATGAGCAATTTTGCCTTTTGCCACAATGTTTTTATCACAGCTGCAGGTGTGTTGTATGTTAAAGCAAGCCTCTTGTGAACTAATATGACAAACAAATGTCTGAAAATTTATGTAATTTGATCTATTGATTTAAAAAATGATAATATTTTCATGTAACAGTACTCTTTAGATATATATGGGAAAAGGAGGAACTGCGTGTTTAGGCCAATTTCCCAAGAGTGAATTCCCATTCCCACTTGCAGACACATTTTGATGCATCTGCAGCAGATGAAAACATTGAGGTAAAATAAGAAATTGCCCATAATGAGCCATTTCTGCTCATGCCACAATGTTTTTAACTCTTCATTAATAAACACTTTTAGTTATAGAGATTTTCCATATTTTAGTTAATATGTTTTCATATATGTCTGCTGCAGGTTTGTTGTAAGTGGGAGATGGTTATGGGAAGAAATGAAGACATTGGTTTCTGCAGTATCGTGTTAAAAGCATAAACATAGTTGGAAATAATTTACTATATGAGATTGAGAACTGAAAATAAAAATAAAAAGCCTTTAAAAGATAACAAAGCATATTTTGATTAATAACCAATAGTGACCAAATAGGGAATAAACAAACATATTAAATAAATCTAATCAGTAATTGGTTTATAAAATTGAGAATTGAAAATCAGAACAGAAAGCACTCAAGAATACCAAAGCATATTTCCCAATAGTGAACCAAACAGGGATTAAATAAATGTTTTTCATTAATAGCGTCATACATTGGATAATAACATAGAGAACTGAAAACCCAAATAGAAAGCCTTTGAGCATAGCAAAGCATATTTTCCAATAGTGTACCAATTTAAGAGTAACAAGATGTGTTTGTGAAACACTGATGCCCCCGAATGGCAACATCTAGGTCAAAGGTCAAGGTCGCAAGGTGAAAAATTTTGGTACTGACAGAAAGGTCATGTCACAAGATATACACATGTGAAATATGGTAGCCGTACCCGTTATGGTTCAACAGTAGTGGTCAAGGTTAAAAGGTTTTTTCGAGAATGGCAACATCTAGGTCAAAGGTCAAGGTCGCAAGGTGAAAATTTTGGTACTGACAGAAAGGTCATGTCACAAGGTATACACATGTGAAATATGGTAGCCGTACCTGTTATGGTTCAAAAGTAGTCGTCAAGGTTAAAGTTTTTATCGAGAATGGCAACATCTAGGTCAAAGGTCAAGGTCGCAAGGTGAAAAATGTTGGTACTGACAGAAAGCTCATGTCACAAGGTATACACATGTGAAATATGGTAGCCTTACCTGTTATGGTTCAAAAGATGTCGTCAAGGTTAAAGTTTTTATCGAGAATGGCAACATCTAGGTCAAAGGTCAAGGTCGCAAGGTGAAAAAAATGTTGGTACTGACAGAAAGGTCATGTCACAAGGAATACATGGTAGCCGTACCTGTTATGGTTCAAAAGAAATGGCCAAGGTTAATTTTTTTTTCGAGAATGGCAACATCTATGTCAAAGGTCAAGGTCGCAAGGTCAAAAATGTTGGTACTGACAGAAAGGTCATGTCACAAGGAATACACATGTGAAATATGGTAGCCATACCTGTTATGGTTGAAAAGTAATGGTCAAGGTTAAAGTTTTTTTCGTGCAGACAGGCCAAAAACTACATCTAGGTCAAAGGTCAAGGTCGCAAGGTCAAAAATGTTGGTACTGACAGAAAGGTCATGTCACAAGGAATACACATGTGAAATATGGTAGCCATACCTGTTATGGTTCAAAAGTAATGGTGAAGGTTAAAGTTTTTTTCGTGCAGACAGGCCAAAAACTACATCTAGGTCAAAGGTCAAGGTCGCAAGGTCTAAAATTTTGGTACTGACAGAAAGGTCATGTCACAAGGAATACACATGTGAAATATGGTAGCCGTACCTGTTATGGTTCAAAAGTAGTGGTCAAGGTTAAAGTTTTTTTTGTGCAGACAGACAGACAGACCAACAGACCAACCAACCAACAGACAGGCCAAAAACTATATGCCCACCGAATCGGAGATTCCGGGGGCATAAAAAAGAAATAATAAATAAAACTAATCAGTAAAAGTGTTGTACATGGGTATATTTCTATGTTAATTGTAGACTTTATAAATGATTATACCTTTTATTTGAATGTTACGCATCTTACTGAAAGAAGGATTTAGTTAAAACTTTTATCTCTGTCCCACATGCAGACGAATCTGCAACACACAACTTACGGACACATTGTGACAAAATGAGAGTTGGCTCATAATGAGTAATTTCTCCTTTTGCAACAATTGTTTCATCTCTATTCCATAATTATGCTATCATTTAATGAGAATTATTCACATCTAGCTGTTTTATTGTACATCTAACATATGCTTCCTTGTCAGATTAAAATTATTTATCTTGCAAAACCAAGAAGCAAACTAGTTGTGGACACCCTTTTGCTGTTATAGGATTATGTAAATCGTCACATTACAAATACATGAAAGCAAATCTCACAAAAATTGTAAATAGCAACTCATGAATGACGCTTTTCACCAAATCACACATTTGTTTCATAGCACATATACAATTTACACATACTCTAATTTACATGGTAAAATTTAACCCTTTCCCTCATATAGACGCTTTCTGATGCCTCTTCAGCAGACAGCTTTTTGAAAACATAGTGACAAATAAAGAAATTGCACAAAACGTGCAATTTCTCCTTTTGCCACAATGTTTTCCACTTTTTGTCATAGGTTATCCATTCAACTATGGAGATTTTCTATGTTTTGACAAAATATGTTCAAAGTCGTCTGCTGCAGAATTGTCATATGAGGGAAAGGGTTAACAGCTAAATTGTTAAATTACAAATACATGTACATGTACAAACATTACATAGAATTATCTGAACAGCAAAGTACAGAAAGATACATAAATAAATAAGTAATGGCACACATACAATTGTATATATATTATGTAAATGTATTAACCGTTTCCCATGTATACAGCAAAACTGCAGCGGACTACTTTGTAAACATCTAGACAAAACTTTGGAAATAAGTACATTGTATAGTATTTGAATAGAGATGAAAACATTGTGGCAAAAGGAGAAATTGCTAATTTTAAGCAATTTCTTCTTTTGTCACAGTGTTTTCAAAAGTAGTCTGCTGCAGATGGGAAAGGGTTAAATCACAGAAAGCCTACCCGGTACTCCCATCACCCACATGAAAACCTTTAAAATTCAATCCCACATCAAATGACAAAATTCTTTAATCATGAAAGCCAACTCTTTCCCACATGCAAAAAGAACCGACTTTTGAACACATTGTAGAAAATGTTTCCAAGTTTATACAATAAATTACTTTTCATTTCTCGAAATTTTCCACATTCCTTTTTTGTAGATATTGCATATTTTTTGTATGTGGGAATGGGTTTATTTCACTCATTTGCTGCATTCTCGGTTTTAATGTAACACCCTTCTGATTGCTGTAGAACACCTAATGAAAAATTTGTAAAACAAATCTGGAAATTAACCCTTGTTGTATGTGCGAAAAGGGCCCCACATGAGATATGCTTCTGCTCCTGTGCATGTTTTGCTACAACCGGAGCATGTTTTGCTACCTACGAGCCAACTTTGACCAAATGTTCTAGGTTTGCCCATTCTAGACCCTCTTTGTATGAATTTCGCCATAGTAGTCTATCAAGGTAAATGTTCCCCTTTAACCCTTTCCCTCATACGACAATTCTGCAGCAGACGACTTTGAACGTATTTTGTCAAAACATAGAAAATCTCCATAATTGAATAGATAACCTATGACGAAAAGTGAAAAACATTGTGGCAAAAGGAGAAATTGCTCGTTTTGAGCAATTTCTTCTTTTGTCACTATGTTTTCAAAAAGCCGTCTGCTGCAGAGGCGCCCGAAAGCGTTTATATGAGGGAAAGGGTTAAAAAGGTGTTTGGACCCCATATATACACATATGGCATGTATTGTTATTTCTATACTACATGGTGATATGGCCCTTTTCTTTTTGCAAACACATTTTCAAGCATCTGCAGCAGACAACATTTAAAAACACTGAAATGAGAAATTGCTCATTGACGCGTCTGTATATTTTCCATGACAATTTCTCCCTTTGTCTCAATGATTTCAACTTGATTCAATAAATATACTTTCATTTTTGCCTCAATGTTTTCAAAGTCCTCTGCTGCAGATTTTTTGTATGCGGGAAAGCGACTAAATGACTACCAAAATGAACACATCATTATGTGGTCTTTTGTGCCATGTTGTATGATCCCCGAAAATTCTTTCAAAATATCTAGCAATTCTGGAGATGATAAAATATCATTTGAGGTATACCAAACATCATAACGATCATTTGTCCTTTTCACAAACTATATTCCAAGAATTGCCTGTATTAGGCAATTGGTGGGTGGAAATTAGCTTACCATCATGAATTTGATTTCTAGCGATTTATCTACCTAACCCTTTCCCACATGCAGACATGTTTTGTATCTGCAGGAGACAACATTGCGAAAACATTGCGACAAAAGGAGATATTGCTCATGATGAGAAATTTCTCCATTTGCCACATGGTTTTTCATCTATATCAGCAATACATGCATTTAGAGAGATTTCAAATACTCATGTCTAGTTGTCTTGGGCAACAGATTATTTTAATGTGGGAAAAGGTTAAAGTTCACCTGTATTTAAACGGCAAATGGATGTAGAGATTCACCCGCTACACCCAACCAACGACTCTTTGATCCGAATGAATATTTAGCTGAATCTGTCGTCAAAATCACAGTTTTGTTAACTCTTTCCCATAAACAGACATTTTCTGACACCCCTGCGGCAAACGGCTTTTAAAAACATTTTGGCAAAAATAAGCAATTGCTCATGATGTCCAATTTGTCCTTTCGGTACAATGTTTTCAACTATATTAAATAGTTATACATGTACTTTCATTTTATATAGAATTTCCATATGTTTGTCTGGATGTAATTAAGTATTGCAGATTTGCTGTACATTAGTACAGGTTAACCCTTTAACTCATATAGACGCTTTCTGCAGCAGACGACTTTTTGAAAACATGACGTGCAATTTCTCCTTTTGCCACAATGTTATCCACTTTTTGTCATAGGTTATCCATTCAATTATGGAGATTTTCTATGTTTTGACAAAATACATTCAAAGTCGTCTGCTGCAGAATTGTCGTATGAGGGAAAGGGTTAAATTTGTAGTACCAAATACTGGCATTAATTGAAGTGTTTTGAATCGGGGATGTCTTAATTTTCTAGATTCAAAATTATAATTTGTATTATTTATTTCTTGTATCGTTGGTTATCTTATAATATGCTTTTCTTTATGCATCATATACACCTTAAAATGTTAAACTTGAAAAGAAGTTTTTTTCATATCTAATTATATTTATAACCTATTCCAGTTAATGTTAAAGCTGCAAAGATAAATTAATGAGGTTAGTTAAATCAAGCTGAATAAAAACTACATTAAACATGTTGAACATCACAGTGAATACCTTCAAAAGATTTGATATTTCAATTAAAGATATAAAATCTTTATTTCGCCCTGGATTGAATTTAAAAACCAATTTTGATTATATTGCACTTATAGATATATAGGCACGGTTATAATTTTGCATTGACAGTTTTCGACTTTCTGTTACCTTCCTAATAATAGGATAAATTAACGCTTTCCCTCATATAGATGCTATCTGATGCCTCTGCAGCAGACGACTTTTGAAAACTTTGTGACAAAAGTAGAAATTGCTCAAAACAATAAATGTCTTCTTTTGCCACAATGTTTTCAACTCTTTTCACTAATTATACCTACATAATTTATAAAGCTTTGCCATGTTTTTGTCTAATAGTTTTCAAAGTCGTCTGCTGCAGAATTGCTGTATGTGGGAAATGGTTAAAATATTAGCTGGGTATGTCTTTGACATGTAAATGTAACTATGTCTCTGGGTATGTTTATTGAAGACCTCATCAAAAAGTATTCCTCTAGAAACTGTTAGCCAAAGTTAGTATATATATATACATGTATATATAGTGTAAGCCCTCGAAAATAACACCTGTAGAGCAAAAGAAAGAATATTTTGCGACGGAATGGAAAACAATGTGGGAAAAAGAGAAATTGATTATAACAAGCAATTTCTCCATTTCCAATTATGCTTTCCAAAGTTGCCTGCATTGATATGCAGGATAATGTGTTAACCCTTTTCCAAATACGGCATCCCTGAAGCAGAAGACTTTGAAAACGTCTAGAAAAATTTATGGATAATCTCTGAAAATGAAGGTACATGTATAATTACTGAAAAGAGTTGAAAGTATTGTGACAAAAGCATAAATTTCTCCTTTTGTCACAATGTTTTCTGAAAGGCGTCTGCTGCAGAACCGTCAGAAAGCATCTACAAGTGGGAAAGGGTTAAACCCTTAGCAGCATCATCTCTATAGAATGGCGGTATTTTCTTGCCCCTGTTCAATGTTATTCTGGAGGGGTTGCACTGTATATTAATTTTTAACTTTAGGTCGTACAAGGTGCATTGTAAGCCAGCTAGGGTAATACAGATACAAGATTCAGTCAATCATTTGAGGAAAAGAATGTCAACTTCTGCAAACTCGGAAACACAAATTTGAATTTCAGGTTTTATAACCATTTTTGATATGGTAGTAATGGTACACATATAGTTTGAAAGAGACGTTTTATTTCCAACAACAGTTATTCTTATTATGAAAGAGTTACAAAACACATGTCAATTCAATACCTGAAGACAAACGTATACATATTTCTAAAGCCTGAGACCAGGTACCAGTATATGTGTTAACCCTTTCCCTCATACTACAATTCTGCAGCAGACGACTTTGAACTTATTTTGTCAAAACATAGAAAATCTCCATAGTTGAATAGATAACCTATGACAAAAAGTGGAAAACATAGTGGCAAAAGGAGAAATTGCACGTTTCAAAAAGCCGTCTGCTGCAGAGGCGTCAGAAAGCGTCTATATGAGGGAAAGGGTTAAATACAGTCATTCTTTACATTGTGTTAGGATTACAAAAGAGTTTACAAGTATGAAGATAGGGTTTGCAATAAATTAATATTTGTACGGAGAAATAACAAGGCTCTTTCAATTATGATACAATTGATGTGTAACCCTTTCCCACTTGCAAATACATTTTGACTTATCTGCAGCAGATGACAAAGCAATGTGGCCAATGGAGAATTTGCTCATTTTCAACTCTATTCAATAATTCTACTTTTTCCATAATGTGGATGTTTTCAAAGTTGTCTGCTGCAGATTTCTTGTATGTGGGAAAGGGTTAATCATTAAATCTTAAAATGATGATTGGGGATGTCAATGATACCTTTTGATGGTACTTAAAAGTTAACTAAAACAGCTAACAATAGGGCCAGATGGCCCTGTATCACTCACTTGAGTAATTCACCATCTTTCTTATGTTCCAGCAACCAGAGTTCAACATGGAATTCAATTAGTTGAACAACATTTAAAGATGACCACCAAAGAAACATTTTTGGGAAGTTGGTTTGAGTTTGCCCCTATAGATTAGGAGTAGAAGTTAAAAGAAATTGTTGGTACTTGACAAAGAGTGATCACAAAAGCTAACCAGGAGCACAGGTGCTCAGGTGGGCCGAAAACAAGTTTTGATTTATGCCTGCTTACAATGTGTAGGCAAAATTATATTTGCATGTCTCATACTTCATGTGTTCAATGCACATGCATGTATAATTTATTGCTCTCCCTTCTTGTCTTATTTTAAGATTACAAAGCCATTTAGAATATGAACCCCCATAACGCTAAATAAATTAAAGCAAGTATTTTGTTATTACATAGGCTATTCCATGAAATGAGTAAGATAATATGAATAAAAATAAATGTAGGCATTTTTTCTCTCTTGGCAGCTTAGTTTTCAAAAGTCATCTGCTTTTTCTAGGACAGGTGCTACAAAACATTTCTGTGGAGCGAAATATTAAAGTAATACCGACTTATATTTTGACATACTGGTCGCTTCTTTTGAAATTTATCTTTTAAATAACTTGTTTTCATGGAATATCCTGCAGAATTATTGTGAAGTTCTTACAATGTTTTAGACAGTGATTATCTTTCGTCCCCTTTGTAACTGTATTGGCCTTCTGATCATGTTATTTGCTGGGTACATACAAAACACAAATTTATTTTAAATACCTTGATTTACATGTATATATGTGCATGCATTCAGTAGAGCTTTATTTTCACTCAGTGGTGACCTTCAAAACTATACCCAAAACACTATATATATTGGCTGATTGATAAGATACATGTGTTTAAACTCTTTCCCATGTTTTTAATTTGCATGTTCAAACAAAATCATATTAAATTCTGAAACTTTGATGAAAACAGCCAGCCATATTGAATGCATAGGACATTTTTTATTTTCATTATGACACATTTGTAGTAAACAAATAAGAACCATATACCCTACACAATTAACTACCATTTTTATAGAGTTTGGATTGACCTGGCCAGGGAAAACCCACCCGGCCAGCTGGAACAGACGAAATCCGCACTGAAAGTGTGAAAATCAGTATTATCATGTACACATTAACCTGAATATTTGACACATCAGGGCAGGGCTTGATACAGATCTCCAGCCTGTCTAACCTTAACCCTTTCCCACTTGCAGCAGACGACTTTTGAAAGCAATTACTCTTTTCAGTAATTTTACCTACATTTATCGAGCTTTTCTGTGTGTTTGCCTAGAAACTTTCAAAGACGTCTGCGGCAGAATTGTTGTATGTTGGAAACGGTTAAGACCTATTTGCGGAGATCTGAATTGAACCCCACCTTGATGTCTCGATTGACCCTTTCCCACCTATAGATACTTTATTGTGCCTCTGCAGCAGACGAGTTTTGAAAACATTCCGATAAAAGGAGAAATTGCTCGTTTTGAGCAATTTCTCCTTTGGTCGGAATGTTTTCAACTCTTTTCCCTGTGCTTTCTTTCATTAACATAGATTTTTCATATTTGTTTCTAGATGATTTCAAAGTCATCTGCTGCAGATATGCTGTATGTGGGAAAGGGTTAATCTAAACTATATATAACTAGAACATCCATAAAACTACCAATTCCAAGTAGTATCACTTACATCGAAAATAATTTTAACCAAATTCTCTGTTACTCCTTTCCTACATAAAACAAATCTGCAACAGATGCCTTTGAAACTGTATATATATGTGAAAATAATATTGAAAATCCCTATAAAGGAATGAATAATTAAAATATCGTTTATGGAGATATTCATGTTTTTCCCCCAGTCTATTGCTGCAGATTTGTTGTATCGGGGAAAGGGTTAACACCTGTTAGTTTTAGAAAAAGATCACATCATGTATTTTTCAAAGTACATGTATGGACACACTGTGGTACAATCAAAAGTAAAAGTACTTCTTGATTTTATATTACCATGTTGTTATTAATTATAGATATGTCCGCGACTGAACAGAAATATGGAACTCAATATTAAACAATTATCTGTATGAATATTTATGCTCTCTGTGAAATCGTACATGTTACTTTCCATGCGGTAACAACAGTCAACATGCAAGTTATGATAGTATTCCTTAACCCTTTCTAACATACAATAAATATGCAGCAGACAATTTTTTAAAACATCACAACAAAACAAAAAAGATATCTCTATAATTGTTAAATATCTTGTATAATACAATAGAAAACACTGTGACAAGAGTAAAAAATGCTCATTATTACAAAGTTTCATTCTTTGCCACAATGTGAAAGTTGTCTGCTGCAGATGTGTCAAAATGTGTCTGCATGTTGAAAAGGGTTAAAGAATTTAAAATAAAACTCATTTAATACTTACAATCAATTGGTTTAGGCTCCTGATACCAATATTTAAATCCACTCTTTGCGCTATCACTGTATTTGTTGCGGTAACTTGGACGTGGCGATACCATTGTGGTATATTTTGGCATGGAAGCTGGAGCCTGGGCGTACATCTGTTGTTGGTACATGTGTAGATTATTCTTACTCGGGGTACTTTTACGGTATTGTGGAAAATAAACGTTATCTTCTTCTTTAACAGTTCCTGAAAATGAATACACAATTGAGACGCATTCCAGACCAATCTCATTTATCCCTTTCTCACATACAACAAATCTGCAGCTGACGACTTTAAAAAAAAATTAAGCAAAAGTATGGAAAATAAATTGATGTTAAATAGTTGAATAGAGTTGAAAACCTTATGGCAAAAGGAGAAATTGCTTGTTTTGAGCAATTTCACCTTTCGCCACAATGTTTTCAAAAGTCGTCTGCTGCAGATGCGTCATAATGCGTCAACAAGTGAGAAAGGGATAAACCAGGCCTGAACTTTGCTGCTGTAGCAAATGCTTGTATATACCTATTTTGGTCTGATTTCAATGATATTTTTTCCAGACAAAATTAACCTTGTTGTATTTATTCACATGAAGATAGGGATCTGTCTGTGCTTCCAAATGTGCACTGATGCACAGGTTGCTCTAAACTTATATAAAATGAAATCAAAGTCACTAATAGATTTCTAGTCTTTTTCAAATTGATAGTAATTGCTCTCCCCCCCTACCGCCATCCTTCCCCCCCCCCCCCCCCGCCCCTTTTTTGGCGCTCAGACTTGTGGAGATACTATTTAGACTGATGCATGTACTGTTCTGACATTTAACCCAGGTAATGCTGTGATATAACTGAAAAACTATTGAAATATGCGTAAAACACCATTAAAACTTATATAGTTTGGTATCTCGCAGTCTGTAAAAATGAGATGCTTATCGAGGTACATGTACTATGCCTTAATTACTCTTACATAGTGGTCTTTTAGCACAGGTGCAACTTTTATTGTAATATCAAAATAATAAAGAATTATAAACGTAATTGGACAAGGAGTAATTGTTTGTTATAAGGCACATGTAGTTAATATTTGTCAAATGTTAGTTAACTTTTATATAGAAATGAATACTGACTTAATTGGATTGAATTTATATACAGTTAAGCCTGTGCTAAAGACCACCTTTGTAAAGCAATTCCCTGTCTATAGCGACTACACTCAGTTTATTTTCCCAATTAATCAAGTTCTGCATAAAAATCCCTGAAATTAAAGACCACTTGTGATCAAAGACCAGATTGTTGTCTGCCCAATAGTAGTCTTTCAACACAGTTTGGACTGTATTCTACATTAATTGAGATACGTTTCTTACAGCTTGTATAATCTCTTAATATCTTCTTCCTGCATGGATCCTCCCCAGCACTGAATGCGGAGGTTTATATTTTTATGGGAGTTAAAAACTGGAGAACGTTGGATCATGAGGCCTGGACTCGTACCTCCTCTAAACAACTGTATCCCACCACAGGGGAGAGGCTCATATTTGTTTTCACTTTTACTATTATACTACAGGAGAGAGGCTCATATTTTTTTTCACTTTTACTATTATACTACAGGGGAGAGGCTCATATTTTTTTTCACTTTTACTATTATACTACAGGAGAGAGGCTCATATTTTTTTTCACTTTTACTATTATACTACAGGAGAGAGGCTCATATTTTTTTTCACTTTTACTATTATACTACAGGGGAGAGGCTCATATTTTTTTTCACTTTTACTATTATACTACAGGAGAGAGGCTCATATTTTTTTTCACTTTTACTATTATACTACAGGAGAGAGGCTCATATTTTTTTTCACTTTTACTATTATACTATATAGTATAATAGTAAAAGTGAAAAAAAATATGAGCCTCTCCCCTGTGTATCCCACCTGAATATACCAGAATCAAAAACTATTGAATGGAATAAGAAAACCATTAAACAAATTACCATCAATAAAAGCTAGCTGAGATCCCGTATTAGCTACACATGCTCTTATATGTCTCCAAGCTCCACCAGCCCTGCCATACCTATTTAGGGATCTGAAATGAATATTGAATTGGTTAACTTTTCCCCACTATTCTGCTGCAGACGACTTTGGAAACTTCAAGTCAAATATAATGAATTGTGGCTATGAATCGAAGCATCATTATTGAATATAATTTAAAACATAGTGGCAGAAATCGACTGCTGCAGTATCTGCAGTTCAGCTTGATCAAGGTTTAATTATTAAAAGGGAAGTAACTCCAGACATTTCAATGATAGTTAGGTTGGAGTTATCCATAAGAATCCAACAATTATTCATTTATCTAATATGGTTTATTACGGTAAACCTTTACCATATACAACAAATTGCAACAGACGACTTTGAAAATGTCATGGCTTAAATATAGAAAATATTTGTAAATGCAGGTAAAATGATTGAATCGAGTTGGAAACATAGTGACAAAAGGCGGAATTGCTCATAATGTGTTCAATACTATTCTGCTGCAAAGCCTCTTTACATGGGGAAGGGTAACCATTACTCTGACTGTTTTCCACAGCTACAGAGAAAATAAATTGACCGCAGACATGTGAATACATCATTCAGAACACTTCACTTTAGACAGGTAAACATATAACTTCAGAACATTCACAAATGTATCCAGTGTCTACGGTTACGTGTCTGTGGCTAATTGCTTTTCACAGTTGATCTAGAATATCTGTACTTTCTGAATAATCTACTGACAAATTTGTTATAATGGATAATAAAACATGAAATTAGCAAGGGTGACAAGCATTCTGTAACCCTTTCCCACATGTAGACACATTTTGTCGCAGCTGCAGCAGGTGATTTATGCAAACATTTCGACCCAACATTATGTTTTCAACCTCATTATTTCATTTATTTCATTTATTTCATTTTTTTGAGATTTGGATACTTTTGCCAAGACAATTCCTAAGTCAACAGATGCAAATGATTTTTTGAATGTGAGAAAGGATTAATGAGAAGAAACCTATTAAAGTTTTTATAACTTACACATCAGTTGATGAAGTTGGTCGTTGCTGACTCCATTGTCGGTGATAATACTGTCTCGTGATGGGGTCCATCTGGTTGCCCATTGCAGGTGCCTGCATGCTCATAAAGGGCTGTGTATTGCCCCTATCAAGTAGTCTCTGTACGGGGGATGTTGGTCGAGCGAAGGTTTCTGGTATCGCATAGTTAAACTGTGTGGGCGATGGTGCTGGGTAGGACTTCTTTTCTGTCTGTATTGGAAGATGGCAACATGTAAAATGAAAGCAGTTTTACCCCTTTCCTAAAAGCAACAAATCTGCAAAAGACTACTTTGAATATATGTGGGCAAAATAGGAACAATCTCTATAAGTGAAAGGTAATTTTTGGATACAGTTGAAATCATTGTGGCAAAAGAGGAATTTGATTATTAAGAGCAATTTCTCCTTTTGTCAAAAAGTTTTCGGAAGTCATCTGCTGCAGAGGTGTCAGAAGCGACTGTTGGAAAAGGATTAACCTATTGTATGAAATGTTATTTTAACACTTTCCAAATGTTGAGTCTTTGCCAAAAGACCTCCTTTGCAAATATTGTGTGAAAGGAACTAAATTGCTCATGAACATTTTGTTTTCTAAATTCATACTTTGATTTCTTCTTTCAATTATTGGTTTCTTCTTTTAATATGATGAACTAACAGTAAAGAAGAGCAGCTGTATTATGTTCATTTTAATTTGATTTTAAGCCTTTCCCTCATAAAGACACATTTTAAAGCCTGTACAGCAGACAACTTTTGAAAACATTGTGATAAAAGGAGAAATTGATCAGAGTAAAAAATTCGAGTTTTGCCAAAATGTTTTCCACTCTAAACAATAATCATATTTTCATTTGCTGGGATCTTCATATTTTTGCCAAGATGTTTTGAAATTCGTCTACTGCAGCTGTAGTCTATGTGGGAAAGGGTTAAATCATGACATTCATGTTTGAATGCTTCATTGCAACAAGAACAATTTTAAATACATTTTCCCACATATAATAAATAGTATAACTCGTCTTCAACACAATTATGAGCAGAGCTCTAGATTGGGTGAATATTTAAAATTTCAAAAATCCTAATTAGATACTCAAGCATAATGCTGTGGGTACTCAAAAGAATCATCTCAGTGAAACGATTCTATTGACTAGCCACAACATAGGGTTTGGTTGAGTATAAGAGAAATTTAGTTGGAAGAAGACCAGTTTACTCCTCCTTATCCAGTGTTCTGCTATTGTAACAGCTATTGTAACAGTATGGAAAGCCAACAAATAACTTTAACCAACTAGCTCACTCCAAAACAAATAAATTGATTTGATAACTTTGTTTACTTAGCCAACAACAGCATACTACCATTACTGGCATTAGGATAAGTAATTCTTGGTGGGGTCATACCAAATACTTAAACCCTTTCCCTCATACAACAATTCTGCAGCAGACGGCTTTGAACATATTTTGTCAATAATATAGAAAATCTCTTAAATTGAATGGATAACCTATGACTAAAAGTGGAAAACATTGTGGCAAAAGGAGAAATTACTTGTTTTGAGCAATTTCTTCTTTTGTCACAATGTTTTCAAAAAGCCGTCTGCTGCAAAGGCATCAAACATTGTCTATATGAGGGAAAGGGTTAACAGTGGTATGTGTGGCTTCTCTCCTTTGCGCTCAGTGTTGTGGGAATAGCATTACGATTGATGCATCAGTGTCAGGATGAACTATACCGGTAATTTACCGGAAATACGTGATATAGCTGAAACACTGTTGAAAACAGCATTATAAACCCAGGAAACACGTGATATAGCTGACACACTGCTGAAAACAGCATTATAAACCCAGGAAACACGTGATATAGCTGAAACACTGCTGAAAACAGCATTATAAACCCAGGAAACACGTGATATAGCTGAAACACTGCTGAAAACAGCATTATAAACCCAGGAAACACGTGATATAGCTGAAACACTGCTGAAAACAGCGTTATAAACCATTCAAACAAGCCAAATAACCTTAAAGCATGTTTTTATATTTAACTTTAAAAAATATATCTTTCCCAACATCTATAGGTGATTAGTGTTAAGAGATATGTTAATATCGGCCTTTTTAAAGTTAACCCTTTCTCGTGGGCAGAAGTATTTTGATGGAATCGTAACAGACGAAATATTGTGTTATAAGGGGCTATTTTACCTTTCCCTGCAATGTTTTTAAGTAGATTAATCAATTGAACTTTCATTTATAAAGATTTTCAATATTTTCACTCTGATGTCATCGAAATCTATTGCTTCAGATGTGTCGTAAGTTGGTAGTCGGATAGAGTTAATATTTTTGGAAACAAGAAGTATGTACCATCAATACCTCCTTACAAGCCATTATTTATTTCTAAACTTCCTTTAACACTGTATCAATCCTTTATTTCCAAATACCAAGAAACTTGTCTTAGAATCTTTTCCACAGATGTTTTTCAAAGCAGATGGTACAACAAATTTCAGCTGAATTGTTAATTTTGTATCTGTTACACAAATATTTCTAAATTTATATACCCTGTTATTTGTCATTAATGATGGAAAAAGATGAAAATAGATTTTCTAGTAACAAGTTAGACTCAGTAATTAGTTGTTGTTTTTTTTCTCGAAAAAAAAACTGAGTAGGAAATATATTATTTTTATGTGTAAACATGGTAAAAAGATCTGTCTATATTAACATATAACAATTGTAATTAAACAGAATTATTGTTAAGTTAATTATGAAGTAATATTGATATATGGGCCGTCCCAGGAGAAAACCAACATTGTGGACTCTGCGTAGAGTACCGACCATGATCAGCTTAAGCATGCCGCGCAGGTTAACCTGGACAGATACTTTTTGCCTCCTGTATATTTTCTGTTTCAGGAATCATAACTGTAAACCTCTATCCCTCTGAGACGGAACGTGTCGGCCCGGATTAGACTGCGCAGGCTGATCTGGTCGATGCATTTCGCAGAATCCATAATGTTGGTTTTCTCGTGGAACGGCTCAAATCTAGTACCAACATTTTATGCTCTGACCTCAAGTACCTATTAGGACACTCACAGATAATTCATTTGTGAAATTGACCAATCACATTGTCTTGTTTTGATCAGGGATCTCATTTAATTCTGAATACAGAGACCATTTATTATGTTTATGTTTTATAGTTTCGGACCCTGGCACCAAGGTCATATAACATTGCAGTTCTTAGAAAAAGGACCCAAAAAACACATTTACTAGCAAAAGCATGTCAGTTGTTTCACAAAATATGGACATTCACGCTGACAGTGACATTTAAACTCACATGTACACTTACAATTATTGTTAAGAAAATGACATATAGGATTTTGAGACCAGCACAAATCCAGATCAGTCTGTGCATCTATAAACTCTGATCTTGGTAAAGGATTATTTTTGTGTTATAATCAATCATTTAAGTAATATAATTAACTTTTTACTAAAGTACAACAACTCTGCAGCAGACGACTTAAAAATATCTAGGCAAAATTATAGAAAATCTCCATAAATGAAAGTATTCATATTGCTAACAGTTGAAAACATTATAGCGAAAGGATTAATTGCTCAGCGTGTTATTCAAAAGTCATCTGCTGCAAGTAAGTCAAAATATAACTGCCTCCTTTGGAAAGGGATTAAGCATCGCAAGAAAATTCAAACAAATGTGCAATCTGTTTTGAATTTAAAATAATTTCAATCCTCCGAAAGTAAATTTTCTTGCCACATTGACCTAATTTAAAGCTACATGAAAATTTAAACATGGATTCATCAAACATAACCATTCAAGTTGTATGGTACATAAAACAACAGCTCATAAGAACAAAAATTACATAAAATTAGTTAATCCTAGCACTTTTATAGGGGCCTAGCCAGGTATAAGCCGTGGAGCCCGGGCCTTAACATCAATTTGCAAGGATGCCATTTCTTGAAGAAAACCCTCTAACCCTTCTCTTTTTCCCCCACAAATAACAAATGGAAACCATCTTAACTAAATTCCTGGCTATGCCCCTGTTTTACATGAGAAAATATAAACAAACGTGACAGTATTGTTGTAAAATATGAGAAGAACAAAGTGCTTTCAAAAATAGCTAACCGGTCAATTTGCTGACCCTAACATGTCAGATGTCAATGTTGCATTGAGTTGTGAAAGACAAAGTCTGACCTTTGATATGCCAAAGTCAGATAATAACCTCTAATGTATTGTCTGTGTAAATTGAACTGTCGCAATGATGAATACATAACCATACTTTAAAAGTCATTTAAACTGAACCTTATAACTTGTCTTTCATTTTAAGACATTTTCCATAATTTTCCAAGATGTTTTCAAAGCTGCATTCAGCAGGTTAAATATATGCGGGAAAGGATTCAAATACTCCAAGAGTTGGATACTGACATTTTTAATACTGTCATATTTGCACAAATATTTCCCTGAAAAAAGTTTAGTTAATACTTACATGTAGCGGGGGACAGTTATAAAAGTCCTTGTAAAAATAATAATTAACAAACTTAACAAAAGCAAATATACAACTATACTATTAACTTTTACCCACATATTGAAGCTTTCTGGAGCCTCTGCAGCAAACCACTTCGGAAAACATCGTTGCAAAAGGAGAAATTGCTCAACACAAGCAATTTCTCCATTTGTCACAATGCTTTTAACTCTATCAAATAATCATATTTTCATTTATAGAGATTTGACTATGTGTTTTCAAAGGCACCTGCTGCAGATTTATGATGGAAAGGGTTACAAGGGGGAAATGAAGTAATTCCTATGGCTTCTATTACATGTAGAACCTTACAGATCTGATTCTGAAATGGAAGGCTGCATGGTATCTTAGCATATTGCTCTTTGGTGTTGGCATTTAGTCTGACTCTAGAAAAAACACCAATTTACCATTTCCCCCATGCAGATGCATGTTGAATCATCTGCAGAAGGCGACTTTTAAAAACATTGTGGCTTTTAAGTTAGGATGTTTCCAACTACAATTTGTGATATATGATGTTAACCCTGAGAATGTTGACAGCAGAGTAAAAACCCATTCAAAAATAACAATAATTCAGAGGGATAAGAGGGTTAACCATTTCCCACATACAACTAATTTGCAGCAGACGACTTTAAACATAATTTGTCAAAAAATGAAAAATCTCTATAATTGAATGGATAACCAATGACTATAAGTGGAAAACAAATGTGGCCAAAGGTGAAATTGCTCATCATGAGCAATTTCACCTTTGGCCACAATGTTTTCAAAAGTCGTCTGCTGCTATTACGTTAAAATGCGTCTGCAGGTAGGAAAGGGTTAACAAAAGTGTGAAAGGGTGAAAGCGTGCATTAAATAGGGTTTTAAAATATTGATTTAATAAAATTAATCTCTGTGATCAATAATGAAACAGCTGATATCATGCTCAATCTTATATAATAATTCACCTGAAAGTGAGGTACACTATCGAACTTTTTTTAAGGCAGACATGGGAACATCAAAATCTGATTTCTCAAGACGATTGGATGTTTGAAACAAGTAAAATATACTAGACAAAGTGTATGGCTTCATCTTTAATTAAATTGGGTTTACGCTTCCCTTGATATAGACGACGTTTGATGCCTGTTATGCAGACAACGTTTAAAACAGCATGCAACATGGAGCAACTGTTCAAAACATTAAATAACTTATTTTACAGCAGTATACTCTTTAACGGTTTCAATACTAATCAAGACAGTATATTCCTTTTCGAAAGAGTTGGATAGCAAACAGAAAACCACTGATAAAAGTTTAATTAAACGAATTAATCAATATATTGCATTCTTGTCTAAAATCCTTTTTAAGATGAAGCAGTAGTATACAGTCATCCTTGTTCTAGGCAGACGAAAAGGGGAAAGCAAAACTTTGCAGCTGTAAACAGTTGGCTGCTTAAAGGTAAGATATATCAAATATGTGTGTCCTTTAACTGGCTGTTTAATACAAGTTGGCTGCTTTACAGAGGTGACTGGTAAAAGTTTGATTGTAAAAGGGAGCCGTCACCAATTGTAAACCATTTTCATCGCTTTATATGCCTTCACCCTTTTTCTTCTTGCAGCTGCAGCTGCAGCAGACTACTTTTAAAAACATAGTGACAGAAGTGGAAATATCTCCTTTTGCCACAATGTTTTCAAGACCTTTCAAAAAACATTAACATTGTATTCCGATTTCCCATGTTTTTGCGCAAATGTTTTCAAAGTTGTCTGCTGCGGCTTTCTGATGGCTGCGAAAGGGGTAAAAAAGAAAACTCGTGCATTTGACGTTCAGTATGTGAATTCACTTTTCATTTCTCATGGTCAGTGGCAAACAAACAGACTGGCATGTGTTTCCAAAGATATCGGACAGACAGACATGAAAGAAGAAGTTTTAAAGCATAACTCAAGCTATCAAGGTATATAGGGTAATAAAAACATGCTATTTGAAGTACTAACCATCGGTGTTTCAGGCGCCGCATTCTAAAAATGGTAAATCATTGAAACATGTTAATCACCGATTAACCCTTCCTCACATACAACAAATCTACAGCAGACATTTTTTAAAACTTTCTAGGCAAAGATATGGAAAATTCTCTATTTATAAATGAAATATTAAATTCTGAATAGGGTGGAAAACATTGTGGCAAAGGGAGAAGAAATTTCACCATTTTGCCACAATGTGTTCAAAAGTCGTCTACTACAGTACGGTAACTGTTGTGCTAAAATGTAGGAAAGAGTCAAAGATAAAATACAATGACATTGCAGGAAATATGGTTTGAAATATAATTATTCACTGAATAAATAAACATTAGTCATGATAAAGAGTTGTACAATGCTTTTTATCCCTTTCCTGCATACAACAAATCTGCAGCAGACGACTTGGAAAAACACAGAGTCTAAGATATGGAACCTTTCTATAAATGAGAGAACAATCATTGAACACATTTGAAAACATTGTGGCAAAAGGAGAAATTGCTCATAATGAGCTATTTCACCTTTGGCAACAACGTTTTCAAATTTGGCCTGCTTCATGGGCGTCAGAAAGCATAGATCTATATGTGGAAAATGGTTAAAAATCATCTGCTGGATAGGCATTAACCCTTTCCCTCATATAGACGCTTTCTGACGCATCTGCAGCAGACGGATTTTTAAAACATAGTGACAAAAGAAGAAATTGCACAAAACGTGCAATTTCTCCTTTTGCCACAATGTTTTCCTCTTTTTGTCATAGGTTATTCATTCAATTATGGAGATTTTCTATGTTTTGACAAAATACGTTCAAAGTCGTCTGCTGCAGAATTGTCGTATGAGGGAAAGGGTTAATAGTTATGTGTATCGGGGTAAGAGTCATATACAGTAGATTCCAAAAGCTTGTCTTACAACCTATTTATGTTGAATCAGATCATCTAATCTAGCTTATCTAATTACATCTATCTTTTTTATTAATTGTATTAATTGTGTCAAATGTCAAAATAGTTGCTCAAGATATCATAATCCCTTTTCGCTCAATGACATAACCTATTTTAATTCACATACCCCACAATGACCTATAATAAATCATCAACATACAATTTTGAAAACATCCAGACAAAAGTATGAATATTTGAATGGTGTTGAAATCATTGTGGCAAATGAAGAAATTGCTCATTTTTCAATAGTCATCTGCTACAAAGGCAAAAAAAAAAAAAAAAAAAAATATTAACGATTAACTCATCTGGTATGTACCCTTGTTAAAGAATGGATTCTTAACCCTTTCCCATGTACAACAAATATGCGACTTTAAAAACATCTTGGCAAAAATAAGGGACATCTCTATTAATCAATGTAAATGTATAGAATACTCAATAGAGTTGAAAACAGTGTTGCAATAGGAGAAATTGCTCGTTTTTTGCAATTTCTTCTTTTGTCACAATGTTTTCAATGTTTGGTGCAGAGGCGTTAGAAAGCGTCTGTATGTATAGGAATGGGTGAAACGTTATAATAAGTGAGAAATAACTTCACAATGGCCACCATTTCTTTGGAATACTCTGAATTATCAAAAGCGGTCTATGTCAGAACACAAAAGTCTGATATGAAAGAGTCTATCTATATACATATCATTCCTTTGGAATATTATGAATATACTATTTATCAACTTTTGTATGGGGAGATAAACAGTTTTCTAAAGACTTTGTCACTTCTCTTTATTCTCTTTTAAAGTTCGTATCGGTCCCTGTACGCTTACACATACACATACAGACAACTTTTAAAGACAGTGTGACAAAAAGAGAAATTTATAATAGAGCCCTGTGAAAAAAAAAATTGCTTGACAGTTTTGAAAATTGTCTGCTACAGGTTTGTGGTATGCGAGAAAGGGTTAACTAAAAAAGAGTCTATTATATCAAATTGGCTGGCGGGTTCAAGTTTTTGCTTTTAAGGAATTCATTTCATGAATGATTAAATACTTGAATTAAACCTCTCCCACTTGCATATATATTTTGATTTATCTGTAGCAGATAAGTTTCGAATATATTGTGATTAACGGAGAAATTACTCAAAATGAGTCAATTCACATTTTGCAACAATGTTTTAAACACAATTTAATAATAAAACTTTTATATATAGATATATTTGCACAATTACGGTCAAATGTTTTAAAAATCATCTGCTGCAGATTCTTTGTGGTAAGTGGAAAAGGGTTAAATAAATTAGAAATGTTTTATAGGAGTAAAGAAATAATCAATGCTATATTTACTTAGCAGAGGTAATCACGTTTTATTGGATTTACAATTTCCCCATTTAGAACCAAATTTAAAATATCCATAGTTGACACACTTTGTGAAATTAAATGTTGGAAAAGGAGATTTTTTTTTTTCATCACGATGTTCCAATATTTTCTTCAGATATTTTTTAATTAAGAAAAGTCTTTACAAAACAATTAAAGCAAAGAGGTAAGTATATTTTCATAATTAGGTTGTGGAAATACGTGATAAGAAATGAGCTGTTTGATAAAGCGATTTGGGGGTACTTTATGCATGAGTGTATAGTTAACCCTTTCCCTCATACGACAATTCTGCAGCAGACGACTTTGAACATATTTTGTCAAAAAATAGAAAATCTCTATAATTGAATGGATAACCTATGACTAAAAGTAGAAAACATTGTGGCAAAAGGAGAAATTGCTCGTCTCGAGCAATTTCTTCTTTTGTCACTATGTTTTCAAAAGCCGTCTGCTGCAGAGGCGTCAGAACGCGTCTATATGAGGGAAAGGGTTAATACTCAGGCAACCCTTCGCATCACACAGTCATAGTCTAAATATATGTTATGTAGACATAGATGATAATACCTTTGACAAAAACAAGAAGTGTAGCCCGACCAGCTTTGTACCAAAATACTGTTAAACGATGTAAAAGCGGAATGCAAAAAAGACCCCCCAATCAACGGACGCGGCTCAAATATAAGTGGAAAATTGATAATTTATAATTTGTAATGTAATTATTGACATATAAATGAAAACAGATAATTATTGATATGTTAACCCTTTCCCTCATACAACAAATCTGCAGCATACGACAGTGACAACATGTTGGCAAATATATGAAATATCTGTGGAAGTTTTATAATTGAAAAGAGTTGAAAACATTGTTGCAAAAGGAGAAATTGCAATGAGCAATTTCTCCTGTTGTCACAATGTTTTCAAAAAGCCTCTGCCGTAATAGCCTCAGAAAGCGCCAATATGTTGAAAAGTGTTTTAAAGGTTTTGCAGAGAGGAACCATATTAAATCCTCCAATCTTATAAACCTTTTCCCCATAATATACGGCAAATCTGCATCTGGAGACTTTGAAAACATTGTGGCAAAAGGAAAGTTTGTTCCTTATCAGCCATCATGTTATACAAAAAGAGAAATTGCTCATCATGAGTAATTTCTCATTAGCCACAGAGTTAGAAAAATTCTTCTGGTGCTGATGCTTCAAAATGCGTCTGAATGTTTAAACCCTCATAAGAGAGATATTAAAGGACAAAAACCCGGTTATAATATTTCTAGACTGTGAAACAGTCATGTTGTACTAACGCCCATGATTTCTATTAATTTTTACTTTTTCCAGTGACTTACCTTAACACTAACATCTGCTCGAGACTGAGGCCTTCCTAGTGGTCGAACCCGTGACGTCGGTCTTCCTAGGCGGCCGTTATTCTGTAACCCGTCAAGCGGAGTAACTCTGCCTCCTTTTCGTGGTGAGTAACGCCCCATGTCTGGTGAATGCCCACGTGCGTGGACCAGTGGAGTAAGCGCGCCATCTGTTGGATACATCTCTTCTAATAGATCCTCTGAATTGTAACTGCAAATAAATTAGTCAATGTTTGTTCATATACATAATGTAAATATACAGTGAATTACTACATTACGATCGGGAAGGTGTATCTGATCGGCTGTGTGCGAAAAGAAAACCGGTAAGTCATTGGCGCCCAATGTAGGCCTAGATTCAGATTATCCAGCACATCCGAGCGGTCTGATTTGGCTCTGCAATGTTCATCAATTAGTCATAGTGTGTTGAAAAGAAACTTCCATGACACAGTATCCATTTGGATAATGTGTGCACAAGCAGGTCTTTAACCACACGTATACAAATTGTGTTAAGGTTGGTTTTCGCAAAGTGCTTTTCAATTGTAAAGTCTGGTGTTTGCTATATTGTTAAAAGCGGTCTTCCATGATGCTTTTAAGAGGTATTGCAGTAGTAATGTACATCTGAAACCTAAACTAATTCATTAAAGGTCTCTGTGTACGCGATTTTTTTTATTTCTATGACTGTCACGCATTTTACTGTACATGAATAGTATAAATTAGCCGTCCCGCATGAACACCAACATTATGGCCTCTGCGTAATGTATCGACCCAGACCAGGCTGCGCAGTCCGAGCAGACTGATCAGGGCCGACAAATTCCGTCTCAGGGAGATAGAGTTATACAGTTATGATTCCTGAAACAGAAAATCCACAGGAGCCGAAAAGTGTCTATCTGGGTAAGCCTGCGCGGCATGCTTAGGCTTATCCGGGTCGATACTTTACGCACAATATTGGTTTTCTCGCGGGACGGTTTAAATATATTTTACGGTTTACTATTGCTTAATGCTGGCTTCATCCAAATCAGTTTAGCGTGAAGCCATCGGTACAAGTATATCGACTTCGAAGAAGTATCATGAGTGGCACCTGCGATATTACTTGAAAAAATAAAGGAAATATCTCAGTAAGATTATACAGATCAAAGAGATGCATGCTGATCTGAATTTTCGTTGATTGTTAAGTCATGAAGGTCAATTCGTTGTGACAATGGCCGTATGTGGTATCGCGTTACGTGATCTTGGCGCAATAAGTCAATAAATATAAAGGAATAAAAGTAGGTCTTATTGACTCCTTGCATCGAGCCGACGGTATAGGCCTACTATCAATAAAAGCACTATGACATAATGTAGTCTTTGTTGTCAAAGTATTCTAGTGTCACCCTTATTGAAAGGGCCAGTCATTTCTGACTTATGAAACATCTGTGTATCTGGTTACTGTTACCATGGACTATGTACCTGCTTTTGCAATAAAATCCCTCCCGTACAACCGATGGAATGACTCACGAGTTTTGGTCAAACATTTGATAAAAGTGCATGTACTTAGAACGTTTGTAAAACTTTAAGTGATTATATTTGCATAGGTTGATGTTTCAACACGTAAATATATAAACACTTTATGAAGTTGTATTTCAATCATGTAACTAGGCGGAAGTCAGTTGTGAAGTGGCAGAATGTTGGCCTCCGTACCAAAGGTCCCAAAGGGTTCGAATCCAGTGATGAGCAGGTTCTGTCTTTGGGATTTTCCGGCGCGAGAACTGGTTAAGTTAGCGATAAATTAAGCTGGAAGCTTGTTTCACAATCGGTGAAAAATAAATAATTTAAAACTAAACTAAGCATGTTATTTGTCGTTTGTGTCACCTGGTAGATACATCCAGTAAAATTGTTTCTGAACATTTTCTCGTCTACAAATGAACTATCCTTACATATCTACAACTGACTTTCCTTAGTTTTTACCTTATATTTATAATTTTATAAAAAAAAGACTTTCGTGAATCAGCCGACATCTGACGCTCCGCCTCTGCAGCTGTCAACTTTTAAAAACACTGTCGGAAAAGAAGAAGAAAAGCCCAACACGAGCCATTTCTCAATCTCCCATAACTGTTTCGAGTCGTCATCAAAATGTTGTATTCAAAGTCTCAAGATTTTATATTTTCCTTAGATGTTTATAAAGCAGATGATTTAATTAACAAACTCCATATCAGCCTTGCGTTCAGTGAACACGTTTTGGTAGCTAACGGTTTGTTTATGAGGTTCGTACATAGGCTAATGTATCTGTAATTTGATTTATGGATTGGCTAACGTTAAATTTCATTGAACGCAATGCTGAAAATTAGATTGTTATGGTTGAATATAATTTGTTTGTCTCATTTACCCGTTTTTATCATGGCTATTCGCCTTATTCAAATCATCTTTCGAAATAACAAACGACACAGATTTGCTGCTTTTACAACGACTGACAGAAGTAGCCGAAACTAAGCGACGCCGAAGTAGGATTCCAGAAGCCGACAAAGTTTGTTTTCGACGAACACCATCGCTGACATCATATGTGACGTCATCCGAATAGCCCTCTTTGAATATATGTAACGGTCTCGCAAAAGTAAACAGTCTTGAAGTAGTCACTTTTTTGGAAGGTTCGTTGTATTGTTCAAAGGTTACCATCGTCCGAGTTAACTATCTGATTGTGTTGCTGTTAATCTTAACCCTTTCCCAAAATGAAACAAATATAGGCCTACAGCAGACGACTTTGAAAGCGTCAAGACAAAACTTCGGATAATTTGCAGGCAAATAATTAAGTATACTCATTGAACAGAGTTGAGAATATTGCTGCAGAAGGAGATATTGCTCATCTTGAGTAATTATTCGTTCCTCAACAACATTTTCAAAACATGTCTGCTGCAGATGCGACAGAATCCGTCTACATGTGGTAAAGGATTAAGGCTCACTCTGATACATCTTGCTGACAATTTATAACACTTTTTATATGCTAAAACAGATTCCATTAAAAAAAATCATATTGGGTAAATTTAAAAAAACCAAGCACAAACGAAACCATATTTATAAATCTCCATTTGTTAATACAAATTATTCCTAAATGTCTGTTTAAAACATCGAATTTTGATTGATGATACTGCGTTTATGGCAAGCCAATTGTCCAATAATTACGTGAACCTAGGTTTACGGTCGAAAAACTAGGATTAACGATCGATAAACTAGGTTTTTCGAACGTAAAACCATGTTAACCTATACTTTCGAGCGAAAACATAGGATAACAATTGGCTTGCCATATGCGTTTAGGCCTTTGTTGCCAGCAACATTAATCCAAAAGAAACCGATGTAGATAAATAAAAATCAACAACAACGATTTCCAGTCTTCTCACAATGGTTTTCACTAGATATTCCCGACAGAATGAACACCACACGATTAGTGAGACACTATGTTTGTAGACTAAGATTGTCTTAGAACTGTACGTGATTACTAGTATAGGAGCCGCGCCTGACGATTTGGGGGTCTTAACCCTTGCCCACATACAACACATAGGAAGCAGACGACTTTGACAACCTTTAGTTAAAAATATATATGAACTCTATAGATGAAAGATCAATTTTTGAACAATTACTCATTATAAGCAATTTCTCGTTTTGCCACACTGTTGACTAAACTTGTCTGCTGCAGAGGCGTCAGAAAAAAAACGAATGAGAGAAAGGGTTAATGTCTTTCCGTTACGAGTTCACATACAAATAAATTGGTGTTAAATTAATAGGGCTGCACTTCCATTAGTTTGTCAAAAGGTGGATCTAGGACTTGTACGTGTAAACGGACATTGACGTCTCTGGTTAGACTGTGCGGATGCACAAGAAAGAGGACCGGAGTCTTCACTGTACGTAGATGCATTAAGACCCCAAATTCACCATACGGGGCTTCTTGTATTGATCTAAACGGTCTCATTTAGTATTAATTGATTTGAACTTCAAAATCTTCGTTATCTAAATCTAGTCGAATATAGCATCGTACTGGAATACACTTTACATTGTTATTTAGTTCAACTTATCTAATCTTAATACCTTCTCTATATCTATGAAAAGATCGTGTGTTTTATAGAAGAAGACGAAGAAGGAAAATGCTTTCAGACCTTATTCGATTATATTAACAATAATATAAGTTGTTGTCGACGTTTTACTTCCTTTCATTAGCGGTACTTATATAGCATTTATCAATTTATCCCAATCTAAATACCAAGCGAAGTGGTTTTCAGAGACATCAATTAAATATTTCGTTAACTGCTGTCGTTGCTAAGTATACACTTACCGAAGACAGCCTAATCTGTTAATGGCACGCAACCTAGAATCAATTGGGCCATGGCACACCCAAGGTGACATTAGTGACTGCGCGAAATTCGAAAATCCAGATCTGCGCAGTCAAATCTTGATCGTTCCTGTTCGCAATGTTGTTGCACAAGCGTCATGGAAGTGGACTTGAATAGCAATTTCGATTAATAGTAAAAACCCTGAACGCCGATTTTATTGTGATGCGGGTCAATCAGGTCCCGAGACAAGAAAACCAACCTTCAGCCTGACCCTTCGTGCATTCTGATCTCAATCTTCTCTGTTCGACATCAAGTCGTGAAAGAATATTGAAAGAATCTGGAGAATAGGTACATGTTTTACCAATGATTACCAACTATATAAGTTTGAAATCTGAATTAAATCAAAAATATTCTTAACCCTCCGAGGGGATTTTCGTGTGGCGCGGATGAATTTACATTTCCGTCATTAAACATGAGCTGCGTCAAGCGATAGGGGGCTCTTCTTTTATATCCACCTATTATATATAGGCATTGCATATAGGAACATGGGATTGAAACTCGTAGAGAGTAACACTTCTGGATTTTTTTATCATATTATAAGCTTGGTTATCGATAGACCGTATTTATGCTCTGACGACACGGTTTGACGTTTGTTCGACGTTTGAATGGTGTTTAACGCCGCTTTCAACAGTTTTAACAAAGTTATTTTACGGTATTTCCTGGATAATTTACCAGTACTATCGGTATTAATTATGCTGACACCGATGTTCTATTTTCTCTGCCTTCCAGTTCCAATACTAAAGTTGTGGCTAGAGCATCTGAACATCGCAAATTGTTTCCTTATTTAGAGTGGAAAAGCAGCTAGTTGCTTGGGAATATTATTGTGTGGAGTACTGGTTTGAGCAAACCAGGAAATCCATGAGTAGGTGAACTGGCCGCCGTGATATAACTGAGGAATTGTAAAAAAACGGCGTTAAACCCCAATCAATTAATCAATCCTTATATAGAATGATAGGCTTATTGATAAATGTTTTTCGAGGTTTAACCTTTCCGTCATATAGACGCTTTCTGACGCCTTTGCAGCAGACGGCTATTTGAAAACATAGTGACAAAAGAAGAAATTGCACAAAACGTGCAATTTCTCCTTTTGCCACAATGTTTTCCACTTTTAGTAATAGGTTATCCATTCAATTATAGAGATTTTCTACTTTTTTACAAAATATGTTAAAAGTCGTCTGCTGCAGAATTGTCGTATGAGGGAAAGGGTTAACATACTTTTAAAGTGCTTATAAGTTAAGCACCAACACTTGCTATGTGTAGGCTCTAACCAGTTTTGTCGCATACGGTCCCTCAGTCAGCATTTAAATGCAGCTAAAAGAAAGATTATGGACGTCTATCTTGGTTTAAAATTGTTATCATTTTGCTGAATATTTATTGAAAACAAACGGAATGAGACTATATATATATAGCCTGACCATGGTCTTCTTTTGAGGCAATGATAATATAAATTTACTCTAAATGAATTAAAAAAAAAACACATAAAAAAACCCATCAAAGTTAAAAATAATAATAATAATCGAATATAAAATGTAAATGTTATTACCTTAAAATTATCGTCGTTTCGTGAATGATCCACTTCCTTAACCGCGCTAAGATCGAATATAAATGCTTCAAACTCCGTTTTTACAGCAATATATAACAAATTTATGTATCTATGACAACGATGACAATGAACAAACCTCTAATATCAAAATACAACATGTTTTAGAATTGACGTCATTTTTTTCCAAAGGTGTTTTGTAAACTGTTACATTAGTCAGGACACCCGGTGAATATACATTGACAGTTTCCACTGACGTTGTGATGTTCGAGCATTCGTCCCATTGTTTAACCCTTTCCCACACGTACACCGTCGCTTTCGGACGCCTCTGCAGCAGACGGCTTTTGAAATCATGGCCACAAGAGAAGAAATTGCTCATAATGAGCAAATTATCCATTTGCCACAATGTTTTCAACTCTATTGAAAAGTTATACTAACATTAGAAGATGTTTTCCATTGATTTTCCAAGAAGTTTTCAAAGTCGTCTCACGGTCTGCTGCAAGTTGTTTGTATGTGGGAAAGGGTAAATATTATAACACTCGCAGAATAAACTGTTAACTCTTGTCCCGCTCTACGCGATTCTAACCAGCATTTACTTATCGTTGTAAGTGTAACTTAAAACCCCCATGCGAGAACAGTGTAGATCAAGACCAGCACACACAATCTTACAGTGTTATCTTGGTCTACATAGTTTGCCATTGCTATGATTATATATAGCTAAACCCTTTCCCAAATACAACAAATCTTCAGCAGACGACTTTGAAAGTGTCTACTCAAAGATATGGACAATCTCCATTATTTTAGGTATAATTACTGAAAAAAGTTGAAAACGTTGTGGCAAAAAGAGAAATTGCTCGTTTTGAGCAAATTCTCTTTTTGTCACAATGTTTTCAAAAGTCGTCTGCTGCAGATGTGTGAAAATACGTCTACAGGTGAGAAAGGGTTAACTTGCTCCATGAATATATAATAGCTATATAAAAATCCAATGAAGACGGTGCCAATATTTCTGAGGGAATACACTTTTGTAACGCTACGTATGTAACAATTCTCACATCCGGCCGAGCTATTGTCAGTCTTCAATGAAAGTTTTTTTTGGGACATTTTTTATTTGTGAAAGGGAAACCTGTTAATGTTGACCCTTTCCCTCATACGACAATTCTGCAGCAGACGACTTTGAACGTCTTTTGTCAAAAAATAGAAAATCTCTATAATTGAATGGATAACCTATGACAAAAAGTGGAAAACATTGTGGCAAAAGGAGAAATTGCACGTTTTGTGCAATTTCTTCTTTTTCACTATGTTTTCAAAAATCCGTCTGCTGCAGAGGCGTCAGAAAGCGACTATATGAGGGAAAGGGTTAATGGGAAACTTTCACTTTGACAACAGAATTGTCCTTTTCTTCACAGTCTAAATAATTACATTATATTTTCTATATTCTCTTTTTATTTAGCTTTGAAACAATTCATGTCGAGCCTGGTCTTCGATAATTTTCGATCAGCGATTACCAAACATGAGCCAGGCCTCGCAGACAGCGACCATCGGATGTTTTGAAACCAGTTTCTTACTAATTACGTCCCTAACCAACGGATTTTTGTGAAAGCCTTCACCCACGGATGCTTGTACACTTACTTAGGTGGTGAACAGGTAAGGACCTGATTAGACTGCGCGGGATCTATGCTGGTCGCAAAGTGCCTAAGTCTGTTTCCGTATAACGTGATCAGCATGGGCAGTGTGACACAGGTCAAGTCACGTCACTGAGTTTCCAACTTGGTCAATATTTGTGTGATCTCGTCCGATACGAGAGGTAAGATGCGCCAATGTTTTCACCTCTTTTAAATAGTTGCATTAACATGTATATATATTTTCTTTTGAGTACCCACAACATAGGGTTAACTGATGTTAGAACAAGCATAACGCTCCTTATCTAAAGCTCTGACTGTTCTCTTCTCTATTCATTGATACTATTTTCTATCTATAGAGATGTTCCATATGTTAGTCCAGATGTCTAGATAGCTAGAGTCCGCTGATACAGTATTATTGTATGTGGGAAAGGGTAAAAACATTCATTGGCACCGGTATCCAAGTCTTCACCATACAGATCATTTATGGAAACAGGTTGGTTCTTAACGGTGAAACGATTTTGAAATCTTTTACCCTTTCCAAATTAAAATAAATCTGCAGTAAACGAAAAAAAAATCACTGTGAAAGTATGAAAATCTCCGTAAATTATAAGTATAAGTATGCTAATTAAAAAGCATTGAAAAACGTTTTTACAAAATGAAAAGAAAATGCTCAACATGAGCCATTTCTCCTTTTGCCTAAATGTTTTCAAATGTTATCTGTTGGAGACACGTCAGATTGCGTCTGCATGCGGAAAAGGGTTAAACGTATCCCATATTGTATACTACAAACATATTGATGAATAGATATATTTACAATTAAAATTGATTGCTGTTAAATGTCGGTGTTTTGAATCATTTAAATAGCTTTGCTATCTTTTGTTTACGATACCATGTACATTGAACACTTATAATACACTGCCGTCTGGCCTCACATAAAATAACATACTAGCCTCATCCGTTTGTGGACATTTAGCGAAAAGGGTATGTCGAGGGCTTGGCGTGAAACGGTTGTAACTAAAAACATATTTTGAAAACCCTGGTTTAGGGGCAATTTCGACCCTTTTGTAAACAATGCAAATTTAGGTGCCATTGCTCAGAATGAGCAATGGCACCTAAGTTTCCATTGTTTACCAAGAAAAATGATTTAACGCTTATAAAGACTTTATGGCGAGGTGATTAACCTTGGTAAAAAACTATCAATTTTAATTACAACCGTTTCACGCCAAGCCATCGATGTGCTGCATCTGTGAGTCTTGCACAGCATCTTACTCTTTGTTATAGTTGTGGCCTTCTCTGTTTCAACTGTTCAAATACTTTATGTGTGACATTGACCTTTGAATAAGTGCGTGCAACACACCGTTTCCACAAGGTTGAACAAATTGTACAAACTTATTTGAATGAATATAGAAGTGATAACTCGAAGAAGATCGGACGAACATACGGAAGCACGCACGGACGTATAGGCATGATTTCATATATACTATACACTCTGACTCGGCAAAACATTTTTAATTCTATTTCACGTGAAGGATTTGGGATCGTTATAAGGGCATTTGATGTGAGATGCTTTAATTTTGCGATGCCAAAATATTGGCTTTTAAAATATGTCTTGAATTGGCGAATATTGAAATAATATTAATTAAGACTGAAATAAGTTGTTTTAAATTAGCAATGTTAAGATATGTCGGAATCAATAAATATCGCAAATATCGCTAAATAAAAAAAATCAGCAAAAATTAGTTCTGAATAGTCAAAGACAAAAGTGTCTTTATACTAGTATGTCACAAAGACACGAGACATATACATGCATATGGACCGCGCCTTCTGATTTAGGATATTATTGCATCTGCAAACAGTGCAGACTGTGGACATGCATATATAGTCTCACCATTTTAATCACTGTCCAGTTTGATAATATACAGACCTATATCTATGGAGGAAATAAAGATAATAATAATCTTTTAGACAAAGAACTTAAGGTGTAGCCCCACTAGTTTTACGTCAATTTACCTTTATATGATCCCGTGTTTTGAGAGTCAATAAGACCCACAGATCGATACGCGAGACTCTATTACTAGTAGTATCCATTGTCCAAGGACGTAATTTTCGAGATAGGAATCTTTATTTCTTGTTCGACCTATATATGGGAACGAGCTACCTTAACTCTTTCATTGTCACAGGCAATATTGAAGTTTTTGCAAACAATGCAGATTCATGTGAGTCAGCTCGTAACGAGCTGTCTCACCTGAAATCAGCATTGTTTGCCGTTTAGTTACCAAAAAACTTTCATAAATTGAGAAATGGACACACCCGATTGTGAACATGGAAGAGTTTACTGTAAACAATTCGGCGCTGAAAGAGTTAAGCATTATTTGTCATTCATGTCTAGACGGCGGGGAATACTTCTAATTCTAAGACATATTCTGCACAATTAGGTGAGATCCGTAGCCTAGTCGGGCTGTCAACCTAAGGGTTGTAAGTTCGAACCTCAGCTCACACAACAATGACGAAAAAGTAACTGTGACAATGGTCTTTCATTTTCCACCAATTGGGTAATAGTCTATATACGTAGAAAACCATCCAATTCTTTGGAAAACACTATCTTTCTAGATGTTGATACGTTTGAGCAGGCGCTGTTCAGATATGCCAGCTTGAACCTTTTAACATAGATTAACTCATATCATTTCTCGATTTAAACACCGAAACAGATTATCATCCTCTGATTCATTATTTTCTTCATAATTTTGGTCCACATTAGTAAGTAATACTCAACAAATACTTCAATATTTCAATGGTAAAAAACCCTGAAATTTCGTCTGTGAGTTCTAGGAGTGTAAGGGTATCTGCAAATGTTATTATGTTATTAGTTCAATTTCGCACAGGACCTCATTTCTACCTCAAATCGCATGACTTTTCACATATGCATTTACTTTACCTCCCCCGCTTATTATGAGCAATATCTCATTTTGTCATCTTGTTTTCAAAAGTCGTCTGCTGTAGATTCGTACACGTGGGAAAGGGTTAAATAATACAGATGGCACCGTGATCTACGAATACCAGTGTAGATCAAGATTAGCATGTCCCCTTACTGATCAGCACTGGTTCCCAACTAGTTACAGAAGATTTCAATAACTACGCAAATGTTTATCTGCGCTCAGATCTTACCCAACACATCTACAGTTATCAAATTGTCTGGTTGACTAACCCGTATCCTGCGAAAGCATTCAGGGTGCTTTCCTTGCGATCTTGGCGTTCTGATTATATTATTCCTACATAAAGCAAATCTGAAGAAGATGACTGAAGAAATCAATGAAAAATTATAGAAAATTATAGAAAATCTCAGACTAAATGTAAATGTATTTATTGAATAGAATTGAATTCAGTGTGGTAATTGGAGAACTTTCTCATAGGAACAGATTCTCCTTTTGCCACAATGATTTATAAAGTCCGTTACTTCATATGAGTGAGAATGCGTCTGTATGTGGGAAAGGGTTAAGAGACGAGAAATGTTTGCGTAAGGCAGGATAAGTGTTTAACCCTTTCCCTCATATAGACGCTTTCTGACGCCCTTGCAGCAGACGGCTTTTTGAAAACATAGTGACAAAAGAAGAAATTGCACAAAACGTGCAATTTCTCCTTTTGCCACAATGTTTTCCACTTTTTGTCATAGGTTATCCATTCAATTATGGAGACATTCTATGTTTTGACAAAATACGTTCAAAGTCGTCTGCTGCAGAATTGTCGTATGAGGGAAAGGGTTAACGTTACTCACATACGACGAATCTGGAACAGAAAACTTTTAGAAAATCGTGCTAAAAACAAGTCGCTATAAATGAAATTAAGTATATTGAATACAGTTGGAAACATTGTGAAAAAAGGTGAAATTACTCATAATGGGCAAATTTCTTCTGTGATACAATGTTCTCGAAGGTTGTCTGCTGTAGATGCATCAAAATGCGTCTGCACGCATGTGAGAAATTGTTGAAGTGATCTTCTTTTTTTATTCCTTTTTTTTTCAAGAGAGCTTTGTGTGCGGTAAACAATAGAGATAAAAGCTGATTTATATCGTTATATAATCGATCAGATCAATAACAAATAAATACAAAAAACAGATTCAAACAATGATTTTGACATTTCAATAAATTAAACTCATATCTACTTACCCCCGGACCGAATAAACCCAGATTTAATCGTTAATCCGTTTTCTTTTATCTCTGTATAAATGTGTATATTATAACGTATTAAAGAGTCGAAATTACAGATTACTATTATTGCATTAACATATTGAATCCTTCACCATTTCTGTCGCATATATCTCATATTGTAATAAGTGTTTAGTATTTACTAATATACAAGTTGCGTGTATTGGTGTAGCCATTTTACAAGATAGTATAACCCTTCATTTACTATTGGCAACGGTGCACTTGAGGTGACATTTCAAACTTGTTCGCACATACAGACGTTTTCTGACACCTCTGTAACAGATGATATTTGAAAATTCTGTGTCAAAAGTAGAATATGTTCATGATAAACAATTACAATATGTTCAACTCTATTGAAATAATTAAACTTTGATTTATAAAGATTTTCCTAACAGATCATTTCAACGTCGTTTGCTGCAGTTTTGTTATAAGTGGGAAAGGGTAGAGAATGCTTTGAAAACATCTGTAGAAAAATATGCAATATTTTGAAAAATTGGAGGTATGATTCTGGTAACGGTTGAAAACAGTGTGGGAAAAAGGAGGAATTGGTCTGCTGCAAAGGCGTTGAATGTTTCTTAATCATAATAATGAATACATATCATATACATGTACATGTTCATGACTTTGTTCGTTTCATTGAAAAAAATATCTCTTTGAAAAACTTAATTTTGAAAAAGATTCGAGGGAGGAAAAACTCTGGTCTATACTTCTTGTCAATTCCTACATAAACCAACTCTACTTTGAAAAAGATCGTTTGAAGTTATGAAATATCTCCACATACAAACTGATTCATTTTAAATAAAATAGAAAACACTGTGACAGTAGAAATTGCTCAGCATCAATAATTCGTTCAAACGTCGAGATTTGCATCACCTACACTGTGCGTGTCTATTGGTACAAAAAGTCCTGCCAGTCTGCATGTGGGAAAGGGTATCAATAAAACGTTTCAGTAGGCTGTTCTTCTGGAATCATTACTTATTTCTTAAGCACGACGGTTAGAAAATGGAAACAGAAGTTTTGATTGTGGAGTATATACAGTCTGTTGAAAGATGCATCAAAATGTGGTCGACAAAAGATAGTAACGTGTAGCAAAATTGTATAGATGATACCAGAAATTATTCAGAATTATATTAGACATACAGTGTGTGTGTGATAATGCATGTAATATTGTTATTTCAAAATCAACGGTTCATTCCATTGTAACAAAGGGAAGCTTCTCTGCTATGTGGGTACAACTGAAAAAGGATAATTTTGAATTTGCCTAAAAAAATAGCCGATTTTGGCCCTAACATGGTAAAAAAAACCTTCATGCAAATGTTGTCACAGGCGATGAAATATGGATACACTATTTTGCAAAGTGAGAAAGGTTGGGGACAAACTATGGGCCACCAAACATGGCAAAATGCCAATAATTGAAAAAACGCAATATAAGTGCACATGCCATATTTCTCTGATTCACAAACATGCAGCTTAAGATAATAATACACTGTTACAGACGATCATAGGTTTAACTCTTATCCTGTTATACGTTTTAACATGATTTGCTTATATTGCTATACGCTATCTCAAAATACAATGGCTAATCCTGCTATATGCGATTTTATACAATGTTTGCTAAATCTGGCATAAGCCAATTAAAGCAACATTTGCTTATAGTGCAAACCGCCAATTTAAACAGCATTTGTGAGCAATGAAGACCCCAATAACCTGCACGTTCATGCAGTCTGATATTGGTCTACATGCTCGCTTCTGATATATAAAATGTTATCTTTATTAAAATGCAAAACATTGTTAACCCTTTTCGACAATCAGACGCTGTTTGACGCATCTAAAGCAGACGACATTTGAAATCATTGTTGAAAATGAAAGTTTAATCATTGGATATAGTTGAAAACATTGTGGCAATAGAAGAAAAATCCCTATTGATGATCAATTTAACTTTTGTCACAATGTTTTCAAAAGCCGTTTGATGAACATCCGTAAAAATACGTCTACGTGTTAGAAAGTGTGTACCCGTTCTCTGATACAGACGAAACTTGGCACATGTGCAACAGGCGGCATTTCAAACATTGTGTGGAAAGGAGAATTTATCATTTCCTCACAATATGTTCAATAGTCATCAGTATATTGTGGTTCTTTTGAAAGACGGCCGGCCCATAAATATCACTTGAAATAAATCCCCGTTACTTGCGTCATCGTCTCACTTTTCCTTTTCGATACACTTTTTGATAATATAATCATTTAGTTAAGCCAGGGACACTATATTACAATATAGTAATATAGTGTCCCTGGTTAAGCCTTTTCCACTTGCAGACGCAATCTGACGCATTTACAGAGGACGACTTTTGACAACACTGTGGCAAAAGGTGAAATTGCTCATGAAGAGCAATTTCCCCTTTTGCCACAAAGTTTTCAACTTTATTTAAACATTAAAATATCATTTATGGAGACATTTCACCTTTTTGCCAATATGTTTTCAAAGTTGTCTGCTGCAGAATTGTCGTATGCGGGAAAGGCTTAACACTTTCCCTCATACGACAATTCTGTAGCAGACGACTTTGACCGTATTCTGTCAAAACATAGCAAATCTCCATAATTGAATGGATAACCTATGTCAACAAGTGGAAAACATTGTGGCAAAAGGAGAAATTGCACGTTTTGTGCAATTTCTTCTTTTGTCACTATGTTTTCAAAAAGCCGTCTGCTGCAGAGGCGTCAGAAAGCGTCTATATGAGGGAAAGGGTTAATCCGAGATGCAGACGCACTTTGACTCGTTCGCAACAGACGATTATTTAAAGCGTTATCGTAGGGTCGAATCGTAGTGATCGTGAGGGAACGTGGTGGAATCGTAATGATCGTAATGCTTGGTTTACACTAGGCTACGATCTCCACGATTCGAGAGAATCGTGATGAGCGTGGGGGCTCGTGGGGTCGAATCGTAGTGATCGTGAGGGAACGTGGTGGAATCGTAATGACCGTGAGGATCGTGACAAAGTTTTTGACTGTCAAAAATCTTGCCACGATTATGCCGATTTGACGACAAATCTTGAGAGACCGTGATAGAACGTGGGAATCGTAGTAGAGCGTAGTAGACCGTGACAGACCTTAACGGAGCGTAACAGAACTTGCTGCGCCATCGTAGAGGATCTTGACTTGGAACACGATTCCTTCAAGGTTCACTACGATGCCACCACGTTTCTATCACGCTCCATCACGCTCTACTACGATTTATTAAGATATATTTAATAGCAAAAGTAATGACATCACGCTGTGGCACGTTTTGCTACGAATATCCCGATAGGCATTCACGCTCTGGTACGCTCTGGTACGCTCTGACACGGTATGGCACGCTTTGATAAATTCCCGCGCGGTTCCCACGATGTTTATCCACGCTCTGCAAGCTTCATTACGTTTGCCAGACTCAACAAACACCTATATTTTTTAGAAACGTCTATAACTGTTGTTAGATTTTAAATATGCCAGCAGCTAAAAGAGGGAGGAAGGCCACTGTAAAGAGATGCCAGGATGCTACACCTCTTCCATCAACATCTGAAGAAGTCATAGCAGAGGTCCATGTGGAGGCAGCGGAAAAATCACCATCCCAGCCCCCTGAGGAAGATTTTCCGGATCTTCCAATCACCAAGAAGGCAAGAATGCAAAGGCCAACAACCTCCTACAGTGACGAAGAAAAGGAGGAGATATTAGATTTTTTGAAGGCTAACCCCTCCATTTATGAAAAAAGACGAGCAGACTATGTATGCATAAATCAGAAATACCAATTCAACGTCTTCTTCATCTCGTGGATTCATATTTTGCCTTTGGTATTATCTTTGGAGAGAATGAGAGGGGGTAACCCCTAATTACTCCCTTTTATACCCAATCGTGCTGCTATCGTGGAGAGTTTGCTCAAATTGAGGCCATAAATCGCAGGAGATCTTAACAGAACGGCATTATCGTGAGAGATCTTAACAGAACGTAACAGAACGTGACAGAACGTGATAGCATATCGTGATGATCGTAACAGAACTTAAGAGAACGTAATGAAAATCGTGGCAGATCTTGACCAGAATCGTAACAAAACGTAACAGATCGTAACAAAACGTACTTAGAGCGCAGGAAAGCGTAGCAAATGTAGAAACAGAAAAACTGAAACAATAAATCGTCGAGCTTCACGATTTTTTGCATCGTGGACATCGTGGACATCGTGGTCTAAGTGTAAACGTAGCATAAGGATCGTGACGAAATGTTTGGCTGTCAAAAGTGTTGCCACGATTATGCCGATTTGACGCCAAGTATTGAGGGAGCGTGATAGAACGTGGGAATCGTAGTAGAGCGTAGTAGACCTTAACCGAGCGTAACATAACTTGATGCGCCATCGTAGAGGATCTTGATGAACTTGGAAACACGATTCCTTCACTACGATGTAATCACGTTTCTATCACGCTCTATCACTCTCAACTACGATTCGTCAAGATACATTGAATAGCAAGAGTAATTACATCACACTGTGACACGTTCTGCTACGAACATCCCGATAGGCATACACGCTCTGACACGCTCTGATAAGTTCCCGCACGGTTCCCACGATGTGTATCCACGCTCTGCAAGCTTCATTACGTTTGCAACACTGAACAAGGAAACATCTATAGTTTTTGGTAGATTAAAAATATGCCAGCCTTTTTATACCCAATCGTGCTGCAAGCGTGGAGATTTTGCTGAAATCATGGCCATAAATCGCAGGAGATCTTAACAGAACTTCATGATCGTGAGAGATCTTAACATAACCTAAGGGAACGTGACAGAACGTAATAGCATATCGCGAGGATCGTAACAGAACTTGAGAAAACGTGATAAAATCGTGGCAGATCTTGACCAGAGTCGTGTTGGCTTCGTAACAAAACGTTACAGATCGTAACAAAACGTACTGAGAGCGCAGGAAAGCGTAGCAAAACGTAGAAAAAGAAAAACTGATACAATAAATCGTCGAGCTCCACGATCTTTTTGAATCGTGGACATCGTAGACATCGTGGCCTGGTGTAAACGTAGCATTAGGGATGTCAACGGTTACCGATATTAATACCCGGTTAATCCTATAATCTTATAACCGGTTAATCGGTTAATCGGATAAATATATAGACAATGAATAATCACTTGCTTCCGGGTTTTGGTATTTCACTATGTATTATTGTTGTTGTTGTTTTAACTAGCATTTCCCAGTCATGTATGAATTAGACTAGAACGTCGTTATCGGAACGTTTTCATTCATGTCAACCATCTTTCTTTTTTATTTTGAATAAAGTGACTGACTGTTATTCGATTTATAATATGTTGAATGAAAGAGGTGCATAGCTGTATATATTTAAATACCAACTCAGGGGAAAATGTGTTAACAACTTCAAACCACTCTTTAAATTTTCTAATCGTGTTGGTAAATAATCTACAAATACAACAATATACAGATAGAAAATATCTATATATTCCTAGAATTGACTATGCGGTCTCTTCCAAATACAAAGCTGGACAAGTCCATTTACAAAATTCAGCATTGAAATAGTTAAAAACACGAGTGTACGAGCCTTTCTCTAGTAAAACCAAAAAAACATCATGACAAGTTTTCATAAATTGACAATTTGCGAGCAGGACTCTACATTCCTGTTGCGAGTTAGATGTTTCTTGAGAATAGTTTAGAGCAAGATCAAACAGTACGAGAATGATCTGCCAAACACGGGCCCATATGGTTGTTTTTTAGAAGACCATGGCCCATTCCAACAGCATGATAATGATCCGGCTATATACTGGTCATATGGTTGGTTTTTAGGCGACCATGGCCCATTCAAACAGCGTGAGAATGATCTGGCTATATACTGGCCATATTGTTGGTTTTTAGGCGACCATTGCCCATTCCAACAGCGTGAGAATTATCTGGCTATATACTGGCCATATGGTTGGCTTTTAGGCGACCATGGCCTATTCAAACAGCATGAGAATGATCTGGCTATACACTGGCCCATATGGTTTGTTTTAAGGCGACCATGGCCCGTTCAAACAGCCCGAGAATGTCCAGGCTATACACTGGTCCATATGGTTGTTTTTTAGGCGACCATGGTCCATTCCTGTTATGGTGCAATGTGACGAAAGTGTTGAAAGATACTAACATAAAACCTTTACAAAAATAACGCTTTCCTATTTGTAGACGAATTTTGACGCATCTCAGCAGACGACTTTTCAAAACATTGAGACAAAAAGAAGAAAATGCTCAAGATGAGCAATTTCTGCTTTTGTCACAATGTTTTCAGCCCAATTCACTAATTTTACTTTCATTTATTGAGAGTATCTAGGTTTTTTCTTATATGTCTTAAAAGTTTTCTGCTGCGACTTTTTTGGGGAAATGATTAAAACAATTCCTTGTTAAGGGAATTGAAATACACTTTCAATAAGGCGAAGTGTTTCAGACTGAGAAATATTTGCGTCCATTTTCGTTAAGTCAATACATAAAACTATGTTTGTCCGGTAGGAATTATAACGTTTTCACCGGGTCATAAGAAAATGTCCAATCGTTTAGGGGACAAGAAGTTAAAGCGCCTCTGCATCATAAACACTTTTTTGAAATCTTTAACATTATTTGGTAAAAGCGGAAATATTTCTCGGAATTATCAATTTCTATTTTTGCTGAAATGTTTTCAAGACTGTATCAAAATCATGGTTATTTTTTGTTTTAAATACGTAGACGTTGTTTCATATGTCCTGAAATGTTTTAAATAACTCACGATAGATTAATATCATTGAAGATATAAGCGTTTATTATTTACTGTATTATAGTATTACTTTATAAGTTGAAAATCGGTAGTACAGATGAACTAAAACAGCATATTTGTATCTGTGAGTATAGTTGTCGGTAGCTACGCGGGCGGTCAATCCAGGGGTTGTGAGTTCGAACCCCGGCTAAGCCAACATTATTTCCGACGTTTGACAAACATTTCTGTGACAAACGTCATTCGTCTTTCACCGATGGGCTAACAGTCTATGTGGAAAAGCAGCCAGTTGCTTGGAAAGTATGTTGTGTGGAGTACTGGTGTGAGAAAACCAGGAAACATATGAGTAGGTGAACAGGCCGCCGTGATATGACTGAACAATTGTTGAAAACGGCGTTAAGTCCAATCAATCAAAACTGTCGTAAGACTTAAACCCTTTCCCATATACAACAGAATTCTAGAAAAGATGCACATTTGATGATCTTATATCTATATTAACTCAAATAAATCATCTTAGTTTGGAAGACACACCATTATGGTTTGTCAAAAAGAGATGACAATGGTTTAACCCTTTCCTACAAACAACAAAATGTCTGCAGCAGACAATCAACTTATGATGTTAAATATCTATAGATAGAGCAAGAGTTACTGAAAAAAGTTTAAAACATTGTGGCAAAAGGGAATATTGCTTGTTTGGAAAGATTTCTCCTTTGGTCACAAAGTTTTCAAAAGTCATCTTCTGCAGAAGTGTCAGAAAGCATCTGTATGAGGAAGGGTCAAGTCTCTGAATTTTGACGATTTTCATTATTTTCTATTTTAACCCTTTCCCTCATATAGACGCTTTCTGAAGCCTCTGCAGCAGACGGCTTTTTGAAAACATAGTGACAAAAGAAGAAATTGCACACAATATTTATTTATGAAAGCATATTTATTGAATAGAGTTAAAAGCATTATTTTTCCCATTTTTCTCAAAATTCACCAGCTGCAGATACGTAAAATATTCCATACTAAAGAGATGTCCGTCTTGTGAAATGCAGTACTAATAACATTTATAATTTCAAGACAATTAAACCCATTTCCAAGCAATTTTGTATATGCGAAATGGTTTAATTTCATTGATAAAATCACGACCGGTTTGTTTACTCAGGGATCATGTATAAGTGAACTGTCGCAGTGATATAACTGAAATAATGTTGAGAGCGTCGTAAATTACAAAAAAAAAAAAAAAAAAAAAAAAAAAAGATAACATCACTAGACACTTCCATAGTGTGCCCCATTTTACCGTGTATCGATTGGATCAACAACGTGGTGAATTGATCAGTGAAAGAGAATTTTATTACCTCATTGTTAGTCCCTATCAATTTAATATCGTGTTCAATATATATAGATTTTTGTATTATCTTTTGTTAACCCTTTACCCCATATAGACACTTTCTGACGTACTGCAGCAGACGGCTTTTTGAAAACATAGTGACAAAAGAAGAAATTGCACAAAACGAACAATTTCTACTTTTGCCACAATGTTTTCCACTTTTTGTCATAGGTTATCCATTCAATTATGGAGATTTTCTATGTTTTGACAAAATACGTTCAAAGTCGTCTGCTACATAATTGTCGTATGAGGGAAAGGGTTAAACTTTACATTCTTCGATTACACGCAATTAAATGATTTCTTCTTTCTAAAATTTCAATGAAATAATAGTAGAAAGATAATTAAAATACATAAAAATACATAAAGAAAAAAAATAATAATAAAAGAATGCAAATTATTGCGCTTGCTCTTTCAACAAAGTGTATCTTCATAGCCATAGAAACGATTGCAATGGTAAAAAAATCAACCTCATTCGTGAATTAGTGGAACGTGCTTTAAGAGTTCGAGATCAGGGCCGAATGTTCGATCTCAACATAATATTAGCGATGATTTCGATCTAAACATAACCCTTTCCCTCATATAGACGCTTTATGACGCCTCTGCAGCAGACTGCTTTTTGAAAACATAGTGACAAAAGAAGAAATTGCTCAAAACGAGCAATTTCTCCTTTTGACACAATGTTGTCCACTTTTTGTCATAGGTTATCCATTCATTTATAGAGATTTTCTATTTTTCTGACAAAATATGTTCAAAGTCGTCTGCTGCAGACTGCTTGAAAACATACTGACAAAAGAAGAAATTGCTCAAAACGAGCAATTTCTCCTTTTTCCACAATGTTTTCCACTTCTAGTCATAGGTTATCCATTGAATTATAGAGATTTTCTATTTTCTGACAAAAAGTCGTCTGCCGCAGAATTGTCGTATGAGGGAAAGGGTTGGCGTAATTACAACACGTGTGGACTAATGGCTGCTAATTGATACTGTTTTACCGATGATTCTTGAAATCTTCTATGACAAGTTGGTGAACAGTGCAGAGTCAGATCAGTCGGCGTGGATGCTATAATCATGCTATATGTTACAACCTTTTAACCCTTTCCCTCATATAGACGCTTTCTGACGCCCCTGCAGCAGACGACTTTTTTGAAAACATAGTGACAAAAGAAGAAATTGCTCAAAACGAGCAATTTCTCCTTTTGCCACAATGTTTTACACTTTTAGTCATAGGTTATCCATTTAATTATTGAGATTTTCCATTTTTTTACAAAATATGTTCGAAGTCGTCTGCCGCAGAATTGTCGTATGAGGGAAAGGGTTAAAGAAATCATTTATGTTTTGCTTATATGTTTGCAAAGTTGTCTGTGCACATTAGTCAGATATGGGAAAGGGCGATTTCCCCGCTCTGCAAACACCGATGTAACTGCTGACGTAACAATATATTATACAACCACTTTTCTTTAACCCTTTGCCGAGCCCCGGAAGCTCAGTCGGTAGCAACTCGTGCCGTCAATCCAGGGGTTGTGAGTTCGAACCCCAGACCGGCCAACATTCTTTCCGACGTTTGACAAAAGTCACTGTGACAAGCGTCATTCGTCTTCTACAATGGGCTAACAGTCTATGTGGGAAAGCAGCTTGTTGCTCGGAAAGAAGGTTGTGTGGAGTACTAGTGTGCGAAAGCCAGGAACAACATGAGTAGGTGGACTTGCCGCCGTGATATGACTGAAATATTGTTGAAAACGGCGTTAAACCCCAATTAATTAATTTCACCCCTTTATGGGATAAAACAAATTATGTTTAAGAAGACCTATTTTCGCCTGACGCATTATTACATTTAAGTGTCGCATTAGGAATAACTTAGTCGAGTTTGCGCTTCGGCGCGAACTACTTTTGAAAGCATGGGTCATTCACTTGTTTAACCCTTTCCCACATACAGACGCTTTCTAGTTTCTCTGCAGCAGACGAGTTTTGAAAACATTGAGAAAAAAGAAGAAACTGCCCATCATGAGCAATTTCCCATTTTGCCATAATTTTTCAACTGAATTCAATAATATTTACCTTCACTTTAAGAGATTTTTTATATTTTTGCCCAAAGACTTTTAAAGTCGTCTGCTGCATATTTGGTGCTTGTAGGAAAGGGTTCGAGTAGATGCACTGTTCAAAATCTAATTCTTTTAATTGACAGCCGGATTATTATGTACATTAATAACTGGCAAAAATAACTAGTATTAACTACAATGCATTACTTCGAGCAATCGATATGTTCGAGTAATCGCTGGAATACCGATTGATTCAGTCATGTATTGTCAGCTTCGGAATTTATCTAAACTGATGTTTATTACATAAGCAGGCCACTGATATTTCATAATTCTTTGGCGTTTTGGCGTTTTACGCAGCTTTCAACAATTGTTCGATACAAGTACAACTGGTCTATTTAACCTGACACCAGCCAGTCAGTCGAAATGGTTACCCCTCAACCCTGAGCGCAAAGGAGGGCAGACATAACTACCATTTCTTAAATATTTGGTACGACCCGACCGGGGATTGAACTCGCGATATCCCGCACCCGAGGCGCACGCTCTACCACTACAGCACGGAGGCGGTCTCGCTTATTTAAAGTGTCATAGTGTACGGTTTGATTTCGACATCACTGGGCAGTGATGTATTGTTGTGGATCTAGTTCACATTACATCAAACCGGAATCCACCATTCATTTATAGATACATATATATATATATATATATATATATATATATATATATTCTTTATTGAAGTCTCATCTTTGTACATGTTACATAATATAAAACAAGATACACCAATACAGTTGATAAATAATTGTACGAAGCCATTCCAAAGAAACACAAAACAGAATTATAAGAGACTAAGAAATCATCACATATACCTTCATACGTTCAAAGGCAATTACAAATGTTAAAAGTGATAAAGAGCTATACATGTACATGTCATACTTCAATAATGGAGTTTTTATGTTAATATTTTCACTGATGAAGAAAACTTAATAGAAGACAACCCATATGCAACTTCTTGAAAACATCATGAAAACGATGTGGGAAATGGAAAACTCGCTCGTTCTAGTATTTTCTCCTTTTCCCACTATGTCCTCAACTCTTGATCAATCGTATTCATTTCATTCCACCCCTCCAGATTGTTTAAGTTTTTATTTAGCATTTTTTTCAAATCAGACAACTCGCATAAACGGTTATAATATTACATTATAATAAGTGTGATAACTCACTCTCTATATACGTCATAAGACGTATGCGCTCGTCCCATCATCCCTGCCGACATCGTTACGGTTACAGTATCCAACAGAAACACTCAACACGTTATAAAAACACCAACTACAACAACAACAACATACACATGTAACGGAACACCTCTGACAGCTTCAGCTCGTGGTCCTATTCACTCACTATCTATATGTCAACTGCTTGAAAACCTATTGACAGCTCGGTTAAACCCTCAGTATGTAACTAGGAATTTAAACCTTCGTATTGAATTGAAAAATCAACCCTGACAAAATCTATTATAAATAAATAAACACCGCCTTTTACACCTGTATTCAAGTACGGTAAAAGCGAACTGGTAGGTTCAAATACGTAATACAAATAAGCCTTGCCATTAACTTTCAATACATTTTAACTTTGGTAATATTCTTATACACCCTTATCTGCGACCACCCTGTGCAATGTTGAACCGAAATTTGATCGGTTTATAAAAGTTTATTTTTTATCTTACATTACATCCAAACTGAATCATACTGTATGTATGAGCCGTTCCGCGAGAAAACAAACATTGTGGTCTCCGCGTAATGTATCGACCCGGATCAGCTTAAGCATGCCACGCAGACTAAACAGGACAGGCACTTTTCGCCTCCTGTGGATTTTCTGTTTCAGGAATCATTACTCTATACCTCTATCCCCGTGAGACGGAATGTGTCGGCCCGGATTAGTCTGCGTGGACTGCGCAGGCTAATCTGGATCGGTACATTACGCGGTGGCCATGCTGTTGGTTTTCTCGCGGGACGGCTCATATACAGATATCTTGTCTTGTACTTTCTTTAACACTTTCCCTATATAGTCGACAGATGCTGCCTATCATCGTGCTTTTTGAAAAACATTGTAGGAAAAAATGAGAATGCTTATGATGGGCATTTTATCTCTTTCCTTACTATACCATAGTTATATTTCACATTTCCCGAATCTTATCAACTTCCTTTTTATTACATGAAACATCATAACGAAAGATTGGCAACTTTTATAAATAATCAAGGAATCGAGACGAGTCGTGTTAGTTGATAAACTTGTTGTTTTCATGTTGATTTCAATAAGGCAAGATGTTCAAAAGAACAAAACCGTAAGGCTTAAGGACAGTGCAAATTCAGATCATCCAGCTTATCCGCGCAGTTACAAGTTATTTTACGAATACATTTCTCGGTTACGATGCCGGCTATGAAACAAAGTCGTTTTTAAAATCGTCATTCGTCTTCGTTTAATGGGTCAACAATATATATTATCGGACGGCAGCCGGTTGTCTGGAAAGAATGTTGTCTTGAGTACTGCTGCGAGAAAGGCATTGATTAATTGGGGTTTAACGCCGTTTTTAACAATTTCTCAGTTATATCACGGCTGCCAGTTCACCTACTCATGTGTTTCCTGGTTTTCTCACACCAGTACTCCACACAACAGTCTTCCCAAGCAACTGGCTGCTTGTCCGCATAGACTTAGCCCATTGGTGGAAGACGAATGACGCATGTCGCAACACATGTAGTATGTGATTTTACTACCGTATTATATCAGAAAACCGATAAAAAGCGGCGAACATATCGAAACAACCAACTTTTCATCCCATGTCTTGTAACATGGGATATCATTGCAACACGATCTTATAGTTCCTGACGTAACTCTCTCATATTAATAAACCATTTCTCACATGCAGACGTATTTCGAAGCATCTGCAGATGACAACATGTGAACACATTGTGACAAAAAGAGAAATTTATCCTAATGTGCAATTGCTCTCTTCGTCATAATACTTTCAACATTATCACAGCTGTGTGTTGAGTGTGAAAAGATTAACAGGCATTCTCGTGCGATAATGTAATTCTCTCCTTATTCGTTCCCCAAATAAAACAAATCTGCAGCAGACGACTTTGGATATTCATATAATGAAAGGATTATTATTGAATAGAGATTAAAATAGAAGAGCATAAATGGTAATTTGCTCATAGCAATATCTTCTTTTGTCGCACTGTTTTCTTATGTCGTATACAGCAAACGCGTCAAAATACGCATGGGTGTGGGATTATATTAAGCAATTTTGTGTATTAGTATTAATAAATAGGAAGACGCTTTTGAAGATTAAAGTCAACGCAATCTCGAATACGATCGTTTAAGTCGAGTAAAGACGGATTAGGAAATTATCTTGTTTATTTTTCATTAACCATATTCGATAAAATTATCGTACTGATTTCATAATCATAATCGATTTTATCATCATTGAACGTCGAATAAACATTTTATATAAATATCTCGTTTGTCGCAATTGGCTCTTTTTTTGCAAATCGTTTTCAAAACGCATTTACTGCTGATACGTATGTTTTTCAAATATAGAGATAAACTATGTTTCCACTTACAGACGTTTTTTGATGCACCATAAGCAGACAGCTCTTGATAACTTTGTGGCAAAAGGAGAAACTGCTGATCATGAAAAATATCTTTTCTATAATTATACTTTCATTTAAAGAGGTTTTCCATTTTTTTTACCAAGATGTTTTCAAAGTCGTCTGCTGAATATTTGATTAATGTGGGAGCGGGTTAAAGTCCCGTATATAGAAGTCAACAAAGAGGTGTAAATAAGGTGTGAAAGACTTTATAGATAAGAA